>CM033358.1:9544371-9936481 GCA_019395295.1 Osmanthus fragrans | reverse complement strand
ATGCATTTTGATTGATCTCTCCCTTTGTCATGTAGTCCGTGTTGTTGCCACTTTCTCCTAAGAAAAAAGAGGAGGGAGTTGGCCGATTTTAGGTATCTATTTCTAGGAAAATTTAGAAGTTGAAGTTTGGTTTTTTAACCTTTAATAGGATAGGAAAAGGCAATGCTTACAAAAACTAGGAGAAGAGAATGTTAGGACTAGGTTATGATAGTGAATGGAATAGATTATTGAGCTCTATAAGTTATGAAGGCCCAAACTATTAAAACGTGGGTATGGAGAGTTCAACGAAAAGAGTTTTAATTAATTGGTTATTATAATGAGTATCTTTTGGATTTGTGTGTGCAATGATACTTGCAGGTTTTATTTAGCTTTGCATTTCTTTCATGGATGGAGTTGTGGTTCTTTGCCCCTAGGTTTTGCCCTGTATTTGGGTTGATCCACATTTGGTGCCAATGAATAAACTTTACCTAATAAAAGAAGATGAGAGTTCTATGTTTGGACAGTAATAAAAACAGTTTACTCTGTTCAATTTATGGTGCTTCTATTCGGAATAAGGATCTACTTTTGGTGGATACACTCTTCTATACTGTGTTATTCTTTCTTAATATAGGATATACTTGAAGAATGTAAGATGAGATTATTTAAATACTTTCTACTTCAGCTTTTCAAAGTCAATGATGTTTCAGGGACATTTCCTCTCCTCATTCAACACATAATCCCCAGCTTTGAATGTGGTGTCTCATAGGTTGGTGGAATTTATTTCATCTTTTATGCCAGCTGCTTGCTCTTTTATCATCTGTGTTAGTTTAACATTTTGTATGCATTTCTTGATTTGGTCTTGGTGTGTACTTATCTGACTGTCTTCCTCCTTTTCTTTGTATTTTCCTTTCAGCAACATCCATGGATTAGTTGTTGGTGGTGGTGATGATGGAGCTGTGGAGTGCTTTGACATGAGAACGAGATCTTCGTTTGGGAGGATAAATGTTGTTGCATCCGCCGGTGACATCGATAGGGTAGCAAATTTTATATAGCTTCCTATTACTTTGACTAGATACCATGTCACTTCTTGGTGACTACCCCGAGATTAGTTTTCCTTGAAAAGGGGGCAAGGGGGTTAGGCTGGGAGGTGGAGGGTTGGGGGTGATGCTTAAGTTGCCTGAATATTGCCAATAAATTTTTCTTAATTGATATAAATATTAAATTATGTGTCAAAATTGTAGGACGTTACAGCAATTGAGTTTGGCGGTAAACATGGTTTTTTCATGGCTGTTGGAAGTAGTGGTGGAAAGGTATGACAAAGAATGTTATATTACCATTTATTGCAAATTTGCAGTCACGTCTTATTATCTATCGCTTTGTTTACTTTTTGATCATTCTCTTATGGAGTAATGCTATTTAGTCCCACTGGGGTTACAACCCCAGTTTAGGTGGTATTAATGTGACGTTAAATGATTGGTGAAATTAAATAAGTCATTTAATTTCACCTTTCATTTAGTCTATCATCTAATGTCACCTAAATTGGGGTTGCAACCCCAGTAAAACTACATAGCATTACTTTTCTCTTATGCCATATATTGGTAACTCTAGGTGTATCGATAAATTACCCATTCATGGGATATGGCCTCAATTATCTCTTGGGCTTTTGTGAATTTTCATTCATTGAATATCTATTGACCAAGTGGTTTTTTGGCTACTCTTGGTTCTGCGCCACAATCTGCTTTTTTAGAGCATTTGTGTTATACATGTTTGCTTGACTAGCAAGTTTTCTTCTTCAGGTCACTAGGTTTGAGTCTATCTGACTCCACACAAAATTGATTCCAGTCTGCATGGAAGGAAACAGTAAAAGTCGCATTATTTTTATTATTTGTAAATAGATGAAAATGCTTTCAAATACCAAATAACCAGAAGCATTGTCTGAAAAAGCGACAAGGTTCAGATAGGGCATATGACAATCCTCTATTTGGAAAACAAGTTTTGGCACAAAATAGAAACCACCAAGAATTTTTTATTTTTTATTTTTAAATATCTGTTTCCTTTTTGATACATCATGTTATGTGAATGTGATTGTTTTTTATGCAAACATCTGTTGTAGTTATTTTCCCTTGACTAATGAATCAATTATTGTTGTGTATTGACACTTTGTTGTCAACGAACTAATTGTAAATTTTGTGGTTTCCATTTTAGTTGTCTAGTTTGGTAGAAATTCAACTAGTTCGGTATGAAAAATGTTATTATATTAGGCAAGTACTAGCCTAGGTGTAATAACTGCACCCGAAATTTTGGGTCTAATTATCAAAACTGACAATTTAGGGGCTCATTCAAGGGTTAATTCACTTTCTAGGACCTTGTAGAAAACTTAGTATAAATACAATTCCCCACATGTTTTTACCCTTTGATGAATTGTTGAATGATTGGTCAAATCCTTGTATAAAACCTATGATTTATGTTTTTTTGTCTTATTCATGATTGACCTAAGATAGGATAATTGTAGTATAAATGTATAAAATTCTTGATTTATGCTTCTCTTATTCATGATTGACCTAATAAAAAGTAATTATAGTGTGAATGTATATTTATATGGAATGAGGGAGAGATTCTTGCTCATTTCACAAAATTCAAGGAACAAATTTTCAATGATAGAAATAATAGCCTACCACCATCATGGATTCTTTTCTTAATGATGCATGCCTAGTCTTGTCCTATTTAAAACCCCTCATTCACACTCACATGCTACTACTCATTATTATCTTTTAGTCCAAATAATACACACACATAACCGAGGTGAAAATTGTAGAGGGATCAAGCAACTTCATTCAATCTCTACTACTCTCTCTTTCACGGTAAGTACGCTACCTATGTTTGAAATGTTATTATGTTATAAATCTCAAGAAAATTATCATTGGTCCCATATGATACGATATGATTATGATTATGTTAAGGGGACCGGAGTTTAGTAGCGCTACACATAAGAATTCTTACCACCTATGTTCGGTAAAATCCTTATGTCTCCATTATGTTGAATATGATTAATATTCTTCTTTAAATTATACACAACAATAATTCATGGCGTACTTATTGAGATTTTTATAAAATCTCACTCTATGTTATTCTCCCCTTTCAGGCAATTAATGGTTCGAGGCGGTCAACGTGGAGATGACAACGGGTTAGGATTAATAAATTATTTCGTGTTTAAAACACAACTTTGAATTCTAATTTAGTTGTTATGTTGAAATTTTACTTTTTTGCAATTATATGATGAAATTTCAATTTATTTACTTATTGAAGAAAATAAATATTTATTTCGTGTTCTTATGAAATGATTTGAGTTTTATTTAGTGACACTCGAATAGTCAAAGATTCGGGCTGTCACACTAGGGGAGAAAGCATGTGGTCTAGTTGTTGATAGATGTAGTGGTAGATTGTCTAGCATCTTTTTTCTATATATTGAGTCATTGTGGGACTCGAAAGATATAACTCAATTACCAAGAAAATATACAATTCAAACACATTTTCAAAATGTAGTTTTTGGAGTCTCTCGACTCCTCTGCTAGTGATAAACCAGCAGAGTTTAATGTGTTTATGTTTATGTATTTTTCTCTTTTATTGTTTATGTATTATTGTCTTCACCACTGTCATCTTCCCCACATTGAAACCACCATTTTGTTGAGCTTAAAACAACTCCTCTCCTCCCCTCGATCTATCTCGTTCTTCATACCATTGAGCTCAACACTTCCGCTATGCACCATAATTTTTTTTTCGATTTTTTATTTCTTACAAATGGTATTAGAGCTTATTTGATCTTAAGGGTCAGAAAAAATGCTTTCAAAAATGCTGCGTTGCTCTGTGAAAAACTGATTTCAAACATGGTTGATAACAACCTATTTTTCAGGCACTTTTTCAGTGAGAAAAGTGACCATTTTCGAGCTCTTCCTTAACAGGATGTAGTCTCACGTTGGAAGCTCCAGTAGCAGCCCTTGGAAAACTCCTTGTGGCGTTAAAAGAAAATGCCTGGAAGCTCGGTTGGTTCAGCAGCAGCCTTTGGAATCTCGTAGTGACAGCCTAAAAATGGCCTAACTCCTGGACAAAGTCAGTTGAAAGAAACTGTGTTTCAAATGGTGCAAATGGCTCCTTGAAACCTCGTAGTAACAGCCTTAAAAGTGGCCTAACTCTTGGAAAAAGCCAGGTGAAAGATCCTGTGTTTCAAGTGATGCAAAATGGCTGGAAAACCAGATTATAGCCGTCCCTTGAGATGTTTAAAAATGGCAAAAATCTGAGTTATACCAGCAGCCTTTATTGTATTAAATGGCTGATCATTTTATAAAAAAAAAAATCAGACAAGGGAGGTTGAATTTCAATGAAGAAGCTGATGAAAAATGGCTGAAAACCGGTATTCAAAATGTTGATATACGATGAGCTTGTGTTTTCTCTCCATATCTAGTATGCAAATCTCAAAATCCGGTATGTGACGAGAAGTTGAAATCTGGTAAGCCATGAAACTCATATCCAGTATGCAACCATCAAATACGGTATGCAAAGGCCATATCCGGTATGTGAAATCAAGCCAAATCCGGTATGCATAACTGAAATCCGGTATGATTGAATCTGTAAATCCAGTAAGGATCAAATGTTGAAGAAAACCGGTATTTAAGATGGCAAATTCAGCAAGCAATTTCTACAGCAGCAATGGCCAGAAAAAAATGCAGAAAAATGAAGAATTTATTGAAGAAGGATCAAGACTTTGACACACAAAAATTGTTTTCCAATCAAAGTGTCAAAGGGGAGTTTGTTGGGTATTGACATTTTGTTGTCAACCAACTAAGTGTAAATTTTGTGGTTTCCATTTTAGTTGTCTAGTTTGGTAGAAATCCAACTAGTTTGGTATGGAAAATGTTATTATATTAGGCATATACTAGCTTAGGGGAGAAGGCATGTTGTCTAGTTGTTGATAAATTTGGTGGTAGATTGTCTAGCATCTTTTTTCTATATATTGAGCCATTGTGGGACTCGAGAGATGTAACCCAATCACTAAGAAAATATACAATTCAAACACATTTTCAAAATGTAGTTCTTGGAGTCTCTCGACTCCTCTGCTGGTGATAAACTAGCAGAGTGTAATGTGTTTATGTATTTTTCTCTTTTATTGTTTATGTATTATTGCCTTCACCACTGCCATCTTCCCCACATTGAAACCACCATTTTGTTGAGCTTAAAATAGCTCCTCTCCTCCCCTCGATCTATCTCATTCTTCATATCATTGAGCTCAACACTTCCGCTATGCAACATAAAAAATCTTTCGATTTTTTATTTCTCACAATTATGCTCTTATTTTCTTCAAATAATTCAGGTTCTGATCTATGATTTGATCAAATCTAATCCTGTGCGAGTGAAGGATCATATGTGAGTTGCTTATACTAGCTTCATAGATACTCCGGTTATTTGATCATTTCAAGGTCTTTATACTTTCATGGGATCTTTACTTAGGGAATCTTTCATGGTTTTGCAGGTATGGCAGCCCTATGCTGACTATTAAGTGGCAAAAAACACTAAACTCTGAGGGAGAAAAATTAATCACTACTGATAAACACACAATCAGAATTTAGGATCCTCAGACTGTAAGGAAGTTTTTCATCTTATTATTTGACCGTTTAATGCTTGTTTCGCCTGTATTTATGCGTTGCAGATGGTCATACTGAATCACTGATACAGTTGTCTTCATAATTAGATATGACTAGGCTAGATGGTCTCCATAACTTTGAAGAGGAAGCATATAGTCCTCTTGCTATGATTTTTCAACTATCATAAGGATATCGTTCAGGGATTGTTAAATTAAATATGACTGTATATGGTTGTTTTCACGCACGATATAATTTATTGAAATAATCACTTATTTTATTCTGGGTGCTGCATGGAGCACCAATAAATGGCGACTCTTCTAATGTATTTTGGTGAATTGTAAATAGTTGTTACTATGAAGAAGATAGCCATAGGGATGGAGATTCAGTTGTTGGGAACAATTTTTGGAGGAAAATAACCATTGTCATGGTGGTTAGAAAAAAATGAACATAAAAAGGACGCCTATGTATACCTACTAATGGGCGATGGAGGAGAGTTTGCCTCTTTAATTGTATTTGTAGGTAAAAAATTTAGTTAGGGAAGTTCTTGCTTTTCACGGATAGGTCTGTGTGGGTTTCAAAAGGTGAATTTAATGAACAGCCTTCAATAACTACTAAGCAATGGAGGAGAGTTTGCTTCTTTAATCATCGGGAAAATTTTTAGTTAGGGAAGTTCTTGCTTTTCAAGGATAGGTCTGGGTGGGTTTTAAAAGGCGAATTTAATGATTCACGACTGGCAACAATTCTTTCAGAAGTCAACTTTTACCAGGGTGTGCAAATTCTTGGGACTCAGTTAAGTTGGTTAATTTCAGGGAGAAGGTATGAGTAGCATCAGGCCTACTGGTGGGAAAATTAATGGTCTCTGTGTCTTCAAAGAAAGCGGGTTGATGCTGTTGGCTCTAGACAGCAGCCAAATACCATCTTACTTCATACCAGACCTTGGACCCGCTCCAAAGTGGTGTTCTTATATAGAGAACTTAACGGTATGTTTACTTGATGTCCTAATAATATCATCTTGCATTTATAAAAGCCTTATTCGATGTTAATGATGATGCTAAAATTTCCCTGTCCAGGAAGAGCTCGAGGAGAATGCACAGACTACTATTTATGATGATTACAAATTTTTGACAAAAGAACACCTTGCGAAACTGAACTGAACTAATTTAATTGGTACCAATCTTCTAAGAGCATGCACGGTTTCTTTATCGACTACCGGCTGTACCAAAAGGTATAATCTTAAATCTGCTAACGGAATTATTTTATTCTTTACCCCGATATTCCTTCCCCTACCTCTTGGCTCCAGCAAATAAGTTTTCTTATCCTTCGAAACTTATTAACCAGCAATTCTTCTAATTTCTTATCGACAGAAAAAATTATTGAAGTTTTGGTTTTGGTGCTTTGAAGGCTTATGGTATCAGATTCTTGTTCTAATAAAAGCTTTTATGACTTTAACTGCAGGCAAAAGATTTGGCAGATCCTTTTGCTCATGAATCTTATATAGAGAAGCGAAAACAGGAAAAATTGGAAGCTTTACGAGCCTCTCGAATTACAGTTTGTACTTTTCATAAGTATTAATGGTATTTTTTTATGAAGCCATGCTATTTTTTAAGCCGGGATACGGTTTTATTTTTCTTTAATCACTTCCTCTTCTTAAGTTCAGGAGAAGAAATATCTATTTTTATTTTGAAGACATTACTTAAAATAGACTAGTTTCGTTTCACACTGCATTATCTTTTCATGTATAAACATTCAATCACATTTTTCTTATCATCTTGCAGCTCAAGAAGAGGCTGCCAAAAGTTAATCGGAATCTGGCAGCCCGACTTCTAGAAGAAGAAGAGGTTCAAACTGAAAGTAAGGATGCTGATGGCATTGATACTCAGAAAATATCTGATGTCAAGAAAACATCAAAGAAAAAGAAAGGTCTCACCAGTGAAGTTCTCAAAGATGAGCGGTTCACAGAGATGTTTGAGAATAAGGTACTCCCTTGGTTTGATATTTACCAGATGTTCTTCGTTGACTTTTCTGTTAATTTTCCTTTAGGTGATTAAAATATCCAATCATTCTTCTTGAAATTTTTATATAAATTGTTGAAGAATTAATAAACAGTGAATAATAAAGCAGAAGCATCCAACAGACAAAGAATGATTTGTGTAAGTATATACATGTCTAGGTGACTAAATTTGTCTAGTAAAAGAAGTTTACCTCTGAGAACAAACAGATGCATAAATATGTTGGTGGATCGTGTAGAAGAATTGCTTCACTCCGTTTCCTCCAAAATCGGATGCATTTATAAAATTGTTTCTAAAATTTAGTTCAACGTGGAAATTAAGGATTGCATATTCATTTCTCTTGCAGGACTTTGAAATTGATGAATTCTCACAAGAATATCTGGCTTTACACCCTAATATATCCACAAATAAACCGTCTTTGCTCGTGGAACATTTTGAAACTGTAATGGAAGATGACCAAAGTATGATGTGAGTGAATCATCAGAAGCTGAGGATGCCAATGACAATAAATCCAGGGGAAAATTACGAGTTCCGAGGTAAACTCTCCTCCCCTTATCTTTTACCCCCTTTTAAGTAGACTCATTGTGTTATTCTTGACGTTGTCATTCGTAATCTTCCAAACAGAATACAGTCATTATAGTACATTAATTCTAGACATGCTTGTTCTAATTTTTTTTTTTTTGTATAAAATTTGAGTTAAGGGTTATATTTTTAAATTAATTTGCAGATTTTACGAAATGAAGGATGAGCGACAAGCATAAGCGTTTTCGAAGGGTGTATCTCTTACGGAGGAGATTTCTCTTCCTATGGGGGAGAGGGTGAGAAAAGAGCAGCAATGAGCTTTATATGCTTCAAAGCATGATGTCAAGCTAGGCGAAGGAGGGTCACGAGAAATTTCTTTTAATCTTAGAAGCTCGAAAAAGTACGTGGAGGACGACGAGGATAAGGAAACACGACGTGGGAAGAGAGGAATACAATCATTGAATCTAAGAGACGGATCCAGTTACCGAGGCCGTGGAAGAGGCAAAGCCGGACCTGAGGGGAGGCCCAAGAAGCCTCCGCCTCAGGCCCAGAATTTTAGGAGCCCAATTTTCTCCCTATTGTTTTTTTTTTAAAAAAAAAATCCACGCCTCCTTCAGAATTTCAAAGCCTCCAGACCCAAAAGCTCGAGAAATCAAAGGCGAAACCTAGACGGAATGGAAGAACGACGGTGGATAATGCCCATCACCGATTCATTGATTCACCATAAAAAAAATCCACGGTCCACCTCTTAGTTTCTCATCTCCTTTTTCAATTTTCAATGTTCTCTATCCCCCTTCAATTGGATAAACAGAGAGCTCTTGAGCACGGTGGGTGACTTCGGATTACACTTGTTGTGAGAATATATTAATGGTTCTCTTAACCTCATGTTATTATTGAGAGCCCTTAGATCAAATTGGGTTGTTGGGATCATTTGATAGATTTTTTGGTTAGCTTGTTGGAGAAGCATTACTACTCTACACATTTGAAATCTATATATCCTACCAACTATCTGTCTCTCACGTGGGCTGTGGTAAGGCAAGAAAAAGGACCCATACCTTCTTCTACAACTCTCTCTTTCTTCTCCAAGTCCCTCTCTCGTTTTCTACCTGGTTCATAGAGTGAAAAGGTGAGTTTGAGGTGAGCTTTGGTGGTAGAATACCTTGGTATCTTAGGCATGAAATAGGGCTAAGGAGAGGTGGTGTTTCTTGAGTGTTTAGGGTCGTTTTGGAGAAGGTTCTTTGCCGGTTCTTCTAGCTATCTCTTGGTGGGGTGATTGCATTGCATGGAAGCTGTTCCTGAGCCTACAAATCAACCATTAACAAAGAGAAAGGAAGCTCAGATTTCGGCCATTGTTGCTGTCCAGATTTTGAGCTTCAAGTTTTCTGGTTTATGTCATTATTTTTGTTTGGAATGATATGTATTTAAGTAGTTTAAACACCCATATTCCTAACAAACTGGTATCAGAGCTTGGTTGGGGTGTTTGTGAGGCCAAAAACTGACCAGAAAACCAGAAGAAATCGACCAGAAAATAACCAGAAAACCGGAGAAGAAAGCTATCCATTTTTCAGATTTTTGGCCAGACCTTCAAACGCGATTTTCGGCCAAACCAGAAGGAATTTGGAAATTCCGAGACCACCGAGGTGCTCAGCAGGCCGAGGAGAACATTCCTAGGTGGCGCGTGAAAATTCGGCGGCGGACCCGTTTTCCGGCGACGGCGCGTGGGGCGCGTGAGAGGTTTTCCGGCGACGGTCCCTTCAGGCAGAATACTTATTTTGATGTCCTGAACGTATTGATGTGTTTAGTTTTGTGTTTCAGGTTATACAGAAAAAGTTGGACGATTTTGCCCCTGGCTTGACGTCTTTGGCGATTCGGTTGTGAAACTTTGGTATATTTACTGTTTTTCAACAGTAGTTTGGTAAGATTATTCTAAACTCTCCGTTAGGATAGGTTTGGTATTTTTTTATTGGTTTATGCATGATTGCTTGGTTGCTTGGTTGTGAATTCCGTTGATTGAATTCTTGTGATTAATTCATGACCTGAAAGCATATTTAATTGCATTATACCTGTTTCATCGTTGTTCTTCATTCTTGAACATTGGCTTTTTAACTCTGCATTTGTATTTTATTTGATCATCTGGAAAAGGTTTTTTTCAAAACCTTTTCTGTTATGTCCACGAGTACAGGCCACTCTTTTACAGAATCTGTAATGGGTTCGAGGGTCGAATTATCGCAATTCGATGGAAAGGGGGATTACTTGATTTGGAAACAGAAAATGAGGGCTATTTTGGTCCAACAGAGAGTTGCTAAAGCTCTTGATGATCCTGCTACATTTTCTGATGAGTTAAAGGCTAAACCACATGAAATTGAAGACATGAATGAAATTGCTTACAGTTCTATAATTTTGCATTTATCTGATAACATTGTAAGACAAGTTGATAATGCCAAAACTGCTAGAACTTTGTGGACTGAACTAGAAGCCTTATTCTTGACTAAAACTTTACCTAACAAGATATATCTGTTGGAAAAGCTGTTTAGTTTTAAGATGGATCCCGGGAAGGATGTCGAGGGGAATTTGAGTGACTTTAGCATAATTGTTAAGAGTCTGGCTCATAATGATAAAAAAATTGCCGATGAGGATTTAGCTGTCATATTGCTAAACTCTTTGCCCGAATCTTATAGAGAAATGAAAAATGTCATAAGATATGGTAGGGACACTCTCACTCAAGCTATTGTCACGGATGCTTTAAAATCAAGAGAACTTGAATTAAAAAGAGACAATAGAACATATTCTCGTGAAAAAAGCTTATTTGTTAGGGGAAGATCTGAAAAGAAAGAATTTAACTTCCATAACAAGAAGGGGAGAGGGAAATCCAAAATGAGATCCAAATCTAAAGATAAGAGCGGTAAGAAATGTTATCATTGTGGAAAGTTGGGACATTTCAAGAAAGACTGCTTTGAGTGGAAAAGGAAACAAAGAGACCTAAACAATACTGATCAAGATAATGCTGCCATTGTGTCTGAATTTGACAGTTTGCATGTCCTTAATGTGTCTGAGGAAGAATTTGATAAAAATTGGATCCTAGACACAGGGTGCACTTTTCATATGTGCCCTGAGAGGTCTTGGTTCTATAACTACAAAGAGACTGAACCTAGGAAGGTCTACATGGGGGACAATAATTCTCAAAATGTGGTTGGAGTTGGTGACATAGCCTTCAGGATGTATGATGGGGCCGTCACGCAGCTTAGAAATGTTAGATATGTTCCTAATTTAAAAAGGAACCTCATTTCCTTAGGTTCTCTTGAAGATGAGGGATATACCTTCAAGTCTGGTAACAAAATTTTGAAAATTATGAGAGGTTCTCTCATAGTTATGAAAGGACCTAAAAGGAATGGGTTGTACTATCTGGAGGGTAGAACTGAAATACCATTTGATTCTAGCCTTCTTACTGTGAGTAAAGACAAAACTGAAATTTGGCATAACAGAATGGGTCATATTGGGTTCAAAGGGCTAAAATCTTTAAGTAATCAGAAATTGCTTGAAAATGATGATATTGAAGCAATGGATTTCTATGAAACATGTGTTTTGGGTAAGTCACATAAGGTGAGCTTTGAAGCTAGCACTCATAGGACCAGCAGACCATTGGACTATGTCCATGCTGATCTATGGGGTCCGGAGAAGCACTTCACATTTGGTGGGAGCAAGTACTTCTTGTCCTTAGTGGACGATTACTCGAGAAAGGTTTGGATTTACCCTTTGAAGGCTAAGTTGGAAACCTTTGAAAAATTCAGAATTTGGTTGAAGTCTGTGGAAAATAAGCTAGATAAGAAGCTTAAAACTTTGAGAACTGATAATGGGCTTGAATTCTGCAATTTTGAATTTGACAATTTCTGTAAGCAGAAAGGCATAACAAGACACAGAACTGTTAAATACACACCTGAACAGAATGGGGTCGCTGAGAGAATGAACAGGACCATAATGAACAAAGTTAGGTGTATGTTGATTAGCTCTGGCCTTGCGAAAGGTTTTTGGGCTGAAGCTGCAAGTACTGCAGCTTACTTGATTAATAGGTCTCCGTCCAGCAGTATAGGGTTTAAGACCCCACAGGAGTTGTGGACGGGAGAGCCTCCAAATCTAGAACACTTGAGAGTGTTTGGATGTGCTGCATTTGCACACCAATCTGAAGGAAAACTTGAGCCGAGGGCGGTCAAGTGTGTGATGTTAGGGTATCCCGAGGGTGTGAAGGGTTATAGGTTGTGGGTTTTAGGGGTTCAAGGCATTAAGATTATTAACAGCAGAAATGTAGTCTTTAATGAATTTGAGATGCCATGCCTAAAACAGAAAACTGATGAAACTAACAAATCTGAAACTGAGAAGAGTATTCAGACTGAGGTGAAGCTGACTAAGCTTGATTCACCTACACCTGGGAATGAGGTTAATGACCCTATAAATCAAGAACCTGAAAATGAAGATGAGGCAGAAAATGAAACTGAACTTGAACCTGAAGGGGTGACTGAACTTCAAGAAACCATTGAACCAGTTGAAGTTGAACATTTTAATGAACAGTCACCTAATCAAGATTATCAGCTTACTAGGGATAGGGGGAGGAGGCAGATCAGGCCAAATCCTAGATATGAATCCCTAAACATGACTGATTTTGCCTTAGTTTCAGGTGAAGCCCTTGAACAAATAGAACCTGATAGTTTTGAAGAAGCTGTGAATGGAAAATATTCTGAAAGTTGGTTAAAAGCTATGCAGGAGGAAATGAAATCTTTGAGTGATAACAGAACCTGGAAACTCATTAAAAAACCTAAAGATCCAGAAAATTAGTTCCTTGTAAGTGGATTTACAAGTTAAAGGAGGGTTTGAGCCCTACTGATCCGGTGAGGTTTAAGGCGAGGTTAGTGGCCAAGGGTTATACTCAAAGGGAGGGTGTGGATTATAATGAAATATTTTCACCCGTGATTAAGTACAAGACAATCAGATTGATGTTGGCTCTTGTGGTTCAATTCAATTGGGAACTTGAACAACTCGATGTAAAAACTGTTTTTCTACATGGGGAGTTGGAAGAGGATATCTTCATGAGTCAACCACAAGGTTTTGTGGCTAAGGGAAAATTTGATTATGTGTGCAAGTTAGAGAAATCTTTGTACGGGCTGAAACAGAGCCCAAGACAATGGTACAAGAGATTTGATGCTTATGTGCTGAAAATAGGGTTTAAGAGAAGTGAATTTGATGCTTGCTTGTATTTTAATGACATAAAGAGCGGTTGTGAGGTTTACTTACTGCTTTATGTGGATGATATGCTTTTAGCTGGACCTAGCAAGTCTCAAATTAATAAACTGAAAGATCTTTTGAAATCTGAATTTGACATGAAAGATTTAGGGAATGCTAGAAAGATTCTAGGGATGGTGATAACAAGGGACGTGGCTAAGAATAGGTTAACTATTTCACAGGAAGCTTACTTGAACAAAGTTGTGACAAAATTTGGTATGAAAGACAGTAAAATTGTGAATGTACCTCTTGCCAGTCATATGAATTTATCACATGCTCATTCGCCTAAATCTGAGTCCGAATTAAAAGAGATGGAAAATGTGCCGTATGCTAATGCTATAGGTTCTGTCATGTTTTCTATGATTACTACCAGACCTGATCTTGCTTTTTTCATCAGTCTCCTAAGTAGATTTATGTCCAATCCCGGTAAGCCGCATTGGGCTGGTTTGAAATGGCTATTGAGGTATTTGGTTGGGACTTTAAATCTGGGCTTAGTTTATGATAAAAGATCTGAGGGGTTAACTTTAAAAGGCTATGTTGATGCTGACTTTGCTGGTGATAAAGACAGTAGGAAATCAACTACAGCATACTTCTTTACCCTAGGTGACAATTGTATAACATGGAAGTCACAGTTGCAGCCTTTAGTTACTTTGTCAAGTACTGAGGCAGAGTATGTTGCCATAACCGAGGCGGTTAAGGAATGTACTTGGTTAAAAGGAATCTTAAAAGAATTGAACTTCATGCATGATATACCTGTTATGTTTACTGATAGTCAAAGTGCTTTATTGCTTTGTAAAAATCCTGTTTATCATGAAAGATCTAAACATATTGAGGTAAAGTATCATTTTATTCGTGAAAAATTGTCTCAAAACGAAGTTAAACTTGTTAAGATTCACACTGATTGGAATCCCTCTGATGTTGGAACTAAAATTCTCCCTGCAGGTAAATTTAAATTATGCTTATCTTTATTACATATTGATACGGGTTAATTTTTCTTGCAGGTAGTGGGCGATGATGATGAACAGTTCTTCCATGTGCAAATTCGCAACCAAGAGAGTGTGTTATGAGAACCAAGGTGAAGAATGTGAGAATATATTAATGGTTCTCTTAACCTCATGTTATTATTGAGAGCCCTTAGATCAAATTGGGTGGTTGGGATCATTTGATAGATTTTTTGGTTAGCTTGTTGGAGAAGCATTACTACTCTACACATTTGAAATCTATATATCCTACCAACTATCTGTCTCTCACGTGGGCTGTGGTAAGGCAAGAAAAAGGACCCATACCTTTTTCTACAACTCTCTCTTTCTTCTCCAAGTCCCTCTCTCGTTTTCTACCTGGTTCATAGAGTGAAAAGGTGAGTTTGAGGTGAGTTTTGGTGGTAGAATACCTTGGTATCTTAGGCATGAAATAGGGCTAAGGAGAGGTGGTGTTTCTTGAGTGTTTAGGGTCGTTTTGGAGAGGGTTCTTTGCCGGTTCTTCTAGCTATCTCTTGGTGGGGTGATTGCATTGCATGGAAGCTGTTCCTGAGCCTACAAATCAACCATTAACAAAGAGAAAAGAAGCTCAGATTTCGGCCATTGTTGCTGTCCAGATTTTGAGCTCCAAGTTTTCTGGTTTATGTCATTGTTTTTGCTTGGAATGATATGTATTTAAGTAGTTTAAACATCCATATTCCTAACACTTGTAGGTAAGTTTGTGTTGCCTTAAATGTTCAATTTTTCGGCAATTTTTTTTAATTTTGATGTAAGTCTAAAATCAGTAATTTCGTGTTTTTCCTACCATACAGCTTTTATATCTTTGGTTATTGCTCCAGCCTCCAAGAATCAAAATGTACAAAGTAGGAGGCTCCTGAATATGGTGAGTTACTGAGTGAATCATTTTTGAAGCATGGAAATCAGAAGGTTTCAAAATTTATATTGCAATTGTTTTCGTGGCCTGGTAATTGTGTTTTCATAGCTCTGCCTTGGTACCCTTGACCCTTGGTTATGGTTGGTAACTTGCTTCAAGTAAGATTTATGTATAGAGCACTGAAAGTCTGAGATGAACATTTCTTGCCTTCAACCTTAGTATTCTTGGCTAATGAAATAATCTAATAAGAAACAAGGGTGCAGTATAATGAACCAACTTATTCTATATATATCTGCCTAAGAAGTTTATTACTGAAACAGACAAGTAGTTTGCTATGCTTCCTCAAGTTTCCTTTTTAACTTCTTATTTTTATACACCATCTATGTTTGCAGCACAATTCAAGTTGCTAGTTTTTCTATCATTATTTGGTTTTTCAAGTAGAATAGCATTTGAGAAGCTTGTGATTTTATGTAGACTCTTGGTTTATGGAAAAGCAGTCCTTAATCACATTGCCCATCTTCTATTGAATATAAGCTTATTTGAAGTATTTTTACTGATGAATACTGTTAATCAAAACATCAATTTTAGCAGGCCATTGGCAATACTAACTCTACTCCTGTTATTTCCATTCTGATGGTACTATTCACATTTACATTTTAAATGAGTAGTTGCTGGAGCTTCTTTATCTTCTCTGGTAGCGTTTAATAGTTCCTTAATTCTCTTATAAATGAAAAAAATTAATTGTTTTCTATGATTTATGGGGCCCAAAATTTAAAGTTCGCCTCAGGCCTCAAAAAACACAGGTCCGGCCCTGGGAAGAGGAGGGCGCTTTCGTGGGAGAGGAAGAGGACGAGGGCGTCGATGAACTCAACCATGTCTGGAGAAAATTCTATTGCTCAGACTGATGTGTATGCCGACAATGCAAGGAACCAATAAGAGAAGTACAATAAGATTATTTGAAGATGAGAAATTCCCTAAGTACCGGAAATTTCTACGGATTTTATAAAGGATGCTGATGTGGCAGCATCCTGTCCATTTGTATCTTATCTGGGCCAAATGTATCTTAATATTGTCCATTGAATTTGAATTTTTGTATCAATTCTGTATAAATTTCCTGTACCCATAACACTGTTCATTTGACGATAATATATGATAGTGAAAATATAATTATTTTTCTCTATTCTTGCTGAAGAACTGAGCGTTAAAAGTAAATTATAGTGAATGACAAAAACATCAATGCTCTTTTGTTGTAATTCGTTGCGTATCTTTTTGTTGAAATGTAGTAAGAAAAATCATCGACGCGTGTTTTGACTAAACAACGAAAGACACCGTTAACCACGTAATAGTAGTGGCATAATTCATTGTTCAAAATTAAATGATAATGACATAAATAAGTAGATTATAATTAATAATATTTATTAACAGAGACGTGTGTGGTACTTGTTCTTATTGTTCTTTGTTTAACATATTAAGAATGTCATGTTTATGTAGGGAAAATATTAACAAAATCTGTTGAGTCGTGTCGATTCTAGCATATAAACAAACATATGATCAAGGCTTGTTTGATTCGCCGGTAAAATGAAACTTTTTGCAACCGCACAATAATTCAGTGACCATTTCTGCATGTTTTAAAATTCAGTGACGGTTTTGTATTTTTCATGTAAATTCAGTGACCGTTTGTAAAATTAACCCATTTTTCTAATAGTGTTTTTTTGTTTTTTTTTTTCGCAGTTGAACCAAGAATGGATCTCAGCTGAGTTCATATTCGCATGTGGATTTGACCTTTGATAATTCAAACATTAATACCACTAACGTCCGTTTGATTGCAATGGTGAAATTTTGGTGGAAAGAAAACGAATTGTAGGGAATTAAATTGTCTAGAATTTATTTTAGAGAGAAATGTAATTAATGGTGTTTAATTGATATAATTTTTCACCTAATTCGTTTGACTTTATTTTTCATGCAAATTGTTATTTTTTGGGATAATTATTTTTACAATCTGTATTAAAATTTGTTTGGATTGCCAAAAAATAAAAGAAAAATTAAAAAAAATACTTTCATAAATTTTTGGTGTCCGTTTGACTTTGTTTTTCATGCAAATTGTCAATTAAAGAGATAAATTTTTTTACCATTGAATCTAGAATTCTTTCCAATTGTCTTTAAAAAAAAAAAAAAAAAAAAAAAAAAAAACTAGAATGGTGGGAAAACAATTTCACAAAAAACCAATAAAATGTCACCGTGTGACCCAAAGTAGGAAAGTTAATTACCGAAAAAATTGTGGTTATCAAATACTAAGGGAGCGTTCTCTTTGCTATTTTCAGACCGTTTTCTATTTTCGATTTTCTAAAATATTGAAAATGCGTTCTCTTTCCCATTTTCGAAAACGAGTTTTTGAAAACGGCTGAAAATTTTGTGAAGAAAACAGAAAACAACTTTTTTTATGTTTTGGCTGTTTTCTTCACAAATCTGCCAAAATTCAAAAAATACGAGTTGAGAAATATTTTTTCAAAACGACAAAAAAAACGAGTTTTCAACAATTTCAAAATGGACCCAAAATACAAAATACAAAACGAATTTAAAATTCAAAATACAAAATTGAAATACGAAGAGAACCTTCCCTAACATTTTGGTGAAAATTCCATGGAATTTGTAAGGCAATCAAACACTATGCATGATTAGTCATAACTGATAGGGACTAGACAGTGAAAGTAAGTGAAACGACTTTTCAAATGCAAAGGTTGCTTAAAGATTTCTTGCAATTAGCTTATGGTTTAAGTATATAATAAAAGAAAATTATTTAGAAATATATAATTTAATCGTCTAGTTTGGAAGTTGTTTTATGTTATTTTATGAACCATGCTACATCACCCAAGTTGGGTTATAAAAGGAGGGGTGCGCAAGTGATGTGGCACCCCTCCATTGACCGAGGTGGTTGGTCTCGGCTGGCCCACCAGCCGCCTCTTCCAATGGGGGGGTGCCACATCACTTGGGCACCCCTCCTTTTGTAATTTAATTTGGGCAAAATAGCATAATTCTTATTTTATATGGCCAAAATTCTCAAATTTTTTTTTTTTGGCTTTGAATGTTAAATTACACCAAAATTTATTTTGGACAAATATTATTTTCAAGAATACACCATTCTACAAGAGAAGTTAATTAATGTTGTTAGATTTTCGTGCATGAACTTAAATAATTTCCAATATTGGTGATTTTCAAGAAAATTATTGACGAAATTAACAGTTAAATGTCATTTCTGGATTTTAGATAATGAAATGAGAAAATATATTGTTTGAACTAATCTCTCTCTAAATGACAAAATCCCACCATAGAATATTTATCAACAATTAAGCTTCTCAAACATGGTTAAAATCCAGGGAAAAAAAAAAAATAGGGATTTGAATTTTGTGACTATGGGTTGGCAAATTCAGGTGTTCAATTTTTTTATTTTTTAATGTTTGTGTTTGAAATTGTGCCACGTCAGTCGAAATTTAAAACCTAGATTTAATCCTATTTCTGTAGCAGGATTGATTTACCTGAGGCTTATTTAGGAAGAAAATGACACGATAACCAAACCAAATAAATTGGAGAGAGAAAGATGTGAAGAATATTGAATATGAGAAAGGATATATGGATATTTACATAATTTTGTTTACCTCTTAATTTATGATTGTTTCTCTAGCTTAATTTTTCAAGATGGCAAAATAAATCCAATCAAGCATACCAAATTCAATCAAACTTTTAATCCAAGTGGTTCAACCGCTTAAATATTCTTTTTGTTTTAATTTTCTTTCTTTCTACTGCTTGTTGTTACACAAGTTGATGTAGGACGGATCGCCTTGGAGTTCGAAGAGGAGATGAATAGGAAATTAGCCAAGAAAACGAGTGTTAACTTCAAACGGACATAACTTTTTGCACCGATGTCAGAATCGCTATTCTAATATATTTTCGGAAACAGGAAGCGGAGCCCCATACCGTCCCAACCGAGCTCTCGGTTGATGCCGTTTTCAACTTCAAATTCGCAGTTTAAGCCCAGTGGGCGGCCATTCGAAGTTTTTGCTATTTTTGTCAATTTTGGCGTTTTAATTATTTTATTTCCTAGAATGTCTATTTTCGTCTTTTCACTTATTTTAGATTTTCTAGTGACTATTTAAGCCTCGTTTTGTCATTGCCGTCGACATCATTGATTGAATAAAATTTTCGTTCTTCTTTAATTCGTTTTTCTTGTTCTTAGATTTACGTTAGTAAATCTACTCTCTTCTGTTATGCGTCACAAGTAATTTGCAAATTAAATCCCAGTTTGGTTTAAATTAAAATAAGAATTTTATTAGATTTTGATAAAAAGTTGATAGTTACATAGTTGGAAAATTGTGGATTTGACTTTGATTTGAATTTTTAATATAATTTTAATCTAAACCAAACGTGAACTAAATAATATGGTCTTATTCAAAGTTGTAACTTTAAGTACCTTTCACGACTTTTAAGCCCATGTTTGACAACCATTAAAAAGAATTTTTGGAAAAACGAGTATTGAAATAGTGATTTTTTTTAAGAATGTGTGGTTAAAAAGTAGAAAAAAGTTTTGAATTTATGTACAAAATATTTTATTATAAGAATGTGTGGTTGAAAATGAGTTTGAGAAAAAAAGAAAATTTTATTTTAATATTTGTCAAACATGAACTAAATTGACAAGGACATCATGAAGGTAAAGAAAACGTTTTAAAACTCTAGTAAATATAAAAAAGTTAATTTATAATTCAATCATGTTACTTTTACATTTTCCTTCACACTTCGTCACTTGACACCATAATATTGGACAGTTTAAAAAAAAAATATTTTTTTTCCCTCTAATCATTTTTTAACAACATTTTTTAAAAGCAAATTTCAATGGGAAAAACTACCAAGTTTCCTAACTCCCAAATGTATTAGAAAAGAAACAGATAAAAAAAATAAAAAATGAAAAGAAAAAAAAATAATCCTAGGATACTATGAATCCACCCCACAATTGATCCTGCTTTGTCAGCTTACGTGTCCTCTCCCCGTTGTAAACACATAAACAGAGACATACAGAGGCAATTTAGATCAGTGTTATTTTCTGTTGAAATGCATGAAGGTGATAATCAAGAAAAAGGGCAATTCAAGAATCTGATGCTGAAGAATTCTTGTTTTGGGTGGATTATCATAATGCTACTGTTTACAGTAACACTACTGGTGTTGCCACTGGTTCTGCCACCACTTCCGCCGCCGCCTGTCATTGTTTTCATCGTCCCAGTCTTGATCATGGCCGCGTTAATATTCTTGGCCTTTTCATCGTCCCAGTCTTGATGATTCTGTATTTCTTGTCTCAGAAGTATTTTATTCATTTCTTAATTTACTGTCAGGTTATATAGAATTGAAACAAAAAGCACTCTTTCTAAATGCGAAATAATTGATCATAATGGAAATTAGTAGTAATTTTATGAAGATATGAAATTAATTTCTTTGAAGTTAGGTTTCAGAATTGACAGTTTGTCTTTTGTTTACCAAGCTCCTAATGCAGATATATACAGATAATCTGTTTTTGGATCGCCAACCACCGTTCACCAGTGGTTTCCGGCTGTTCTGAGAGGGCCAGCCAGCCAGCACCAGATGTCTTAGGTTTTGCTTGTGGCGCTCTTAAAATTTACCATGGATTTGCTTGAGCAGAAGTTAGATTCCATCTGTACGGTTGCATGGTGCTTCGATTTCACAAAATGGTGCAAGTGTACGGCAGAATAGATACAATTTTTGCTTATAATTCATAATAAATTATTTTCATGTTAAACGATTGTAGATAAATTCGTATATGGCGGGCAGGTGATTATTTGATTCAAGAATAAAAATTAAAAATCTTACTAGATATTTTTATGATTCTTATTTGCACCTAAATAAAAGAACTCTGTTATAGTTTTCTAACAATTACTCTGTACATTTGTACTCTAACTGAGAAAACATATATTTATTGGAGCATGCTATGGACCCCACAGCCGCCCCTCCAATAAGGGGCTATCACTTGCATTTTGTTCACCATTTTTGTCATCCAGTTGTGTATAAGTAGAATATTTGATATTTATTTTTGTCTCCTTGGAAATGCGGAGAACTTAATTAGAATCATCTATTGTATGTATATGATATTCGGGCAATTTATTACAAAAATTTGAGAAAATTTGTTTTAAAAGTTGAGCAATAGTATAGTAAGTACTGATGTCTAGTATATGCTAAGCACTAAATATGGCACATTAATTAATCGGTACATAAACTTATAACGTGTCTCAATATTTGAATAATATTGATAACCCATGTCATCTACACTTAATATATTTAGATGATTTTAATTAATTTGTCATCTTAAATGTATAATTTAACATGAAAAATCAATTAATATTACCATGGATTCTATAGCACGAGCCTAGGGTTTGATGAGAATGTAACGAATAATGTTTTCTAGCACCATGGATTCCATGGCACAAGCCTGGGTGCTTTTAATTGATATATCAATATAAATGGAACCCGTAGCTTTGCATTTAAGATGATATATTATTTATTGACACTTGAATATGACCAAGAGTGACGTTAAATAACATTACTCTTCGTCAATAGTATCATTAGTGATGATGAATACCAATTTTGGTGACAATAGGTGCTTTGATTCATTATCCAATAATCACGGTGTATCTTTTGCAGCAGAAGATTCTCTTTCTATGGTAGAGAGGGTGGAAAATGCTTCACACGCTTCAAAGCATGATGTCAAGATATGAGCAGAACGATCATGAGAATTTTCTTTCAATTTGAGAAGCTCAAATATGTAAGAGGAGAATGAGGATAATGAGACGACGTGGAAAGAGGGTAATACAATTATTGAATCTTAAAGATTGTTTTGCTTTCTAAGGCCGTGGACGAGGGTGTTTCGTGGGACGGGTAGGGGTAGAAGAAGAGGGCACAAGTGAACTCAAAATTTTGTATAATCCACATAAGGGACCAAACCAATCTAACCAATCATAATCTTGTCAACTTGGCTACCTAAACTCGGAATTCAATGGGAATGCGATCGTAGAAGCAAACTACTACTCGATAACCATAAAAGCTTCATCTTATAAACTAAACAACAATCTTGCAAAACAACCAAGACAAGAACATTTTAAACAATTATGGATAGTGAGAGATGCTAGCAATCAAAGTCACTCTTGTCTTGATCACATTGACAATATAGTAATATTGCAAGGTAAATCTTATTGCAACTCAATCTAGAGGGTGGATTGTATCAATGACAAAAACAAATTAGGAAAAATCTTTCCAGAATTTTACAAATGTCATTCATGTAAATTCATCAACTACTTTTTCTTGTAGGGACGAAATATTGTTAACTCAAATTACGATATTTATACTGGTTATCGAACTTTATTTATTTCAAAATATAGATTATAAAGGAAAATTAATAGTAAGGACCTGTTTGATAGGTCTTTATTTTTCATGAAACTTCCACTTTTTGCATGTTTGATTTTTGTTTTTTAACAATTAAAACGAATTATATTCACAATTGTAACAAATTTGATTCCTTTAATTGACAATTTTTATGAAAAACAAAGTCAAACATACATCAAAAGATAGAAAATTTCAACAATTTTCAGTTGAAAAATTATATTAATAAAATACAATTAATTTACAATTTCCAAAAAAAAAAAAAAAAAAGTTCTAGGTAATTCAATTCCCTGCAATTCATTTTCTTTTCACTCAAATTTTATTCTTGTAATCAAACGATCCCGAGTTATCCTATTGTAGTAAAATTTGATCAAGGTGATGGATGGATGATATTGATATTTCATATTTATCTGGGAACGTTATAATACAATGAAAATTTCATTACGCACCTATTGTCCAAATGTACTGGAAAAAAAATAAATAAATAAATAAAATAAAAAATCATCATACCTTATTTTGACTGAACAACAAAAGGCACCGTTAAAAGAGTTTAGAAATGGCAAGATTCATTGTTCGACTGTGATTGGTACATAATATATATGGACAGAGACGTGTATGCATGGTACTTGTATATTCACATGAGCAACTGTGCCTAGTTTAACACACTAAAACTATGCCAAAATTAAGGAAAAATATGTAACAAAATCCATGTTTAATTAATCTAGCATACCAATAAATAATAATTAAGCATAATTTAATATAATTAAAGACACATGTGAAAGAATTTGTAAAAATCCTTAGAGATGCCACCGACGCAACTCTGAGTAAGCCCAGTTTGTCTACTATTATTTGAATTTTTTTTCCTTTAAACTCATTTTCAACCATATATTCTCACAATAAATATTTTACACATAAACTCAAAATTTTTACTACTTTTTAACCACACATTCTTCAAAAATTCACTATTTAAAAATTTATTTTCTCTTAATAATGGTAAACAAACAAAGGCTAAAAAGGGAAAAAGAGGAATATAATTCGAAAAAGACGAGAAATAAATCTTTCACAAGTTTTCATAACTTTCGAGGTCAAAATACACTCATTGATTGTAGAATTAATGTATTTGAGTTCGCCAATTTTTCTGACACAAAATGTATTAATATTTGGTGAAGGAAAAAGCTGTATGTCCCGACATTAAATTCCGAAACTAAACAGAGGCGTCATGGGAGGGGGCCCTGTGGGACGTATAGCACGTCCCTTTGGTGAGTAATATGTACTTTCATAATCAACAAATTAAGTACATTACATAATTCCTTAATTACCTACTTTGCACGGAATTCTCTGAAAGAAAGAAAGGTGATTGTGACATTTTTTTAATTGGTTGGACTGACCATTTCACGTTTTTATCTTTCTTATTAAGTTTGCCAAATTTCACACACGTGTTGTTACTGAAAATTAGAATTACAAATTATTTTGAGAATTAAAAATAGATGTAAAATTATGCATATTCAACATTGACTAGAAATTGTCTAACAGATAAATTTATTTATTTATTTTTTTTTTTTGTGCACGGATCATAGCAATTGAAAAGGAAAAAAACGATTGTTCTACATGTAAATAATAGTTTACATACTGATGACGTATTCGATAAAAAAAAATAAAAATTCTCCACTCTATTTTTAACACCTTATCTATATATAAATTATTATTCAAGGAAAAAAATCTCTAGAGTTCATATTCGCGTGTGGATTTGGTAATTTAAAAAGTAATACAATTAAGAGAAGAAAAGAATCAATTAGATGCATGATTAGTCATAAATGATAGGGATCACACATAAATTGGAATCGGCAGAGGTGATAGTGAAAGTAACTGAAAACAAATTTTCAAATGCAAAGGCGTCTTGGTTATTTCTAGCAATTTTCGTTACCAAAAATTGGGAATTATTTAATTTGGAAGACATATCAGAATTACAGCAAAATTTATTTTTAGATAAATAGAAATTGTCATTTTTTCAAGAATACACAATTCTATAAGGCAATTTATCGAAATTAATTTGTTGTGCACGAACTTAATTAAATATTTTCCAATATTAATAATTGTCGGACAATGCTTGGGGTACAAGGGGCTTCTTCACAGGAGGTGCCAGGGGAGGACACAGTGGTAGGGCCCACACACATTTTTTTTTTTAACTCACTGTGAGACCCACCCCACAGTGAGTGGCCTGTAAGGCTCATGTGAAGAGGCCCTTGTACTTGGGGAATTGTCGTTTGAAGTAATCTCTCTCCAAATCGCACTATAAAATATTTATCTTCATTGAGGCTTGTTTAGACAACAAATGACACACGAGCTTGTATCGGAAGTGTTTATAAATAAATTAAAATGAGTGACGAATAAATGAGTAATACTGTACATCTCATAAGATGTGTGGATAAAAATTAATTTGACCTCCCCCACTCCCTTAACTGATTACAAATAGTTTATAAACTCTTGCCAAACATAGACACAAAGATGTAGAGAATTAAAATGCACAAAGGAAATATGGAAGAATAAACAAAATAAAACAAGGGTATATCTTTTAAAATTGAGCTATCGAATTAAAATCACAATTGACTGAAGAGAGATAAAATTTATTATAATTGAAAAAGTTTCTTTAGATAGGGGAATGTCAGGAAGGGATTTTGTTTTCAGTAAGGGTTTGCTCCAGCTTGTTTTGTCTTACTCCTTATTTCAAGAAAATTATTTATTCTTCTTCAATGATTTTTACTCGTATCTAAAACGAGATGTTAGGTTGATTCCTATCCAAGCATACAATGTTTCAAATTCCTTTATTTCTATTCTTAGATTATTAATATTAAGGCTACGCGAAGTAGATCTCGCACAAACATAGAAGAAAAGTCAAGAACACATGAATATGGCTTCCCTTTGAAGCTCCATTCAAGGTGAATCTGGCGTCGATGCACTAAAGATCATCCTATCATGATTCCAAATGTCTTACAAATCCACGAGGAAAGATCAAACCGTAGAACCTCAAGACTAGAACGAATCAACCACCACTCTACCATGACACACTTTATCTCGCTCAAGTATATATCTAGAACAATAAGATCCACTAAGGATTTGTAGGACTTACACAAAGAAACCAGCACAGAGAAATTTCTTATGGAGAGAAAATATGGCATAGATTGAGGGACGGAAGGGTCCTTCTAAGCATAAAAGTGATTAGGTAAATATCTACTTGAAGCATAGAAAGTAATAAACAAGTCAAATCAAATAACATAAAATCACCCATACTAAACATGCATATTAAACTAAGATTTTAAAAATTAATCTTACTCAAGGATCTTTACAATCATTGACTCTGATACTATTTATCCGTTTTTAGATTTAATCACAAGAGGAAATTGATTTCCATTTCAAGATTAAATTCAAATATTTTATAGATCTTATATCTCCTTTGAGATTATTGGATTTCGTTTTAGATTTTCACACATAATAGTGAGATCATAACCTTAGAAGAGGTTTTAGGGATAATTGCAGCCGCGGTCCCTAACCTTTGCGTTTTTTGCAGACTTTACCCTAACTTTCAATTTGTACCACCCGGAGTCCCAAACCTTTAATAAATTCGCATCCGAGGTCCAAATGGACGAAAACCGTCCACTTTGACCGTTAGTTGACCAATAAAATTGACTCTAACCAATTTTGACCAATTTAAATGGGTAAAAGAGTAACTTTGCTATTTAACCCCATAAAATAATTAAAATAATAACTAAAAGAAAAGAAATATTCATCTCCTTTTCCACCCCACCCCACCCCACAACATCCCATCCCATCGTTTATCTTCTTTAACGCCCCACCCGAAATCCTTCATCTTCTTCAACACCCCACCCCACCCCACCCGGCCACAAAACTCACCTCTGGCCACTGCCCAAATTCTTTACATACTTTAGTCCCCTTCCTCATTCTCCCCATTGTGCTCTTTCTTACAATTACAGATATAGATATAAACTAGCAGAAAGGATCTCGAAAACAAGAGTTAAAAAAAAAACCCAAACCTTTTCCAACATATAAAACCCAGACGAAAACTGCAGCGAAAAGAGACAAGAGTTGAAAGATCCCATTCAATTCAAAGTTGTTTCTCAACTGCTAGATTCGACACCAGTTGAAGAACCACAACCAATGGCAACCAACGATCTGGTAAAGTGCCAAAAGCGGGCAGATTCATGGTGGAGCAACCCTTTCAAGCCACCAGAAAGAGGCGAGGATTACAACATATTGCAAGCGATTTTCAGCGTAGATATGATAATTCTATGTACTGTCACAACCTTAGGAGTTGGGAGTACATTGTTGATGGTGATGGTAAAGAGATCGATGGTGGTGGTAGATGGATTTTTGGTTTGGGATAGGATGATGGGGATTTGGTGGGTGATGGGTGGCGACCGTGGCGGCGTGTTGGTGGTGGCCTTGATTTAGGTTTCATTTTTGGGTGTCAAACGTGATTTTCTTCATTTGTGATTTACAGCGGTGGTGGTGGGAGGAGGCGGTGCCGACAATGTGGTGGTGGATTTACTGGAGTTAGGTGAGGCTTTTGGTTTGGATTTAGCCATGGAGGTAGAGGTTTGGGAGGTGGTTTTGCGTGGGGTGGAGGCAGCGGCGTTGTCAGTGGCGCAGAGGCTAAGAGAGAAAGAGACGGAGGTGCAGAGGAAGATGGTTTTGGGAGGTGATTTTTAGGGGGTAGGGTGGGGTGGGGTGGGGTGGGGTGGGGTGGGGGATGGGATGGGATGAGATGAGATGAAGAAGAAGATGAATAGTTCTTTTTTTATTTTTATTTTATTTTAGTTAATTGTTTATAGGGTTAAATAATAAAGTTACATTTTTACCCTTTAAAATGGTCAAAATCAATTTTATTGGTCAACTAACGGTCAAAGTGGACGATTTTCGTCCATTTGGACCTTGGGTGCGAATTTATTAAAGGTTTGGGGACTCCGGGTGGTACAAATTGAAGGTTAGGGTAAAGTCTGTAAAAAACGCAAATGTTAGGGACCGCGGTTGCAATTATCCCGAGGTTTTAATAGACTTCCACCTTCTAGCCAAAGCTTCCTCCATCTCCCTCCTGTTCTCTCCTTTTGGTGTCTCCCTTTTGGGAAAGGAGAGAATGTGTCTAATCCTAAAATCTTGAAAAATGTATCCATAAAGGACGTAGTTATAATATTCCAATAGGATTTTATAATTGCATAATTCCCCTTGGACTTTCTTGTAGTAGGTCAATAAAGTCTTACATCTATATTAGAGCCAAGAGGACATAATCAGACTCACAAAACACGAGTTTTAATAGATGCTTCTAATATAATCAACTCTTGATCAACTAAAACAAATATATTAATTCCGGCTCATCCAAATAGCTGAAATTGCACTCTCAAGTCGAATGACAACTATGAAAAAAAATTATGACTCAATAATAATTTTGTCCAATATTCATCCTACACGTTAACTCCCGTTTGATTGCCAATATGTTGAAATCGATAAAATGACATTTTTACCCTTTTAACATTATGACCTTATCATTGGACTCTTGAACTTAGGTTCAAAAGCCTATAGAGTATGCTTTAGATTAACGATCATCCCATCGTAATGATTATCAAATTTCTTTATTGTAAATATATGATCTCTAATTGTTTCATTTTAATTCTCAAAGTATTGAGAACGATCTTCCAATTAAAACTTCACTCATTCCCTCAAAGAACTTGAACTAGTAATCAAAAGTACATTACTCGCTCAAGATCTTAGATGACTCATTTGATGATTGAGTATAGTCTCATTTCTGGCGATAATAAATGAGTCATCTACACGATCCTGTTCAATGTACACAAAACGCATCATTATTCTTATTCTTAATCTTAATATCTAGACAAAGCGCCTAACTTTATGTACCGATCGCGAATAATATATTTTGATCACGTCACAAATTGTGTCTCATTATGTTTGAACCATCAAGCATAAAACTTATGAGATATTGTATTATCACGGAACTATATATTATTGTTTCAGTATAAAAAATGCGATTAATCGAATAATAATTCATAATGTTGTTTATAAAATACTACTCAAAGGACATCAAATTAATAGTTTCAATTATTTTGGTTTGCAGAAATTAGATATTATTTGTTGGAAAAGAAAAATATATGTATCCAATTTGATTTAATTTGATTTTTGATTTTTGATTTTTTGCATTTTCAAAATGTCCCTCAATTTTAAGCCTCATTCAATCGCAATTTTTTTTGTTTTTCAAGACTTGTAATTGTTTTTCCTATTATGTTGAATATAATGTTCCTTCTTTCTTCGTGTGGTATTAATATGATGTCTAATTAATTACTCTATCCGTTCCATTTATATATGTTGATTTTGTTTTTTCACACGGATTAAGAAAACTTATTTTTAATGTTATTGAAAAAGTAATTTTTGCCAAAAACTTTCGTAGTTTACCCTTATTTATATTTGTACAATTTCAAGATTAAATGAAAAAAAAAATTGTTTATAATTGGCAAATTAAATAAAGATATATTAGCAAATAAACAAAATAAAACATTCCCAATAAAAAAGACTATAATCGTGACAAAAAAAATAAGAAAAATCAGCCTATATAAATGGGACGGATGAAGTATTTATATATTCCTATGTATTTTTAATAGTGTCTCTGAGTTGTAAACTACAATTTCAACAAATTGCACGGGAGACGAAAATATCAGTAAAATTAATATGACAGTAGAAGCATTCAATTATTACTATATTGCCAATTCTTTCTACCATGTTCATTTTCAAAAGGTGTAAATTGAAACAAAATATTCATTGACAAGATACTTCACTGTTCCACATTAAATCTTCCACCATAAATTTTTGAGTAACAACCATATCTCTCCTATAAAGATAATTTAACATAGAGGAATTGCATCCCATGTTACTTTTTATATCGAAATTTTAAAAAATGTCACATTTTAATAATCGTTGCAAGAATGTCACCTTTGAACTTTTTTTGCCCCTTTAAAAAATTTAAATACTTCACAAGTCCTTAGTTAAAGCTGATTTGACTAGATGAAAAATAGTACAAAAATAAGAATACATCACATCAAACCCACTCCACACTCATATAAAAAAAAATCTCCTTTCTCTTTCTTTTTTGGATTACGCTCCATTACTAGCGCTCTCACCTACCCTATCCTGAGTCTTGGTGAAGGAGGTAAATCGCAGGTTATGCCTCCAAGGGTACAGGGTGAAAGACTGCTTGTACATTTGCACTTACCCAAGAGCCAAATCCATATTTCAGGATTTGAACTCTTTACCCGACAACCCCTCTTTCTCTAACCGTACTTTGCCCCCATTTGCAAAAGCAAGAAAACAAAAATTTAAATATTCAAAGCTCCCATTTGCAAAAGCAAGAAAATCAAAACTCAAATCTTGAAAGTTACGACCTTCGTTAGCCACTCCTCTACCTAACATAGCATTTGGAATAAGCAAAGTGACTGTTGAATTCTCTATTTTTGTCTCACATTTTCAGTCTTTGTTTATCGATTTATGATTAGTAGCAACTGGGATTGCGATATCGAGTCATTGCTATATTCTGAATTTGACATTTTCTTCTTCTTTTCTATTTTTTAATTGTTAGTATTGGAGAGGAGATATATGAAATGGGAAGTCTGGAAAGTATGCTTTTATTGATTATTTGAGTTATTGTTTTTATAATTTTTTGTATGTGCTTCTGGTGTTAAATTGTTAGTTAAATGGATATTGCGTTGATTTTTAATTTCATAAATTAGTAATATAAGATGATTTTTGAGGATTATGTATAGTCTCTCTCTCTCTCTCTCTCTCTCTCTCTCTCTCTCTCTCTCTCTCTCCCCATTAATTGGATTCTTTTCGAAAGCTATTGTTCCTTTAAACAAATTATTCATGTTAGCATATGGAGAGTATAATTGAAGTTTAGATAGAATCCATCTGTCGAGAAAATCTTTCATTCTCGACAGATAGTTCCTAATTCTGAACAGTTTCACTTGGTTTCTCGACAATGCAAAACTTGTTCCAGATGCTTCACTACGTGTCGTATGAATTAAATGCATGATACATAATCATCTAACCATTGAAATTTGTTTATGTTAATAGTGTTGTAGATGGATTTCTAGTTCGTTTTGTCCGAAGATGAATGTATACATGGAGATGTACGATGTCGTTTCCTAGTGAAATGGTTGCACCAGGGTTCCTTTAATTGCCACTGATGCAGTTGAAAATGAAGAAGTGGTGGTAATGAAAAAGCGGCACTCGATGCACATCCGAATACCGTTAGTGTCTAATCGGACTCCATACAGTTGGGTTGATTTGGTCCTTTTTCCTTGCAATTTTAGTCATTTGTCTTCTAATATCATCTAATTGACTTCCCATATTCTTCAATCATTGATATGTGGTCCAAATCAACTTTAAAATATTTGCACTTTGGTCTCCAAACTTTGAAAAACTCCTCCTTTTAAGCTCTAATTCATCTATCTCACTTCAAGTGCTTCCAAACTTAGATTTGTTCTACAATAATCGATATTTTAAAAAACAAAGTTGCTAGTGGTACATTAAGGGTGCCCGAATGGGTGCCATAATAAACACACGGCGACCCCCTATTGGGGGAGCCTGCCTCTACAGCCGTCCCCCAATAGGGGGCCGCCATGTATTTATTATGGCATACATTTGGACATCCTTGATGTACAAGTAGAATTATTCTTTAAAAAATTAGTAATCAAATAAATACCTAAATATTCACTTTTGATGGCCTAAATTAATGTAGAAATTACACCTATCAAACACCCCTAGACTCGAACATTTGTTTATTCCAAACAAAACTAATACTTAACAAAAATAAACAAACAACATATAGCATAGTTAAATAGTTTGCATTTTTCCTCAAGTCTTGAAATCACTTGAATAGTTCATAAACTACCTTTAAGTTGTGTCACCAAGATTAATTCACCCACTAATGCAATATTAGATTGATGCGTGTGCGTGGGAATAGTCGATCCAGTCACAATGAACTTTATAGATGGTTATTTCCGTACCCTCAATGATCAAATATTTCCTCACTTCTCTCGTAAGATGCACATCCCCAAATTGTTCTTTGTTTTCTCTTCCTAGGTGTAAATTCTAAAGGTTAAATTTTCTTTACTCATTCTTTTTCACTCAAGTTCGATTTGATTTTTTTTACAGTCACTGCCACAATTTGTGTTGATTTTCCTTAGATTTGAGTGTCTCAATCTCCAAGTTTCCTCGATAACCTTCTTCTTTTACTAGCTTGGGAAAGTCCCGTAGGCTATGGATCCCACTAATGGAATTGGGCTATAACCATATTTCCACACCTAAATAGGTAACCTCGCTAAAAGTATAAATCCACAAGTAAATATCCAAGGCTAAACCAAGCAGAAGCAATACTTATAGTGATTTTGTCATTGCTTCAAAATGTGTATTTTTTTTATAGTGTCCCTTATTCTGTTTTTGGGATCTTTTATTGATTTTTAATGGTAGTAATCACTCTACATTGTAGGAAACCTTATTTTTTGACAAACCATCTCATCAACATTGATCATGAATAAGGACAGATTCCTCAAAACTACTAAACTAGCTTCACACAATAATGTAGGCAACTTTTCCCATGTGCCTTGATTAGTGCAATGCCTTTTACTCTTTTTTTTTTTTTTTGGATATTTAATTTTGGGATCAAAACTCCTAGTGTATGAGCATTCCCTAGGTTCCACCTATTAATAAAAACAATTTGGCTACGTGTACAGCACTGTACACAGCATTGTATACAGTGCTGACGTGGATTGAAAAAATCAACTAAAGTCGTGAAAAGCTTAAAAACGGGTCATTACCCTTTTCATTCCTCGACCCGTTTGAACCCTAACCTCCCATCTTTTCCACCATCGTCTTCTCCCAGAAATCTGAGATTTTGCAGCGACGTCGACCCAACTTCCCACCGGAAAACGTGTGCCCTATTCCTTCAGTCTTCTGCCTCGCTTCCCATTAAGAAGAAAACCCACGATTTTGAACAGAGAGCTGAACTGGGTTCGTGAAAAGAAGGCGTGCGCGCTACCTTACAATAATACAATCAAATTAGTCGATCTCAGCAGGCAAAATCCAGCTATTGTCTCCATCCAGCTGCCAAGGTAACTCGTTCACCTCATTTCTTTGTATTTCGGTTGGAGTTATGAATTGGGAGTTCACGCTATGTTGAAATTTGATGTTTACGAATATATTTGAGTTGAAATAGGTTAAATGAAATTTGAGTTGAAATTGGTTAATTGGGAATATTGTATACTATTTTGATTCACTAGATTTTTTCCATACCTGTGTGAAGTGTAGAGAACTGTCAATAATTTTCATACCTGCGTGAATTGGTTTAGGGAATATAGGCAATGTATTGAGCTTATTCTAGAGAGCTGCAGATAGGCTATTGTGGAATTTTGCTGGAGATGGTTTTCGGGAAAGTGTGATTTCGCCTGGTTATGAAAGGATAGCATGAGTCATGGACTTCCTCACCTCTTTTATTTGTTATTCTGCAACAAGTGGAATCTACCATATCCCATTAACGTTAAAATTGTAGGCGGCATGTCCACTGTGTGAATGTTAAAAATGACCAGTTTGTAGTTATGTTTGCTGGCGAAAAAGAAATAACCAACAGGTAAAGTAGAAAAAATCCACTAAACTATGAATTTTAAAAACCTAAGATATGATGGTATGGACTATGAATAACTAATTTGCCCTGAGCCCAAAATTGTAGATAGTTTGTATGGTATTCAATTTCATAGAGAATTTCACAATCATCAGATTGGCCTTGATTGCTATATGAAGAGCTAAAAATCATGTAAAATGATTCAAATTACTAATAATATAATGGATTGTTAGTTTCATCTTGCACTATTACTTATAGAACCCGATTATTGCATACCTCGCTCTTGCATTTGCGTTTGTAAGTTGGTTCCCTAAATGATGAAACAAAACTGTTGTTGATTCTGACCTACACAAAAGACAGCCAATGAACTACAAGTAGGAAAGTAGAACACAAATAAATTCCATCTCTAGGATGCCAATTGCACACCTGTTCATGATGAAGATGAGGCTCAATGTGTATAACAAATGATTGTAAGTTACACATGTATTACTCTCTGCTATGGAAAAGTATTAACGTGGTTGTTTTACTCCAGGTTTAGGGTGACTACTTCAATGGCAGACAAAAATATGGGAATTTGTCATTCGTGTAGAATGGCGGGACATATGCTTCCGGAGTGCCCAAAAAAGATAAGATGCCCAAAATGCAGTGCGGGATTTGTCAAGTGGATGGAGGTGGAAAAGAACAATGAGCATAAAGGGATGTTGTTTCATTGTTGTACTCGCGACTGTAGGTTCTTCAAATGGTGTGACAATAAACTTGACGAAAAATGTCCACTGCATGATGACGGTGAATCAAGTGGCATTATAAAGAAAGCTGAGAATGTTGACGGTTTGTCAAGTATGTTGAAATCGCTTACTACGCTGACGGAGGAAAAAGACTTGGATATTTCCCTAAGCATAAACATGCGCAAAGGAAAATGAGTACCGGAAGACTTTATATGAAATATGATGTATTAGGAGTCTGAGAAGAAAACTGTAGGCTTTGTATTATCTTCAATGTCAAACTGCGTGTATTATGTTTTGGTGTAGTAATGTATTTTCTGTTCCATGTTCTCTATCTCGATTTGTAGGTGGGTTTCTTGACAGGTTCTTGTGGTAGATAATACATATGATGTGCTTGGCTAGCCGAAACTTTTTCATCCTGTTGTTATTTTAAGCTATTAAAACCACTACATTGGTAGAAACAAATCCATAACAAAGCCAAACAATATCTTATAGCCAAAACCAACCAAAATACATAACAACCAAAATAGCTTCAAATTACCAAAATAGCTTCAAATTACCAAAAAACATAACAAAGGCCAATTGCATTACATTACATATAAAAATTCTACTGTTGAATTTTATAGCTTAAACATACCAAAATACATAACAACCAAATTTATAATCCAAACAAGACAAGCTAAATGTGCTTGCATTACAGACGAATTATTGTTGTTCACTAGTACGTGAGAAACATTGTGATTTCGACCCATCTGGAAGCACTACATAACCAGTTGCCGCTGTGGACTGGTTTACGTGATACAGCCAACCGGGTATCGTACTTTGAGGTGATGGCATCCACGGTTGAACTGGCATAGCAGAACCTGCTATAAAAAATATAGATGTGAAAAATAAAAAAATAAAAAAATATCGCATTACAGATAGGAAACCATATTTTTTAAACCATATAAGTACCTGGGTAATTGAGAAGAACATGTGATGGTAATGGGGCAATAGAATTCGATGGTGCCAATGGTTGTGTTACTGTGTGATTGTCATCGTCACCCTGCATCAACGTAAAATGTAATGAAGCATATGAGCAATCCACATGAACAAAAACTTATTTCAATTACATGAACACAGTCTTGACTTACCAAAAGAAGCTGTGACTATGAAAAGGGTATGGGCATGGAATTTTCTGTTTACTGGGGTATCCGAGTAGCTGGTGCATCTTGTCGAATAGTGTTCTTCCTTGCTCTCGGTTTGCGTGTTGAAATTGAAGATGCTAATCCCTGTACGATAGTTTACTGTTTGTTATGTTATTTCATTTTGGCTAAAGTACATCGTAAATAAATAAAATTAAACAATACTACCTTCGAACGTAACTCCAACGGGGTCTTATGACGAAGTTTCTTTGGGGCGCCCTTCCTTTTGGAGCACTTAGGATCTTGTATACTTCCACTGCCTGTGTCATTATCTGCTCTAGATTGGGAGCCTAAATGCAAGTTCGGCAACGAAATACTAGCACTCTGAGAAGCTTTTAAGGTAGGCATTATCTGCTTCGATTGTGACCGAATCCAATCTACTATCTCACAGCATCGTTCTTCATCCTCTGCGGCTATATTAGCCAATGTAGCAAACTCCCCACACATGCTGTCATACCTCAACTGGCCAGGACTGCTAACGAACCCGTCGTAATGAACTACAACCCTCGTGTGAGCTCTACATACGTCTCTCCTCCATCTCCTTAATATGTACCTATCTGGTACTGATGTGACGCCATTACGCAACAAAACGAATATGGCATGTCTACACAAAATGCCCCGAAACTCAAACAGATGACAACTGCAAACAATATTGCATTTCTGTGCACGAAACCAAACCGTAAATTTTTTCTTCCTCACCTTGTCATCATAAACAACATCCTCCTCGACAACATACGTCCTCCCCGAACAGTCATCCGATGCAGATACAACATCACAGTAGACCTTTCCAGTAATCTCATCCTGAAATTCTCGGAACTTAGACATGGTATAAACTGTCCGAAATTGATTTTCCATTTCATACTTTGTTGCACAAGGCACAATCTGGGAATAAGATTTGAAATCTGCTTGAAACTCCTTCTCTACCTTACTTCGCAATGCTCGTTCGTACTGTTCGACGAACTGCTTCAAAGATGTCTTAGCATGTACATATCCATCGAAGAACGCATTCATACTTTCACTATGTTGCGTGGTTGACATCCCTGCCCAGAAAGTCGTTTTCAAATAACATGGAACCCATCGAGCCCTGTTTTCAAACAACCTCGACAACCAATCGTTGTCACATAAGTTATATGTATCAATCATCACTCTCCAACCTATCTCAAACTCCTCGACGAATTGTGAGTCATATACTAATTCGTGTATACTTGAAAAAATACATCTTTTATCTACATGGTATCCAAATTTCTCTGGCATTTTTTTCATTATGTGCCACAAGCACCATCTATGCCTCGTTTTTGGAAATACTATCTGAATTGCATTCTGCATAGCCCTATCCTGATCAGTAATAATTCCATTAGGAGCTTGACCCTGCATGCACAACAGCCATGTCCTGAATAGCCAAACAAAGGTATCGGTATCCTCATTCGAAAGCAATCCACACCCGAGCAGTAGCGACTGTCCGTGATGATTTACGCCAACAAAGGGGGCAAAAGGCATGTCGTATTTATTAGTAAGGTAAGTGGTATCAAACGTCACAACATCACCAAACTCCTTATACGCTTGCCTAGACCTATTATCTGCCCAGAATATATTCTTAAGCCGTGAGTCATCGTCTAAATCAATAGAAAAGTAAAACACAGAACAACGTGCTTGCGCCTCCGAAAAGTAGGATTGTATGGCCGCGGCATCTCCTTCACCTAATCTTAGTCGCCTAACTTTTTCAACATAATTTTGACAATCCTTTTGAATGAAAGTCATATTCTCATACCCCCCCACTTCAACCACCACTGAGTTGAAACTCTTGTGCAAATGAATTCCAGCTATGTCATTAACTTCTAGCTTTCGTTTCACCTGAGCACTCAATTCTCGGTTGCATCGGTATAACCTGGATTTCGACGGACTCGTTTTATGATTATGTTCAAGGTCAACTGTGCAGATTTTCCATATTCCACGGACATCTGAGGAAGCAGTTATCCTTGCTTTGTAACCTGTCTGAATTGTGGGTTGCGGCTTCAAAGGAGCGCTACTTGAATTTCTTCGTCGTCCCTCACGAAAACACGTCAGCGTAACATATGTCACTAAACCATTTTCACCCTTTCTGGAATTTCGTCTCCTTACCGGAAACCCTACTTTGTACGCATAATTTTTGTAAAATTCCCACAACTCTTTTTCATCGTTGAATGTCATACCCACCTCCGGCACAATCGTCTACATCACTTAGCATTACAGAATAAATTATAGACATTCAACAAATTTATAATTATTAGAAATAACATTAGACACATGCATATGAAAAAAACCAGTGAATCAATATTTGTACATTATTCCCATTTGCCCTCCATTTCAAACCTGCAAATTGCTTCACTACCAACTAATCTTGTTTAATTCTAATTTCATCATCACTCCCTAAACATATGATTCATACATAATTACTGACTCACAAACACAGAGGAAAAATTATGAAATGGATAGTTATTGTGGAAGCATTTATGAAGTTTTTCAAAGAAAATGCAAACTATATATAACAAATATATTTTACAAACATTAATACTGATGAATATATGCTATCACATGTTCTCAGTGGGATGTATCCTAAGTTTTTGCCATTTCTAAGAACAGATGTCCAGCATTTGTTGAATCAGTCTCAATTTTTTGCTAGTGACTCTTAATAAACTACTAAGAAGCTATAAAATATAGGAACAACAATAAATTGAATATTATTGATGCAGATACAAGGCTGTACTAAGGATCAAATTTCTAGTTCATCCTTTATTTCCTTTCTCTCTGTGTTTAAGTGAAGTTTAGTATGCACAAAAAAGCACCAAACGTGCTCGGTATGTAACCCATACATGAATGATAAACAATTCTGTCCTGTGAATCCAGAATACTATGGCACCAAATAAAAAACGATTTGGCAAAAACTATCCACTTCAATAACCACTCTGACTTGGCAAAAACGATTTTGAAATAGTTATCATAATCCTTCTTCGATTTCAACTCATCCCGTAGATCAAATGTTGTTCTAATCAAAGGAATATAGTACATTTGCACAGTATATGTTCAATGGAGGTTCGAATCTACCTTTCTCAGTCATCTCCTTCGTCGTCGTCGTCAGGAATCAAACTAACCCAGAACAGATAATGAGCGACAGAGGTGGGTCTTGCGTGGGTCTGGATAAATGTGGAGAGGTCGGGTTATTTTGTCAAGCTGTGTGGGTCTTGCAGCATCTCCTTCGTCGTCGCCTCCCAGGAATGCAACTAGCCCAACACGGCAAATGCGCGACAGAGGTGGGTCTTGCAGGGGATTTATGCCCGAACTCTGGATAAACATAAAGAGGTCGGGTTATTCACCTTCAATTAGCATAAACTTGCAGGGGATTAATAGGCGAAACGGCCAGATAAATGAAATAGAATGCCAGCCGGGAATTTACGCGAACTGGGAGTGCCTGCCGGGAATTTTAGAAGAAATGGGGGAAGTGAGTTAATGGGCCGGGTAGGTTTGTTTTTCGTCCAAAAATATTCGCCCGCCTTTTCTGACTTTTTCTCACGCCAACTCAGATTTTTTGAAATGTTGTGTCCTAAGCTGTGTACCAAAGCTGTACAACCAGCATTTTTCTAATAAAAAATTACCCCACACAATATATTCATCAACCATGTTACTTGTACAGAACTATTCATTTACCACTTGAATGACATCCACTCATAATAGGGAGGTCCCACCTTTTTTTTGCATTGTTTATTCACTCGGGTTCCACTACATGTGAGTAAATGTCATCCATGTGGTAATAAATAGTTCTGTACAAGTAGTTTAATTCTATATTCATGCACGAAGCAAACACATCTCTTGGTAGCTTCTAGTAGTGATTCAACCACCCCGAACTATCTTTTCAATAGTTATGGAATTGAGATACATGGTTTGGATTTTGCACAACCAAAATTCCAGATTTTTAAATCTACCCTATTCAAATAACCACTTCAAAGTTGTAAGATGATTAAACGTGACTATTGTGCTTAAATTGTATCAAATTCAAGAATAATAAGTTTCAAAATGATCCTAGTTTCATAACTTCAGTAATACATAAATCACACAAGTTATTCCAATTATATCAACAAAAGTTGAAAAAGACTACCCAATTCACACAAGCACACAATTAATCAATAAGATATTTTTTGAAAATTTTCAAATTTTTTTTTTTGCTACTTTTCACATATATAAAGTGGTGGACATACAAAACAAACACGCATATCTATTGTTCTCAACAATAAGCAGCATCCCCAAACTTAAATTGTACATTGCTCTCAATGTGTACTATTATAAAGTACAAGTCAAACAAATAAATAACAAGGGAGAGACATAGAGACCTGCCGGGAGGTGTGTTGGATTGAAGAGGCAAGATTTAGATTACTCCATTCCATTTAGTGTTTGATATTTGAATATCTTTGTACCTTCAATTTAAGATAGTAATCATGAATATTAGAAATACACAGACGCCAAATCAAATTTAGGTCAAAGAATTGTCCAAAGTTGGTTTCCAAAGTAGTGTCAATCATAGAAGGAAAGTTTTCGTTTGCCCAGAAAGTACCCCATGCTCATGTTTTGCAGATTTTAGGGTTGCGTGCACAATCCCATTTACACCATGTCCATGCATGGTTATAGAAACCTTTGGACAAACCGCTGCAGTTGGCCCCTCCGTAAACTTCTTCCGTGTTGATTTGGTCTTTTTCTCTTGCAACTTTATTCATTTGTTTTCTATTCTCATCTAATTGACTTTACATATTCTTCGATCATTGATATATAATTTGAATCAACTTTTATTTATTGGATAAAATTACTTGTACACCTTATGGTGTACCAAATAGCTTACACCTCTCACATGGAGAAGGACTCACAAATATTTTATTATGTGTGGACCCCTCTCTATGTGAGGTAGATGTAAGAGATTATGGAAGGTGTTATGTACATGTAGACAAGTCCTTATTTATTTACACTATGATTCCCAAACTTTGAAAATCCTCCTTTTAATCTCCAATTTCACCTATCTCACTCCAAGTGCATCAAAATTTAGAATTTTCCTACAATAATCGATATTTAAACAAATTGAGTAGTAATAAATTCAAATAAACGCCTATATATTCATTTTTTATAGCCTAAATAGTGTAAAATTTACATCTATTAGAAGTCACTGGAGATTTCTAGCATCCAAGCCCACGTTCTTCTTCTATAGCAAGTAAACTACATGCGACTACAATGATCCCTTTCTTCTACATGTAATTCTAGGTTAACATTACCTTTTCCTCTCACAAAAACTTTAACACAACCTCGTTTATTCTAATAGATGCCAAAACTGTAGAATTTACACCCTCCCATTTTATATTGGTTCGAATTTATAAATAAATTGTGAATTCGATCCAAGTAATAAATATCCAAGATTTGCGATTCTAGGCAAGATCAAATCAAGATCACTGGATCCTTTTCTATCAGATAGGAATGATTTTTGCATGAAATACACTTCTTATTAATTGTCCCATAGATCTTATATCTATCTATATGAAGAAATCATGTAACAAAGGGAATTCTTATTTGTACATATGGTACTTCAAACTTAGAACGAGCACGAAGAAATAAACGACACTTCTTTATCTTTTGGGTTGTTCCGTGGAATCGATCGCTCAAGATCCTTGGTCTCTCCCCGGACTCAATGAGGTTTGCTACAAGCAACCATGCACCCTTGAAAGAGTACATCCATAGGGGCATTACAGGTAACTTCTAAGGTGCTTTCTGAAGTATTAGCAATTGGCTAGAGCTCATCTCCATCTATTTCTCTAGCCTTTAATTTCATAAGCCATCATTCTCGTATCATACCCCTTATTTAATCTTACTATATGTCCAAGCCTTCTCCCATCGGTAGTTGGAAGCTGCACAAAAACTGGATGTAAATCAAGGAAATGGGATATAAGGCTCCGTTTGATAGCACCAGATTTTTCTTGGAATTTGAAATTCGAATTCCAACTTTCACTTTTGACTTGTTTGATTGACTAAATTTTCCATGGAAACCGTTTTCCAACTTTTGAAATTTTCCTTGATTTCAAGGAATTCCTTTTTCCCACCACTTTGATGGGAATTAAAATTCTACCTTTTTTTTAAGCAATATAAACAAATTCTAAGATGAAGTGTAAACAAATCTATCTCTTTAATTGAAAATTTTCATCCAAAACAAAGTCAAACGAACACCAAATTTTTTTCAATTTTTTAATTTTTGACAATCTAAACAAATTGTCACCAATGGTAAGAAAATTTATTCTTTTAATTGACAATTTTCATGAAAAACAAAGTCAAACGGACACTAAAAGTATTATATTTTCCAGATGAAAAAATATACCAATCAAACACCTTTAATTGCAATTCTCAGTAAAACAAATTCTAGGCAATTCAATTTTCTGTAATTCATTTTATTTCCACCCAAATTTCATCTTTCTATCAAACGGACTCTAAGTGTCCTTCCTCATTCTCTCGTACCAAGGAGAAGTCATCTCAATGTTCTAAAGTCCATGGTGGACATGGACCAAACTATCTCATATGCTCTGAACCGAGCTCATATATAAACTTATATTGATGGGATTCTTCTTCATAACAACGTTCATGTTTGTGCCTTATCATCACTGGACTCTACCATACAATTGAATTGATTGATTGAGAGAGAGAGAGAGAGAGAGAGAGAGAGAGAGAGAGATAAAACCTCTCTAAGAAGGGTTCTAACTAACAAAACAATATCAAATTATTATATCAACAATCAACATGGGTAATTTATCCTATTACCTTTTACATTAGAATGGAACATTAAGGCTATGTTTGATAGTCATCAAAATGGGTGGAAAAGGAAAATTAATTCTTTTTTCATGCTTAATTTTGGTGTTTGATTGCATAACTTTTCAATGGAATTCATTTTCACTTATTTTCTAGGTACAACCATTTAAATCACATTTTTCACCTTTTATTTTCCCATGGTTTTGATAGGAAAGTGATTTTCCTTTTTTTTTTTTTAAACTTTTTCACAATAAAAACATAAAAAATTGTATCCATTTAATTGACAATTCGCATGAAAAATAAAGCCAAACGAACACAAAAATAATTTTTGGGTACTTTTTGGTAATTCAAACAAATTTTAATACATATTGTAAAAAAAAAAAATTATCCCAAAAAGTAACAAGTTGCATGAAAAACAAAGTCAAACGGATTATGTGAAAAATTATACCAATCAAACACCATTAATTGCAATTCATTTTCTTTTCACCAAAATTCCACAATTGCTATCAAACGCACCCTAACATATAAATTGAGAAGTGCATTTAGAACAATAAACTCTTTCTTGTTCTATCAATAGGGTGCTATTGCACCTTTATTTTCTCGATTCGTGGAGTATTAAATCAGATATCATGAAGTCAAATGTAGCTACAAAATGAGAAAGAAAAAAAAAAAGAGGCAAAAGAAGAATCAAAAAACAAATTCGATCCAATAGTAAAAACTACCTAGGATTCATAACTCCCAAAAAATACAAAAAATGAAAAAGAGAAAATAAATTCTCGGGATACTACGAATCCATCACAAAATTTTGACAATTAGGTTTCTGAATTCTACTTGGACAACTGACATGTCTCTCTCCCCCTGGCAAGCAGAGAGCACCTCACACACTCAGACACCAGCTTATACCAGGCTCGTTTTCTTCTGCTGGAATCTATTAAAGTGATCATATAGAGAATTGAAGAAAATTTAGTTATGGCATATGAGGTGATGGAAAATGAAGAAAAAGAGCTATTAAAGAATCTGACATTCAGGCATTTTTGTAAACAGTATATGATTATAATACTTGTCATTGCAGTAATACTCTTGGTGTTGCCAACGTTTCTTCCAACGCTGCCGGCGCCACCAACCATCGTTCTGTTGGTCCCAATCTTGATCATGTCGGCGCTAATATACCTGGCCTTTACGCTGCCACAATTGCCACCAGCCCCGCCAAGGCCCCGTCGAGCTGAATATATGTTTGTTTATAGAGATTAATCTTGATTGCAGAAATCTCGTATTTGCATATAACAAAAACTGGTTAAAATAAACGAGATTTTCTTCTTGATCTTCATCTGTTGGTGTTGATTGATTAAAAAGGTCTTGCGTTTTTGGAGCAAATTTACTCACAAGCATTTTAATTATTCATATCTTCACTGCAATTTCTTTGAAGTTTCTGATTTGGTGACAACAATATTTAATGCAGTTAATCATTAACGTTAAGAAGACGGATTAAATGTAGTCTCACTATCTCAGCGTTCATAATCACTGCTAAAAACGCGGTATCAACAATGGAAATTTTCTTCACTCGTGCCAATATTTCTCTTTTAAAAAGTTTCGACGACTGGAATCTTATGACGGACATTCCAAAGTCATCGGTGATTATGGACGACGATGACGACACTCACAGAAATTTCCATCAGTAACGGCCGCGTTTTTGGGCAGTAAATATGGATTAACTTTTGTTGTGTCATGTATTCTCCAGCTCACAATGCAGATACGTGTACCGCTAACCTTTCTTTTTTACTTTCTTCCGAGCCGAGGAAGAAAAACGTGGGTGGGGATAGGGTGGGGTTTGTTCATTTGCTGTGGGCTACAGATTCATCTGTATTTGGACGGCCAATCACCTTACTGCGGTGGTTTTCCGCCCGGCCGCCACTGGAGTTTTAAGTTTTCCCGGCGGCCCTATTCAAATTGCCTCGCTCAGAAGTTGGGTTCCACCTGTACGGCTGCATGGTGCTTGGATTCACAAAATGGTGCAAGTGTATGGCTACACTGTTTACAATATAGAAAATATGAAGAATATTATGTGAACTGTTTATTGTTTCAATACTAGAAAATGGAGAATTGACACGTTTTAATCTTTTTTTTTTTTTTGGGAAGAAATGATATTTAAAACATTTTCTTCTTTTTATTTTATCCGTTACCTGCTTTCTCCAAATAAGACTCGAATTTAAGTTAGGCAGTATCTCCTATTTAAAATGTTTCATTTGAGCAAAGACAATAATATATCAGGATTTTTTTGTTTGTACACCAGAATATTTTTTTAAGTAATATTCAATATATCATTACCTAAGAGATTTTTTTTTCTTTTTTTTTGAGAAAATAAATAAGGAAGACAATGAAAATATGAGACCGTTCCTCCTACTCATAAATTTGACAAATAATCGTGACCTTTAATTTAAATTAATACAACTCTCAATATGTATTTTATTAAAATCATGTGAGAGTTTATTATAACCACTTGAGATCCATAAGATATTGAGCGTTGAACAGACTTAAATTAAATGTTACGATTATTTGTCAAATAAGTGTATCAAATTTATAAAAAAAAGGAATGGTTCTGATGAAACTAAATAATGGAAGATAAAGCTATGTGTACACCTCATGGTGTACACAATAACTTACACCCATCTCATATGGAGAGGTAGAGGTGGGCATGAGTTGGATTGGGTTGGGTTGGTTTTTTTTTCAATCCAAACACAACCCAACTTGGTCGGTTTGATAAATCAACCCAACCCAACCCAATTATTGATTTAAACCCAACCCAACCCAAACCGATCAAAATCGGTTGGGGTTGGGTTGGGTTGGTCGGTTTGGGATTCGGCCCAATCAAAGTTAGATTCGATTTATTTGTTAAATTTGGATAATTTTTTAGAATTTGAAATTACTTGAAAATCTACGCTTTTTAAACACACATATAAAGAATTCTTTCTAAAAATAATGTATAAATAAGTTTAAAATTTAAGAAGCATTTTCTTTTTAACATTTTTTTGAAATTCAATCACTTCATTATTATGTCTTTAATTTTTATTTTAACGTCAAATGACATTGCATTTTAAATAGTGTTCATGTGAATCGGTCTATGTGAAGAAAATTGATATTTATATATTATAAGTCATTATCTTATCTTTACTATTATGTCTATTTAATTTATTTTTTTTTATCTTAGATATTAATTTTTTTAATTCATCGGGTTGGGTTGGGTTTTAATTCATAACCCAAGACCCAACCCAATCCAACCTTAAATTCAATTTTTCAATCCAACCCAACCCAATTGAACTTAAAAAACCAACCCAAACCGATCGGATTGAGTTGGGTTGGTCGGGTTGATCGAATTTTTGCCCACCCCTATGGAGAGGGACCCACATAATATTTTATTATGTATGAGCCCCCCTCCATGTGAGGGGGTGTAAGATATTGTGTACACATAGCATAGTCCAATAATGAATATCATAAAAATTGTGGACAATTATAAGTAATAATTGTAGGTCCTATATAATATGTAGTTAATATGTTCGATTTTTATCTTTAAATTATAAAAAAAATTGTAAAGAAATTATAATTTATCACAAATAAGCACTTAAAATGTAGAGAAAAAGGAGTGACTATATGCTTTGCTCCTTATGTCTAAAAGCTTATAGAACTGAGAGAGAATACATCGAATCATTTTTTTCCCCGTTAAAGAGACTTTCCAAAATGTTAAAATATTTTGTTATGATAATCAATCTAGAAGCGCAAAAACGTGCCTAATGAAAAAGTATTATCTATTTAAGTTTAAAAGAACACAACTTTTAATACGCTAACCGTGTTTAGATAATTGGCACAAAACGTCCCTACATTTCAATATTATTGTGCAAAACGTCCATACATTTCATTTTTTTAACATTTTCACCCCTACCTTCCACATTTCATTACGCAAAATGTCATTTTCATCAATTTTTCAATAAAATGACGATTTTACCCTCATATTCAAATAAAACAAAAGTTAAAAAAATATTGCGTAAAATTTTCAAAATATTACAACTTAGTCCTAAATTTTCCACCACCACCACTTTCATAACCCTACCAAGCTGTTACTTATTGATCCATATAGTACCACCTTTTGGACACTATGCTCGCCGGACTTCACCACCACCAGCCTCGCCTCACTCTCCCCTACCTTGAACCCACCTGAATTCATAAAAAATCGAGCCAAAACAGTCTGCTCACATTCTCATAAACGATCGAAATCTCCAATTTCGACAACATGTATATCATGCCCAACATTCTAGTGAATTATACACATCAAGACGCTCCTTTCCATGGTCACCAATCATCCATAAATGCACAAAATCAAAACCAACAAGCTACGTCTTCGAACATAGCGACTGCGCGACTTTCAAACGAATTTTTCGGTGACGGTAGTGGGACCCATGATCGCAGACCACTCCCACAAACACATACTCTTTATGACGTGTCCAATGAACATATGTGTTGTCCCCAGTTTTCCCTGAAAATGGCAGTTCATGGCTCAAGAACAACCCGTTTGCAAGAAAGAGGTTTTCTTCCATCAGTTCATGACCCAAATGTGATTCAATACACAAATCACACATGAGGAAAATGAAATTCAGGGTCAAAAAAACATTGAGTAATCGCTCAATTGCAGACATTACAGCACTTGTTTGCTAAATTTTGGAATTAAATGATGTTCTTCATAAATCGATAACTGCTGGTCCAATTCCTTTAACTTCTAGGCATAATTCCTGCAAATTGATACCACCATGACAATCTTGTTGGTGGTGGAGTCCGAGGGGCGTTGTGGCCGAAAGGTGCTACTATGTGGATCAATAGGTGGCGGCTTGGTAATGTTGTAAAAGTGGTGGTCGTGGTGGAGAATTTAAGATAAAGCTGTAATGTTTTGAAAAAATTAGGACAATGATTGTAAATAGTTATATTTTTTTCTTTTCTTTTATTTTTGTTTTATTTGAATAGGGGGTAAAATCATCATTTTATTGGAAAAATTGATGAGAATGACTTTTGCACAATGAAATGTGGAAGGTAGAGGTGAAAATGTCAAAAAAAATGAAAGGTATGGACGTTTTGTACAATAACATTAAAAATGTAGGGACATTTTGTGGCAATTATCCTTTTAAGTTTTTTATCTAGAAAATATAAAGATAATAAAAATTTATAAATACCTTAAATATGGTAGGGAAAGTATAACAAATGATATTATTGTTTCCTCACTGAAAATGAAGATTGGAGTTTAAAAATGAAACTAAAGATTCCTCGAGTGGAGTCAGGTTAATGACCAAAAGGAAGATTTTTTCAAAAGAAAACAATAATAACAATTATTTCATTAAAGCAAATAGTAAAGGAAAAGATTTTTCTGAAAATTTTGCAAAGGGAAAAAATAAACGGAAAAATAAAAATAAGGCTAAGGTTAACGACTGTTACTTTTGTGAAAAATTCAGGTACTTTATAAAATTTTGATACAAGAGGAAAGATGAAATGAAAAATACCCAAGATTGAGGGTGGAAGTACAATAGATTATAAAGAAGCTGCAGCTACAATTGAACAATTCTATATAACTAGTCATTTATCAATTAAAAATGAGCGAATTCTTGATTCAATGTGCACATTTCACATGTCTCCTTGTAAAGAATGATCTTCTAATGTTTTGGAAATAAATGGTGATCAAGTAAATATTGAAAATAATTTTATTGCAAAATATAAGGAATTGGTAAAATGGTTTAAAATCTAGGAAATGGTCATACTTTGATCAATTGGACCAGCTATTGAATGTACATATTCTAGTTTTTAATATTTCATTTTTATAATTGATTATTTCTCTAGAAAAAAATTGGATTATTTAGCGGAAGAACAAGTGCGACACTTGCATGAATTTTAGAAATTAGAAAAATCTCACTGAGAATCAGCTTAATAAGAACTTAAAGACTCTTATTCAGGGGCGGAGCCAGAAATTAGTGATACAGTGGGCTAAATTTGTTAAAAATTTAATGTACGAGTAAAATTTATATATAACAAGATACTTATTATAGTTGCACCCAACAATGTTTTACAGCATAAAATTCATCTATAATATAATCTAGATCTAAATTTAAACTAAATTCTCGTTCAATGTTTAGTGTTAAACAATCAGCAAGAAAATCATCATCCATCTTGTTGCGAATTTCCGTTTTCACATGTTTCATTACTAAAAATGCTTGCTCCACTTAAACCAAAATTCAACTGGGTTAGAGGATAACTCATAAATAACCATATCATTCTTTCTATTCAGCTACTTTTTCTAGTTAGCAGCTCCAATATCACAGCAGAATCCAACTGAGACAAATTCCTTTGGATAATTCCAACTTCAAGTTTTCCAAGATACTTTCATTAATTGCTAAATTTTTTAACTAAGCCACTCAAATGAAAATCCTTATCAATAAGAAATTCATGGTAGAGTTCTATTACTACCCCCACAAGCGCAACTGCGCAAACTTGAACTTATTCAAGCAAACACAAATTAACTACATAGACAACTATATAAAAACCCTAACCACAGTACATTAACTAAAAATAGCGATCAACATTAGCATTTATTAATAACAACTATAACTACGTATAGAAAGAGCAAAACAGTAAAAATGTGAGATTAAATTAATGTACATACATCATTAAATTGGGGTCGGAATAAGAGATGGAGCGGTGATTTGACTCGCAAGGGATGATGAATTAGACCTATTGCTAAACATGACAATACTTACAATTTAAAATAGGTACGGTCGGCGGTTGGTGGTCGGCAGTCGACGGATCGGGGTGGAAGATTTAGGGTTTAAAGATTTTGGGAATTATTTAATTTTTTGCTTTCCAAATTCCAAATGACGTGAAGTAAATGAAGTTAGAAGAAATGGGTATTGATTAATTGTTCTAAAAATTTGGCCTAAAGTTAAATAAATTAGTGGGTCAAAGATTAAACCAAAAAAACATATGAGGAAATGAGGTTGGCTAGCCCTTTGAAATTACTTATTGGTGGGCTAATATATTACAATTAAAACCATTTTTTTTTTTCATTTTTAGTGTATCTGGGCTTGGACCCGCCCCTGCTCTTATTATAAATAGTGCCCTTTAATCCTGTGATGAAGAATTTGATAACTTTTGTGAAAAAAAATAAATAAATAAATAAATACGATTCTTCGGCACAAGATTGTTACCTATGCCCCTCAACAAAATTGTTTAGCTTAAGAATGAATGACTTTATCAAAAAAAAAAAAAAAAAGTTACATGCATGTTAATCAGTTTAGGACTTCCAAAATTATTTTGGAGATAAGCTATTAATTGCATCATACTTAATTAAAAAATGCCTTACTAAATCATTAGACTATAGAACACTTGATCAAATATGGAATGATCATCCCGTTGACTATTGAAAATTGAGAGTGTTTGGATGTGTTCCTTATGCAAATCAGGATGAAGGAAACTTAGAACCAAAAGCCATTATAAGCATATTCTTAGGGTATGGGAAAGGAGTAAAAGGCTACAAGTGGCTTCAAATTCAGGGAGGCTATAGAGTTATAATAAATAAAAATATAACTTCAATGAGAGTAAGATGTCTTGTTTAAAAGAAAAAATTCTGAAAGCAAGTGATGATAGTCAGGTTAAAACAAAGTATAATGTTATTCATAGTAGTTCACTGCGATAGTCGTCCTACGTTGTATTTTATATGACGATTTTTTATTTGATACATTAACGTGTTAATTTATTTATTTTTGGTCTTATGCATCAAATTATTAACCGCCACTTGTATGTCGCGTAAGGTGATTTCGGTGGTGAGCGACTGCAAATAGCATTATTTTAAAACAAATGTGATATCTAATCTCATTTCTTTAGATTTAAATCAAAGAAATTATGATTAGATTGTGATGGAGCAACCTCAAATAGAAGAAATAGACTCTGAAATTGAATATACTAAAAATTTGGAGCCTGAAAATCTCTTATCTGACTGTCAATTGGATATAGATAGAATTAGGAGAGAAATAAGACCACCAGCCAAATTTAATGAAGCAGATTTTGCTTCTGCTTATAATATGCAGAATTTTCTTGAATTTGAGCCTAATTCATTTGAGGAGGCTGTGGGTGAAAGATGTAAACATCTGGTTTGCACCTATGAAGGATGAAATGTATTCCTTATTAAAGAATAAAACCTGAGCCCTAGTTAATAAACTAAAAGGAGAAAAAGTGAGAGATTGTAAGTGAATTTGCAAAATAAAAAAGGGTGAATACAAAGACAATAGTTTGAGGTATAAGGATGGCTTAGTTGCAAAGGGTTTCACACAAGTTGATGGTGTAGACTATAATGAAATATTTCTCTTGTAGTTAAATATAATTCTATAAGAATTATATTATCTCTTGTTTTATACAATTTGATTTTGAAGTGAAACAATTAGATGTAAAAATTGTCTTTTTAAATGAAAACTTGGATGGAAAGATTACAACGTCACAACCAAAGAGTTTTGAACAATAAGAAAAATTAAACTGTGTCTATTGTATATAAATCTTTATATGGTTTGAAACAAGAACATACTCAATGGCAGGGGCGGAGCCAGATTTTGTCTAGTGCGGACACAATTTTAGGCATCAACTTCAGTGATTTTTCAATATTCTCCAAGTTCCAAAGATTTCAAACTACGATATAATGTAAAAGAATTTTTTTATGAGTTCAATGTCAATATGATTAGGTTGCTTAAATTTTGACACGATTATACTGGTTAAAATCCAAGCATGTTAAAAACCCATTTAAAATAACATGACCTGTCCAACCTCTTCATCCTATTAGCAATTTTTTTCCTGTTTGCACTCTCTATCCAGTTAAAATAAGCAATTAAGCATACAAAATAAGCAGAAACTCCCATAAGTTCTTTAAAACTCTGATTTCCATTGCCAAAACCTAGAAACCCAACACTTTACAGTTTTCCTCCTATTATCGCTAAAACAAATAAATAATTTATGCTTCTCCCCATTATCAATTTATCATCAAAGCCTCTTAAATCTTAATTATGCACATATCCATTTTAAATTCGTAATGATGAAACAAAAACAACAACAAAAAAAAAAAAAAGAAGAAAGGCGCACAGAGCGGCGTCAGGCAGTGGTGAAGGCTGAGGTCGACGTCAACGACTCGCCAGCAGCAGGCAGGTCACAAATCCAACGCGTCGGGTTGTGCAAACTAGAGAGAATTGGGTTTGGTTTGTCTAAATTATTTTGTGTATGCTTAACGCTTACTTGCAATCAATTTTGCTTAAGAGGCATATGGGCTATATAGGCTATGGCTCTATGGCTAATATTAATGGGCCTACTTAAAAAAATAAAGCCTAAAGCAGAATTTTTTTTTATTTTGCCCAAGTCTAACACTCATCTTCCTCTCTATCCCCTTCATTCTTCAAGCTGCTACTGCCTGCAACAATGGTGAGTGGTGAGTCTGCGACTATCCTTCCTCCCAACCTGTAAATTCTGGCTCCGCCACTGATGTCAGTGCACACTCTCTGGCCTCTGTCTCTCTACTTTGATTCTTTAATTCTTCCCTTTTCTTCTTGGTCCAGTGCATGCACATTGAATTTTTTTGTGTCAAGCTCAAAATTCAGTGCAGGCCAAGCCTATACTGGCTCCGCCCTTGCTCAATGGTATAAATAATTTGATAATGATACTTCTATAAAATGGTTTGATTTTAATAAAAGTGAGTATGATCCATAATTTTCTTTTAGATGAAAAGTTGGTTCAAATTCTTATTGTCTTCTAGATGATATATATTGGTTGTTGGAAGTGATGGATCAGAATTTTTTCTTTTATACATAGAAATTGAAACTTGAATTAGAAATGAAAGACTTAGGACATGTAAGAAGAATACTAAGAATGGAGATAAAGATAGATGTGATAGGATATAAGTTGTTTTAAAAAAAACACTTTTATTTTTAAGGTATTAGATAGATTTTCTAAGCTTGAAGCAAAAACTGTTTGTTTAAATCTTTAGTCAATCACTTTATATTGTAATAATACAGTCTTCCAAAACTGAACAAGAACTGGTTAGAATGGGAAATATATATATATATATTAATTATGCTAATGTTGTTGGGTCTATAATGTACATAATAGTTTGTACTAGTCACATTTAGCTTATTCCATCAGTGTTCTTGGCATATTCATGATCAATCTTGGTAGGGCTATGAATGGATTGGATCTATCCAAATCCGATCCGATCCGATCTGATCCAACAATCCAATAAATATTTAATTGTTGAATCCATATCCGATTTGCTATATTATTGGATATACGATCAGACAACCCGATCCAAAATTGAAAAAATAAAAAAATTAAAACTTTTATATTAGTTAACTTCTAAACCCTAGAACTAAAAAGACTCGTATAGCTTTTTACCCAATTCTAGGCCCACCTATTTATAGATTATATATTTGTGATATTCTAATGAGTATCCGATGTGGAAAGTGAGAAGTTTGGAATAATGAAAGCAACTCCAACTATTGGCTCCTTTGTTTGTTTAAATTATAAATTAAATTAATTATTATTCTCATCTTATTTTAATTAATTAAAAAAATAAATCTCTTCAAATATTTCAATTAACAATATTATACTATTAATATTATTTATTATTTGAAAATTAAGTGTAAAGTATAATACAATTTTCAAAATAGAAAAAATTGTGTAATAAAATTTGCGATAATGTATAAAATATATTATATTATTATAATAAATTGGATCGGGTTGTATCGGATCAAATTGACCTATAAACATATTTGTTTCATTTAGTTAACGGATTATCAGATTCGGATTTTGGTCGGGTTATTTGATTGGGATATCTTAAATCCATCTCCCATTAATTTCGGATCGGATTCGGATCAAAATACAATCAATTGACAACCCTAAATCTTGGTGAATGTCATTTGCATGCTATGAAAAGGCTACATAAATATCTAAGGGAACATCAACGGGAGTTTGATGTTAAATAAATGAAAAGATTGGATTGTTTTTAAGGGTGTTTGTAGGCTTTAACATTGCTGGTAATATTAACACAGAAAATATACATTTGCTTATGTGTACACTAAAAATAACACATGTATTAGTTCGAAATTTCAGCTGCAGAAAATTGTAGCCTTATCTTCAACTGAGGCTAAATATATTGCAGCTCCATATACTGAAAATGAAGGTATTTGGTTATAAGGTTTGTTGAATGAAATAGGACTTGCTGAAATAATGTCATTTTATGTTATGATATGCAATGGCTCGCTACCATGGCTTTAGTAGTCAAGAATTCCTCTTTCCTTTTGTTGATGGTGCGTTCTTGCTGAACATCAAGAAAGAAGGTCCATTTTCCCACGTAGTTCGTTGGCCCCAACCAAGGGAGCGCTTACGTCCAGTATGTCCTCCTTTATTCCCAACATGCTATGGTGCCTCAAGCTGACTACTAGCACTAATGATATTACTTCTGGCCTGACTTCCCTTTCTGACTAAAGCTTTCCGACAGCCTCAATACAATCTTTGAGAAGTAAGCTCCTTGTGATTTTATTCTTAGTTGATAACCTTGTTTCAAAATCCTCACGGAGAGTTAGGTTCAACATGTGCACCGACTGTGGATGATTGCCCACCCTCTCAAATGTGCCTTCCACTTTGAGCTTATCAGCCTTAATAGTCTTCTTTTCGGCTCTCCTGCTCAATAGTAATAGGACTTCAAATTTGTAGATCTATTGAATAGACATCGGAATTGAATAAAAAGTTATTTTTTAGAAAGATATTAAACTAACAACAAACCAATATAAAAGAATTTAATTACAAATCAATCTACCTTTTTCATAAAATCTTATAAGAATTTAAATCACAAATTGATATTCAAGATTTTGCAGTAACTGAATTGAATCAGATTCTACGATGGTCAGCAATTCAACACAATCATACAAACTCATGGCTGTTAGTTTATGCAGAGATGTTATTGGCATTTCCTTGCCTAGTACCTTTACTATACAATCCAAGTGACCAACACACAAAGTGTCCATTTAATTATAATAGGGCAGGACGAGAATTAAAAGATCCCAATTTACTATCTCATTTAATTATTTATCTATCTTTTTATTTTTGAAATACAATTTTAAATTGAAAAATATGAAATAAAATAAAAGGATTGTGTAAGTATCGAGGAATTCAAGGCACATTTATGTTCCCCATCCCCGTCCCATTTATTGTTCTGGTTAGAGTAATACGGTCGGGGTAGAATTTTATCATCCTTATCCTTTAAAGTGGGTATTATTGGAAAAATGAGAACAAAATCTCAAATCGATTAAACATGAATTAATGATAAACTTATAAAGGATGGACTTGCTACACTTAAAGGGTTAACATGAAACCTCAATTTCCTACACTATCAAGTAGGGTGTCAACCCCAAAATTGAAAGAATAATGTTATTCATAGTGAAGGCCACCAATAATCACATTACATAGCATACATTTGATAGTTTGTTATTTGATATTGATGCATGAGGTAATAAAAACTAGCACAGTAAAGGATCAAATAATAATCTGTCATGTGTATACCACGCATGATGACTATCGATAGTTTTTATTATGAATAGTATTATTCAAAGTGAAATAATCATCTTCCATATTTATTATTCAAAAACCTGCATTTTTTATGAAACGGCTAAAAAATATCTAAATTAAAAATGAATAATTAAAACGCAAATCTAAACAAATACAAATATATTAAAGTTGTATAAATTAAAATGTATATATAGGTCAACATGACTACATCAACATCTATTTTAATACAATCTATAAAAGTATGAGTGCTTATATTGACATCATAATTTTATTTTTTATACTACATTTTAATTACAGTTAAGATCATCAATCATTGTTCATAGTAGCAATTATTTCCTTATTTTTTTTCATCAAATTCTTATCTTTAACCTTCCATTAATTAATATGTTTTGTTCTTGATGATGATTTATATCAAAATATTTTGTTATCATGCTTTGAAATGAGTGAAAAATATTTTTCACACTTTTTATATTTTATTTTTCAAGAATATGAAGGAAATAAATTGTTTTACGTCATTTTAACGGATTTTTGGACATAAAATTGTATCAAATATAAAATGTGTTAACTAATGGAAAGTTTGGAAATAAGAATGACATAAAAAATCGTTAAGAACATAAGTGCTATAATGCTATGTAAAAAATAAAAATTATGGTGTGAATATAATTACTCTAAAAGTATAGGTGGGAAACATTTGGTTCCCTTTCTTCCTTCTAATTTTAGTTTTTGGTCAACGATGCCCTTGTTCATTCTTCATAATTTATATAAATTCATGCATTAAATTTTTATTGTTTATTTTTTTTTTTTGCATTTATTCAAATAAAAAAAATTAAATTTAAAAGAGCTGAAAAGTTCACATTATAAATATATGATTTTTCGACATTCATTAACTAGAAGTTATTATTCTAACTAGAGTCACTTTCTACCTTCATTTCCTATATATAAAAAATAATAATTTACTAAAAGAAAATTAAACTAAAAAGTTTCCATTTATTTCACTATGGCCTGATCAACTTGTTCCGCCTCGTGTTTCTTGTCAATTTAAGATAGTGATGGTGCGTTGGTTCATTCGATAAACTATGCCCTTAAACATACTGAAGAAAAAGATAATGCACTTAGTGCTCTTTTGGTACACTGCATTAGACAGTATTTAGTACGTACAGTATGAAAATTATAAACTAGAACTCAATTCTCAAGGTAATCGTATGTTGACGCGTCTATGTTATATTAAATGGATTGAAATTGTGAAAATACGGAGCGCAGTATTCTTAACTGTTGAAGTGTGTGAACCCTAATCATATTGTTTGCTTATTCCCTCGACCAGGGGAAGTGGACATGCTCTTAGTTTAATTGTGAATCACTATGAATATGTACTCAATATTCACGAGTGTAATCAAATAGAAGACAAGGCTCATACAACTCTAAATTCATTGTTGATTTCCGAGTAAACCTACAACATGTATATAAAATTTATCAGATGAGTACAAAATGCCAACTGATTTCTGAGCACATCAGAACATTTAGAAGTTCGACTAAGTAGAATTTTCATTACAAACCAGATTATAGAACGCTAAGTGGTCTGTTCCATCGAGTGAAGGCAGCTTATTCTTACTAATGTAGGATCTTAAAGAACCTCGAAAGCCGACCATAATAATGTGATTATTCCACCTTCTCAGAAATTCTTGAAACAAAATCTCATCCTTCTTTTCCCTTAGAGACTGCAATACCTGGACAGGATCGGACATTACAGTTGGCATTTGACAAGATTTTATCTAATTTTTATTTCTCAATTTTGTCTAGCACACGTGTAGAATTTCTTAAAGTTCTTTTACTTAGGAAGAAATGTAATCTTCAAAAGTCTTTCAATAGTAATCATACAGTTTTTCAGCTTCAGGACCCATTGGATTAGGATATAATTGTCAACAAACAAATTTGGACTAGAGACATAAATTCAAGTGAAAATTACACAAAAACCTACTTTTCAAGATCCACTTTCAAAAATAAGATGGAAGGTTTGATTATACAAAAATCAGATTTTTTTTCCCTAATTAATATATTTTAAAATTAATTAATTTATCCTACACAAATCAAACCCTAAATTATTTCTCCCCCACTTCCCCCGTCTCTCTTCCTCCCCCCCCCTCTCTCTCTCCCACTCTTTATAGAAACTCGTCTCTTTCCTCTTTCTCTCTAATCTCACCCCTCTCTCTTTCTCCCTCTCTCTCACCGGCGACGGCGAGCGCGAAGTAGATCCACGACCATGAGCATTGCCGGAAGCTTGTAGATCGCGGTTGCAGGTCGTGCGACTGCGGCGGCGTAGATTTCGGTGCGGATCGTGATGATGTAGATCGCGATTGCAGCGATACGATTTACAGCGGCGTAGATTGCGGTGGTGATGGCGCGCGGCTACAACGGCTTAGATCGCGGTGGTGATTATTTTTTTTTTAATTGGATTTGGTTTCCATGTTTTGGTGGTTTTGGGGTTTTAGGGTGTGGTGGTGGTAGCGCAGGAAGTTGGGCTGAGGTATTGACGGTGATGGTGGCAATGGAGACGGTGGTTCAGGTGGTGGAGGTGGCGGCGTTGGAGATGTTGTTGGTGGAGAGGGTGGGTTGGCGACGACGGCAGTGCGGTGATGATTTTCGTGGTGATGGTGGCAATGGAGACGGTGGTTCAGGTGGTGGAGGTGGCGGCGTTGGAGATGCTGTTGGTGGTTCAGGTGGTGGAAGTGGTGGTGATGGAGAGGGTGGGTTGGCGACGACGGCAGTGCGGTGATGGTTTTTGTGGTGATGGTGGCAATGGAGACGGTGGTTCAAGTGGTGGAGGTGGCAGCGTTGGAGATATTGTTGGTGGTTCAGGTGGTGGAGGTGGCAGCGTTGGAGATGTTGTTGGTGGTTCAGGTGGTGGAGGTGGTGGTGATGGAGAGGGTGGATTGGCGACGATGGCAGTGCGGTGATGGTTTTTGTGGTGGTGGTGGTGGTGGCAGCGAGACGGCAGTATGATGGTGGCTTTTGTGGGAGTGTTGGCGATTTTCTATTTGGTTTGTTGGTGGTAAGGTGGTGCTAGTTGTGGTGTTTGTGATGAGGGGCCAGTCGAGAGATGGTGGGTGGTGGGTTTGGTGGCGAGAACTACGACATCGATGTGGCTGGCGGCAGTGGTGGTGTGGTGGTCACATGTTGGTTTCGGTCACAAATAATTTAATCTGTGACCTGTAACTAGTAAACATGTGACTAATAAGAAATAGGAATTTGTGACCAGAAAATAACATGTGATGGCGGTGACGGTGACGGTGGAGGATCTGTGACTAATGAAAAATATATACTGTGAATAAAAAATAATGTGTGATATAATCTGTGACCAGTAAACAATATGTGACTAATGAAAATATAAACTGTTACTAAAAAATAATGTGTGACTTAAAAATTTGTTAATTTGTGATCGATTATAAATTGTGATTTATAATGTTCGTGATTTGTGACCGATAAAAAAGTTGTGACTTATAAATTTCTCATATGTGACCAAGGAAAAAATTTTCATATGTGACCAAGGAAAAAATTGTGACCTTTAAATTTTTTGAATTGTGACCGTAAAAAAATTGTGACATTTAAAATTTTTGATTTGTGACCGAAAAGTAATATGTGACTAATTAAATTGTGAATCTGTGACCGATGAACAAATTGTGACCTGTAAAATTTTTGAATTTTGACGTAAAATAATTTTTGACATTTAAAATTTTTGATTTGTGATCGAAAATAATACGTGACTAATTAAATTGTGAATCTGTGATCAAATTATATTGATCTGTGACCTTAATATATTTAATTAAATAAATATATATTTAATCAATTAAATATATATTTAATTAATTAATTTATAAATAAAAATTAATAAAAATCTGATTTTTGAAAGTTGAAACTTATTTTCTTCTTATTGAAATGTGCCAAAGTTATACTCTTACTTATGAAAATTTCCCTAAATTCAATTAAGGGCAAGCCCATGAAATAGCAAAAGTTGCCCCTAGAGCCGGGTCAAGACGGGTCCAACTATAGGGATCTAGGTCCACCTCGACCATGTAAGTATTAGAATGCGGAAGCGGAATTATTCAGAAATTAAATTTTTTTTTAATTCAATAAATAAGATTCTCTAAATGTTCACGTGTATGTTATATCAAGAATAAATGATTCGAATTTTTACCTAAGTTCGATTATGAATTATTTAATTAACCTCGAATTATGAACTTCTAGCCTTTTGAATCACAAACTTCCATATTTTAATTACAAAAACTTGATACTTCAAATCACCAAGTTTTCTATGGTATTCTCCAAAGTCAAGACTAAACCAGTGGATGAGCATTTTCTTTTAATTAAATCAAGAAAACTAATTCTTGAATTGGACAATTAAATAATGTAAGAAAAATATTTTTCTCTCTTTTTCTTTATCCAAATTTGAAAATTATGGAATTATGTATATTGTTGTAGGAATTTTAGGTTTTATCTAGTCTCCATTTATAGAAATAAAATAGTTTCAATCCTTGTACAAAAATAATTCCACATTCAAATAGGAGTTCTAATTAAAATTCAAGTTGGAGTTTTAATTAAAGTTCAAATCCAATTAGTTTACATTTAATTACATGTGCAGTCCTAGAACTTCAATTACAATTATAATCAAGTTTGCAACTTTTATTATAATTACAACTAAGTACAAAACTTTATTGTAATTACAATTAAACCCAAAAATATTATATTACCGTAATTAAGTTTCAATACTTTATAGAGCTATCATGGGACCTAATCGGACATATATTATCAAATCTCCAATAATTAGATCATGTCTAGTCGACCCTAGACCACCCAATTTAAGTATTAGTCTTTGTTTTTTTCACTAAATGCAAAAGACTGAACTCTTAGAATATATAGGATCATAGAAGCCAATAAATCTGTAATACTTTCTTCTGACCTGTCATATATCTATTTAATCCCCATCCTAGATCCGATAATTAGGTACGAGTATAAATGACCATTTTGCCCTTCTTACTAACTTAAGTATCATTTTCTTCAATAGTCATGTGAACTAATCACAAATATCGAAGTTTAGCCATTAGTAAACACTAAACTCAGATTTTTACTGCTTAATAGAAAAAAATACTTACGTAGTCACTCTACCCATTTTTTAGGATGACAGTTCTCAACAAGAATTCATATTCTCAAGTTCGCTCTTTTTCAAGTTCTCAACTCATCAATATATTTGATCAATCAAATTGATCTCACCCATTGATGAAGAACCATTAAAATCAATAAAAGATATACATAACTATGTCAAGAGATTTAGATGAAATACACAATGGTCAAGTAGAATTTAATTCTGCATGATCATGCTATAAAATTAAACTCGACATGTGGTCCGTTCAATATACTTCAAGTGTACTAGTGTCGCCTTTAACTATTTCAATAATAAGGACAAATCACAAACATGAACGGTGAATCAGTCAATACTACAACCTTCCAGTATAAGGTGTCAACCCTTATTTATGATCAAAATATAAGTTGTGTCACACTGTACTTCTCAGCGCAAGCACCCAACTTATATTATTACAAGTGATCATAAGCACTTTAATTTGCATGCTCAATAATAAATAAATAAATAACTAGACATAATTTTATTCAATATAAGAATATTATTATTTTTACATCAGCAAAACTATACTATATGAGCACACAACCCAACAAATCTCATGTTTGCCCTCGAGTATATGTGTCATGTCTTTTGACACCATGCCTTGCAGATATCTATTGAAAACCTTAACAGATAGGCTCTTGGTAAATGGATCCACAAGGTTATCCCCATTAGCAATTTTACTGACAGACACATCTCATCTACTAACTATCTATCTCAAGAGATAACATTTATATTCAATATGTTTATCGCTCTAATGACTCTTTGGTTCTTTAGCATTTTCCATTGTCCTACTGTTATCACAGTACAGTGTCAAGGGCTGTGCAGATGCAGGCACCACCTTGATATCCATTAGGAATTTTTTGAGACACACCACTTTTTGAGCGGCTTTACAAGTTTCCACATACTCAGCCTCCATGGTGGAGTCAACAATACATGATTGTTCGTTACTTCTCGAACTAATGGCCCCACCACCAAGTGTAAATAGTGATCCTGACGTAGACTTGCGAGAGTCCTTATTAGCCTAGAAGTCCAAATCTGTATAACCCACGCATAGAAGATTTGGTGATGAGTAAACTAGCATATAATTCATTGTTCTTCGAAGGTACTTAAGAATATGCTTTACAGCTATCCAATGTTTTGGTCCAGGATTAGACTGATATCGACTTACCATACCAATAGTATAACAAATGTCAAGTCTAGTGCACAGCATAGTATACATGAGACTACCAACTGACTCATCATAAGGTATCCTACTCATGCGCTCCATCTCTTTAGGAGTCTTAGGAAACTGATCCTTAGATAGTTGGATTCCATGTCTAAAGGGCAAATTATCTTTCTTGGAATCTTGCATGACAAATCTAACAAGTATTTTGTCAATATATGAAGTTTGGGATAAAGCTATCTGCTTGTTCTTTTGATCTCTTAAGATATGAATACCTAGAACATAGTTAACTTCACCTAAGTCCTTCATATGAAACTGTTGGGCCAACCATGCTTTCGTAGACGATAATGCTCCCACATCATTTCCAATGAGTAGAATATCATCCACATAAAGCACCAGAAAAATTACAATTTTTTCCATATCTTTTTATAGTCACATGGTCATCAAAGTTTTGATCAAAATCATATGTCTTAATCTATTCGTCGAATCTTTTGTTCCAAGATCTTGATGATTGCTTCAACCCATAAATGGACCGCTGAAGCTTGCAAACTTCACTTTCACGACCACGTTCTATGAATCTATCTAGTTGTATCATATAGATATACTCCTCAAGATGGCCTTTCAAATATACCGTCTTAACATCCATTTGTTACACCTCATAATCAAAATGAGCTACAATGGATAAGAGAATCCGGATAGACTTAAGCATAGCCACAGGCGAGAAAGTTTCTTCGTAATCGATGTCTTCTCGTTGGGTGAAACTCTTAGTCACTAGCCTAGCTTTGAAAGTTTTTACTTTTTCGTGTGCTCCTTTCTTTCTCTTATAGACCCATTTGCGCTCGATGGATTTATCCATTCTGTGTATTTACAAATTCCCAGACCTAATTGGAATGTATAGATTCCATTTCAGTATTCATAGCTTGTTTCCATAAATCTGCATCCATATCATTTATAACCTCCTTATATGAAGTCAGATCATCAACTTGTATTGTGGAGATCGCCTATTGGACTCTCCAACTAATAAGTAACTAGAAGGTGGTCTGATGACCCTCTGACTTTGTCTAAGGGATGGTGGATATTGAGTTGTGGCATCGTTTGAAATTGTAACATTTGTATCAATATTGGTGTCAACATTTACTTGATCATTGTGATTAGATGATAACTCATCTCTCCCACTCAAAGCACATTGTTTAGGTATTTCTGACACCAAGGGTTGTCTGTTACGAGATTGCGTTTCAAGAATCGATAGGGTTGAATTGCTCCCACTCATTTCTTCTAAAATGACCTTACTCTTGGACTGACGTTCATTAATATACTTATCCTCCAAGAAAGTTACATTTGTGCTAACAAAGACCTTCATATCTAGAGGACTGTAAAAATAATATCCCCTGGTAGAGTATCCCATAAACTGGCATATCTTTGATCTAGACTCCAACTTTTCTGCCTTCCCTTTTAGTACATGAGCCGGACATCCCCAAATTTGAATGTATCATAAACTGGACTTGCGCCCATTCCACAATTCCAGAGGAGTCTTGGGAACCGACTTAGAAGGAATTAAGTTAAGAACATATGTTGTTGTTTCCAGTGCTTATCCTTAAAATGAGGTAAGTAGAGTAGCGAAACTCATCATTGACCTAACCATGTCTAAAAATATCCTATTTCTTCTTTCTGTAACGCCATTCTATTGCGATGTACCAGGCTCACTCAGTTGAGAAACAATACCATTTTCTGTCAAGTAGTCCCTAAATTATCCCCAGAGATATTTGCTACTTCGATCTGATCGAAGTGTCTTAATACTGACCTAAATGTTTCTTGACCTCAATTCGATACCCTTTGAATTTTTCAAAGCCATCTGACTCTCGAGCCATTAGGTAGATGTATCCGAATCTAGAGTAATCATCGGTAAAAGTGATAAAAATACTCATAGCCCCATCTCGTGGGTGTATTCATGGGTCCACATACATCTCTAGTCAATCTTTGTATCCTATTATGGTTAATATGTCCAAGTCTAAGATGCTATAGATATGTATCACTAGCATGGTGAGACATTTGTTTATGGTTTGCAGGAGTAACATTTATTTCATTTGTGGCACAATTTAAAATATAAAGATCATTCATCAAATATTCAGTATAAATAAGAGCTTTATTCTTTAAAATATAAAGCACATCATGCACAGAATTTACAGAATAATCTTGTCTTATTAAACAGGAAACATAAATCAAATTTCGCTTCATCCGCAGGACATAATAACGGTTTCTAAGAATTAAACGCCTACCACTACTGAAATAAAAGTAAACTACTCCTACTGCTCTTACTGAAACTATAGCTCATGTGCCGACAGTAATTTTAAACTGGCCATCACTAAGTCTTCTGCTCTCCTGAAGTACTTTCATAGGCATGAATATATGATTAGTGGCTCCATAGTCTACAACCCAGGAATTTGTAGAATCAACCACCAAACACGACTCAGTAATAAAAAACCCACCAGCATCCTGCTTTTTAGCTAGTGCATTAGGGCAGTCTTTCTTCCAGTGCCCTTTGCGACCACAGTGGAAACACTTGCCTTTCAACTTTCTATCTGGTTTGAGCTTTTTGTTGCTGCTTGGCTTCTTGTCGGATCTCTTTTTCTTCGTTCCAACTCCTCCGCCTTTTTGTTGGAACTAGATTAACTAGCAATTGCCACATGAGCATAGCCACCCTTACCCTTAAGCCACTTTCCACATTTTGCAACTCAATCAATGACATATTCATTTTGTGCAAGTGATAGTCCACAGTGAACTATAAACTCATATAAGATAAAGAGTTCAATACCACATCAACTTGAGTTTCCTAATTAATAGTTGCACCCAGATTCTCCGCTATGTTGAAGTGTGCAATCATAGTTAACATACGATCCTTCACAGGCGTTTCAGGTTTCATGCGGATGTTCTGTATGGTACGAGTAGACTCAAAACGAGCCCACCTATTTTTATGTCCAACTATGCCATTCGGGGTTTCTAGTATGTCATAAAAGGTCACCTAACTTTCAAGCTTTTGTTGTAATACGTTTGACATGGACACCAAAATGTAACAATGAGCCATCTTGTCAACTGCGATCCACTTATCATACACAGCCCTCTTGGACTTGTATGTTGTCTCAGTAGGTTCCTCGGAACATTCTTCTTCGAGCACAAAATCAAGTTTTTTCGGCAATAAGCACAAACATGAAATTCCGTTTCCAATCCACATAATTATCCCCGACAAGTTTGTTTTGTTTTAGAATAACGAAAAATATGTTGAGAAACATTTTGCTGAAAAATAACCATTTATTGCATATTAAAATTGAGCATCAAATAATAATTTAATATATGATCCATGAATGCATAGGTAGATCCATCTAACTACAATAATGCAATGATGACTCGATCATTATGATCCAACACGTCTCTCTATAGGAAAGGTCAATATGTTCACTAATCAAACTGAGACTCTCCTATTAGACAAAATATATCTGACAACAAATGTCAATATTAAGTCTAACATCGTTTTATTTGGTCACCAAAATTATAAAGAAGAGCTTCTATAGGAGGTTTGTAGATAAGTTCGATTTGAGTGTATAACATTTATCTCAATCTCTAAATACTTGAAAATAATTTCACCAACTATAGGATGATTGAAAATTATATTATATCTAGACAATTTTATCATAAAGAAATCTAATCAAGCAACTCGAACCACACAGCCTTCCTATAGGGAGTCGGTTGCATTATCGACACAAGGTAAGCGCATTACTTTGCTTATTGACCAAAGGAGACCAGGGGTTTTATTTAAATAAATATCATCTCCCAATCAATATTTTAACGTAATGGATTTTAATTTTAAATAATTATCAATTGTTTACATTAATCAGATTAACATATACTTCATCCAGAAAAATTAAATTAATCAAGGAAAAATCGGTGTACAATGATATTCACCCTATTCACAGTATCACGAGCGATCTCATAAATAAATCTACTTGCCATGATATCAAGAATGACAATATTTCAAACAATAATTTCGAGCATCCATAAAGCTATAAAATCAACAATTATTTGTGGCCCAAACGATTCAAGAATTAAATTAAAATCTAATTGGACCCAAGTCCAATATTTAATCTAAATCTTCAGCCCAAAATCTTCAAAAATCCAACAATAGCACTCCAAAAATAGTAAAGGACTTTGTCACCGTACACCATATTTCCTAGTATCATCCTGATGTTCATTAATTTTGAAATCTATTTTTTATATTCAATGCGATTCGAAAAAAGAGCAAAATTAGAGATCGAAATCTGCCTGTACGTGGCTAACAGACAAAACCGTCTATTGACAAATAGTTAATATGTCTGCATTTATTATATTTTTAAATTTTCTTTAAAAAAAATAATAATAAAATCTTGAATTTTTCGTCCTCCGTCTTCAAGTCTTTGTCTTCAATTTTCAATTAAATTAAAAAAATTACATAATTCCTATGTCTCGTAGACTCACAATTTCGAATCTAATTGAAATGAAAATTAAATCAAGATGATGGAGTCGTAATCAACCTATTTTATTACATACTCGAAATAACGAATAACAATCAATAAGTGGCCACAAATAACTGGATCACAGTTTAACGGTCACCAACCATGCTCCCGAATCTCTGCAAGTAGGGTCCAACAATTGTTTTCATAGATTTAAAGATGAAGCGGCAGTAAAAGCAAATTTTTAGCAAGAGTTTAGAGTTGAATTGAAAATTTGGATTTGAAGCGTGTGTTGTGGATTTGAGTTGGTGGTGGTGGGGAGGCAAAAATCAGAAATAAATCTTCAAATCGATCAAACTGATAGTTCACCAACACGTTGGACAATTAGAGCTTCTAAAACACCTATTTTGAAAATCAAATAGGCACTTCAATTTCTAACATTTTTAAATCCAATACCAATCCTATAACTGAGCCAACGCCAAACAAAAAATTACTTAAAATCTATCATAAATATTTTACAGGATGATGCTTTAAGGATTACAAGATTTCACGATAGTACTTCTAAAATATTCCTTACAACGAAAACACAAATATCTAGAGCCTCCAGAAAAGATGACAATAAAAGTTAGATTAACTTTATTATATGGGTCATGTTTTTTTCCTTTCAGAACTATGCTAGGTTTACAGAAAAAATTTTCACAAAATATTTACAGAATACACAATAGGAGGGGTTCAGTTTTTTTTTTTTTTTTTTTTTGCAATATTTAATTCATGTGAGGCCCACATCCATTGTGCGTATCTATAAACATTCTGTAAAAATTTCATCTGTACATATGAAGTTTTCCTTTCATCAAGGGTTGTGTTGGTTGTATAGAGCCACATGGCCCGCAACGTATAGGGCCACATGGTTGCCCTATACAATTAGCTTTACAGATTCTTAAATAAGCAGCAACCGTGCGACTCAAATGAAACATGTTTGGAGAGTGTTTATAAACATTTTATATTATCCATACATAAAAATAAGTAGTATGAGTGAATAATACTTGTGGAACCTTCTAAATTTATCGATAAAAAGTGATTTTTTTTACGTTTATAAATAAATAGTTTATTAGAGTTTTATAGCCTAATGTGATCAATAAAATGAGTAATTTGGGATTAATAAATAATACGTGGCCTAAAAAATGTGATATGTGATTAAATTTATAATTGTGACCTGAAATTTTTGTCTTTGTGATCGTTAAATAAATTGTGACTAATTAATTTAATAATATGTGATCATAAGTAAGTTGCGACCAATTAATTTAATAATTTGTGACTAATAAATGAGCTGTGACCAATAATTTGATAATTTGTGATTGATAAATGATATTTGATCTATAAAAATGTGTAATTTGTAACTAAATTTTTTACTGTGACCTACAATTGTGTACCTATGTGACTGTGACCTTCTGTGTTCTGTGACTGGCACGTGACTATGGACACAAATTATGTGTATTGTGAATGTAACATATTTAATTAAATTATAATAAGACTACCTAATTTTTTAAAGAAAACATTGAATAGTATTTTGGATGGTGGCTGTGGCGGTGGATTGGACGTGGTGCTGACCGCGGTGGAGTGAGATAGGGTGAAATAAAAGGTGATTATGACCATTGAATTGTGGTTTGTGACTAATAATTTTTTTGTAACTTTTAATTGTGTGATTTGTAGCTTAATACGAAATTTCTAACCCATAAATTGTGTGGTATGTGACTACGATAATGTGTGATTTTGTGACTAAAACATAATCGTGATCATAAATTGTGTTTATTGTTGACTAGATTTTTACTTCTTAGTTTGAATGATAAAAGTGCATTATGTAATTACATTTATTAGTATTAAAAGTAAATTGGAGGAAAATGTGATGGTGGTAGTGGTGGTAGAGGATTTGTGGTGTAGTGGTGAGTTGAGGTGGAGACGATGGTGGGAGGTAGAAGTGGTGGTCGATTGCAGATTGAGATGGTGCTAATTATTTGGGTAATGATGGTAGTGGTGGAGTTGGATGTAAAATGAAGAGTGACTATAAGCAGATAATTTGGTAATTCGTGACCAATAAGTAATTTGTGACCTATAAAAATATGTAATTTGTGACAAATTTATAATTATGACCTACAAATTGTGTCTTTGTGCATGTAACCTTGTGTAGTTTGTGATTAAATGTGACCGTAAAAATAAATTATGTGCTATTGCGATCGTGATTTATTTAATTATATTATAGATCATAAAATTTGATAAGTGTGATCAATTTGAAAAAAAATGATCTTGGAAGCCGAGAAAATTTTCAAAAATTAAATTGTCACATTTGTGATCTTGGATAAATTTTGTGACCTATATTGAAATTAAATATGTCACGGTCACATATTATACAATTTATAGGTCACAATTACTAAAGATTGTAGTCACATACCACTCAATTTATTTATCAAAATTACATATAAACTTACAAATCAAACAATTAACTAGTTACGGACACTAATTTTCCTTGGCACATCACAACATTTCTATTAGAGTCAAATTACACCATTTTCCTTGAATTTTTGCTGCACATCTCACCAAATAATGAGGTGGTTAAATAACTGCAATTGATTTCTTCATCATCTGCATTGCAAGCCTTCTACATTGCCTTCCTATTGCTTTCTTCTTCATCTACATTGCTTGCAATCACAAAATCCACATAGTTGAGCTAATAATTCATATTGGGTAATTAGCAGAAATGGTCCCTAACATTTACACTCATTGCTAAAATGGTCCCTATCATTTTAATTTTAGCATTTACACCCTTATTTCAAACGTTTGTTGCAGGATTGGTCCTTCCATCCAATTCCTTTAAATCAACCGTTAACAATTTAATGGAATTTGCAGAAATGGTCCATAACATTTACACTCATTTGCTAAAATGGTCACTATCTTATTTGAATCCAATTAAATTTTATTCCATTACATTTTATTTTTCTCTATCCTATTTTCAACCACACAATCTTTCATAAAATAATATTATACGTCAATCGAAAAAATTTCCTTCTTTTTCAACCATTCATTTTTTAAAAAAAAACATTATTCCACCTATTTTTATTTACAAAAAATGGGGGTCAAACGGGGAAATTAGTCAACTTCCCATATTTTTCTCCTCTTAAAATTTTCGACGAATATAATTCCTATGGTTTAATGTAATTTACAACTTTATACCTCAACTCAAAACGTTGTCGGCAAATATCTATTGTGTAGCAGTTTATTTTCCCTTTTACTATGATATTTTGTATCTATTTAGTAGGTTAATATTGAGAACTTATACTACATAGCTCATCAATGATTATTTGTGCTAAATGGTTAGAGGGTTAGGGATGATATTTGCCGACAACGTTTTGAGTTGAGGTCTAAACTTGTAAATTATATCAAACCATAGGAATTATATTCACCAAAAAATTTAAGAGGAGAAAATATGTGGGAAGTTGACTAATTTAGCCCATGTTTGGCCCCAATTTTTTTTTAATAAAAATAGGTGGAATAATGTTTTTTTTTTTAAATGAACGGTTGAAAAAGAAGGAAAAATTTTCGATTTACGTATAATATTATTTTATGAAAGATTGTGTGGTTGAAAATAAGAGAGAGAAAAATAAAATGTAATGGAATAAAATTTAATTGGATTCAAACAAGATAGTGACCATTTAGCAAATGAGTATAAATGTTAGGGACCATTTCTGCAAATTTCATTAAATTGTTAACGGTTGATTTAACGGAATTGGATGGAAGGACCAATCCCGCAACAAACGTTTGAAATAAGGGTGTAAATGCCAAAATTAAAATGATAGGGACCATTTTAGCAATGAGTGTAAACGTTAGGGACCATTTCTGCTAATTACCCATTCATATTTTAGGCTTTTAAAATCTGATCTGAACTAATCCAATTTGGTCACATGTCCACAATTGATCTTGACCAAGGAAATTCATAATTGTTAGACATGATTCAATTGTAAAAACAATAAACACTACATCAAAAACTGCCTTTTAGAACGTGCAAAAAACGTTGTCATAGATTTTTCGCAACGTTCGGGCATATGTTGCGGGCTTTGATGTTGCCGTGGAGTTCCAACTTTTTCGCAACGTTCAAATTCATTGAACGTTGCGAAAAGATTTTCCACAACATTCAAAAGAAATTTCCGCAACGTTCACAAAGCGTTGCGACAAGGTTTCTCACCACGTTCAATGAACGTTGCTACAAAGTATTTTAGTAATGTTCAATGAACGTTGCGAAAAGTCTTTTTTTTTTTTTTTGGACCACGAATATAAATTGTTATATTACAATTTTTTTCTTGGGGACTAAATATATTAAAGTTTAATTTCAAAAAATAAAATAAAAAAATGCTAACATTCAAATTTTAATGTAAAAACTAACAACGTACATAAAATTGCAAATATATCCCTTTAATTCCTTAATTTTTAAAATTCAAATCAAGATAAAATAAAACTAAATTACAAGAATAGTTAGTCCAACTATTGGATACACTATCTTCCACAAATTGAGTACCCTTCACAAGATCGAAGAAAAAAATGTAACTTATTCTTATAACCCTTGAGATGGTCGGGCCATTCAAAAGCGCACCCAAACAACGCTGGCCTACAACTTTAATGGCGGCATAGCAAGCCTCAGAGATTAGACATTTGATCCATCAAATAATCTTCCTTGTACTCTTCATCACAAAAGGTTATGAATTATTTGCTTCACCATCATATATGTTTGTTGTGTCGATGGATGTCACATTCTTCTGAATCAATACAACACAAAATATATTAATTCTTGTCATATTCAAACAGAGAAACAAGATTGAAAATGAAGAAGTTGAATTATTGACAAGGTTATAGCAAATTCTTTTGCACAAAAAAATCGATCAAGTAAGAATTTAAGCTAGTATAATCTCCATAAGATAATATAACAAATAAATCGAGCAAGAACCCTGTTGGATAAAACTCAACTTTTATCGCTAAATGGTAAATAAAACTCGATTTGAATAAGTGAAGAAGAAAATACAGGGAATAGTTGCATCACATTTCAGAATCTACAGAAGGTGCAATAGCTAAGAGCACTTGCAATCTTAGGTAAACACGAGTATGGAAAATACGAAAGCGGGAGTTTATATTCTGCACCATGGGCAGTAAGTTAATGTGAGCAAAGAATTAATGTCATCATATTACAGAAAAAGGCTTCACTGGGCAAAGAGTTATAGACTGCAATATCAGCAAGTGTTGTGGATGGATGGAGAATATGGGAAATTTCAATGATGAGAAATGGCTTTCCTTAAAAACACAAATAGCCTGCAAACTATAAAGAGATTGATGTAACACCACAAATATGTCCTCCCTATAATTTAATAGATCTGGCTAGACAGGTATCAATTTAGCACCTTCCCAAGATCTCTAGATAACTCCCAAGTTTTTGATGTACTGTGTCACAGAGGCCACAGTAGCACAACTATTCCTATTAACATATGTTGTACAAAGTTGATTTATAAAGTTGGTTAACAAAATAACATCAACACCAATCATTTCAAAAGCAGATTTTTAAATCATTTGAAATCAATGGCATGAATTTTGCCAACACATTTTGTAACCCAACTTTTATAACCTCACTTTGTACAAATAACTTTTTCCACATAATAATGTGGAAAGCATCAATGAGATAGAAGCCTTAAAAATCGCAGTTGCAAGTTCATATACAGAAAAAGGACTTCTTATATAATAATTTTCTCCCCATTTTAAAATTAATAATCATTCTCCTGTTTTACACATTTGAACTCCAAAATAAGTTTCAAGCTTTTCATGTTTCCACTTTTCATCAAGTTTCTAGTCTGATTTATCCACTTTTAACCAGATTAGTAGTAAGTTACGACACAGATAGGACTAGCTACCGTCTCCTAAATCATCTCTAACTGATCGCAGAGCAAACATAAGAATGGTTAGCTGAGGTAAATCTACAAAATTTGAGGCTTTACAATGATGTACTTTCATTTTCCAAGGTTTTGACATCTAACTTCGTACCTTGTGTTAACTTTGTCCAGTCCTAGAACCAATGGAACCAACATGAGGACAGGGGTCCAATCAAATTCACCTCTTGAAAACTCGAAACAATGCCTAGAAATATCTTGAATGCAAAGAAGAGGAGCTCCACCTCGTTCCCCATCTTCATCACCAGAAACCACATATATAGCCATCATCGAGGACAAGCCTCCATTTTCATTGTCCTCCCTCTTAATACGCACCAAAGTTTCCCAGGTACGACACACGGCATATGGACCCGCCCATGATCCTGGAGCAAGGCCATAAGCCTTTCCAACTTGGAGAAGATTGTGTATGAAGAAAGGTGAGCCTTCAGAATCCCCAAAAAGTTGCAATATTTCAGTGTAATTTTGATCAAGTGGCTGCATAATTAGAACGAGATCATTGTGATCATCAACATAACTTACAGGCCATCAGATGTACATGGCTTAAATTATATATATCTACATTACTAAAATATCAATGCATAATGATCAGATTCAACATTAATGTACATTACCTTGTCTAGAGATTTCCTCCACGATCTTCCAAATTTATGAAAAAGAAATGCCTGTGCACATAGAAAAGTAATTAGCATTTGATAATTATACACACGATATGAATCATGTCTCTAAAACTTAACAAGAGAAGAGGATAATGCCTTAGCAACAAGCATCTGGCTGCTTCGAAGCATGCAACCCCAATGAACCTCACTAGTGTACTTTGAATCTCCAATAGGATCAAATCCTAGAAGCTCACTGATAAGTGCATTTTACACACTTATTTAGGCCACAAAACATGGCTAATTGTGAACGTATATGTTGAAATATGGATTAATTCGCTACAATTTGTGTTTGCAGGACAATGTCGATAAAAATAACGAAAAGTAAGTGAAAACGAGCAAGAAATTACCAAAACGGAAGAAAGCCAAAGTTCAAGGACCAAGATGCAATTATTCAAAATTTGACCTAAGGGACGAATCGAGCATGAAAACGATCTAAGTAACAAATAGGTGAAATAATGAGATGCTAGAATGAGGATAATAAAGAAAAGAGGTAAAGATGGGAGAAAATAAAGTTCGGGGATCAAAACGAATAACATGGAAACAATCCATAGATGTGACGGACGATGGAATGAAGATTCAAGAGTATTAGGGATCCATCAGATGAAGAAAGAAGTCAAGGAGATGAAATATAGTTAAAACATTATCACATATCAACTTTCAGGCGAAAAAGTTATGCTCCGAATTTTAGTCTCTCTACTTGAGATCCATTTTTGGGATAGTAAACGTCTGAATTGGAAACTATCTATTTCATGAATAATTGTATCTCTTTGTGTTAGCTTTCCAACGAAATTTAAATCACTTCAATCGGATATCGGATAAGAAAGTTATGACCAAAATACTGAAAACTGTCCAGCGAAGAAAAAAGTTGAACCAAGCGGCCGCTTGGAAGACACTTCAAGCGGTCGCCCAGGTATATGCAGAGATTCCAGGAGGCCAAATGCATAAAACCAAGCGGTAGCTTGGTGCTTTTCCGGAGCTAATTTTCTGGTTTCCTTTTTTATGTTAAACACCAATGGAAACTCGATCTTGGACTCTTTTATAACCCTAAAATCAACTAGAAATGGGGGCTACGCAATTTTAGAGAAGAAAAGAGGATTTTTGGAGCAAAATACGAGGCAACAATGAGAAGATTCAATCCAAGATTCAAGAATTCATTCCAAAAATCAATCGGGTGATGTCTTCTCCTATTAAAATTCTTTGTTTTCTTAGTTTTATCATGTTATGCTAGATTTTATTGTGCTAGGTGAATGATAAACTATATAATGTGATATTTTAATTCCTAGTTTTATATTTTTTTTATGTTAAAAGGCGTTTTGAATTTATGAATGATTTATATACATTGATTTGAGTCTACAATTATTATGCATATGATTGTATGATTTGTGGTGGTTTATTTCATCCATTCGAAAAAGAAAAAATATATTAGACAGTGTATAAATCATCGTAAGGTCCGATAGGAGATAAAGATATACCGCTATGCTTTACTTGAATCTCTAATTGTTCACAAAAATTCATGCATTTTTATATATTTGCTCCCGTCATAGAGATATAGTCGGTGTCGTATATGAAAATAGGTTCGAACTTAATTGAAAGAGAGTCTTGAATAAAATATAAATATTGATTTGTCATAATTCAAACGTATTGTCAAATTGTAGAACTAGGGTTGAAATAGATTGTTATATGGGGATTCGCGAACCTAGTACGTCTTTTATTTGATTATTATCTCAAACTTGCATTTAGCGATATCATTGTACGTAGTAAAATTTGCATTTACTTAGTTAATTCCTTCACTTTTGCATAAGTAGATCACTAGTTTTCTTGCAATTTAGTTACAAAAACTCAAACCACGTATTTTGTTTATGTTAAGGTCGAATTAAATACAATCAAAATATTAAATCTCTGTGGAAACGATACTTGGACTTAAAAATCCACTTTATTACTTGAAACGAACCGTATACTTGCGGTACTATAAGTCGAACATATTTTCGCGTGTCACTCACCAAAACAACCAGAATCTCATCATTGAAAATATTAACGTGAAGGTCTACTGAAAAATACCATAATGACATACTTCTCAAGAAGCATATAATACCAAACAATAACGTGAAAAAAAAATGACAATGAAGTATTGTAGATTAAGAAATTATTGTATAGTGGAGGTGGTGCCAACTTAGGTGGTTGGGGCATATTTTGTGTAGACTTAAAGAGATCCTATTCGTAAGATAAGGTTAGACCAAAACTCATAGGCAAGTTGCTAATACCAACACTAATTTTAAACTCTTGATTGTCAGCAGCTAAATCATTAGACACACTGCCTTTCCTACTTTTCGTAAATAATAAAACACTTAAAAAGCACTCGCATTTACCGAACCCCTAATCATCATAATAACCCACATTTATTGAAATCAGATATTACTCAAATTTCATCTTAACCATTTACTGTGAGTTTACCACCCTAAACTTTCTAAATTCATCGGTATGCAAATATTTGCATAAACGAAATCTCAAATCGGCATGGATCATGGAGGTTGTACCTTGCCCCTCTGTTGTAATTCTTTCAACTTTAAAACAAAATAAAATAAGGATCCGTTGGACTTGGATTGCAATGGTGAAAAATAAATGGAAAGAAAATGAATGACAGAGAATTGAATTGAATAGAATTTGTTTTAGAGGGAATTGTAATTAATGGTGTTTGATTGGTATAATTTTTCACTTAATCCGTTTGACTTTATTTTTCATGCAAATTGTTACCTTTTGGGATAATTTTTTTTCACAATTTATATTAAAATTTGTTTGGATTGTAAAAAAAAATTAAAAATTAAAAATAATAATAATTTTTGAATTTTTTTTGTATTTGTTTGGCTTTATTTTTCATGCAAATTGTCAATTAAATGGATAAATTTTTTTACCATTGAAATTAGAATATGTTTCCATTACCAAAAAGTTAAAAAAAAAAAAAAGATGGAAATCATTTTCCCACCATACCCATAGGAAAATAAAAGATGGAAAATGTGGTTTAAATGGTTGTACCTAGAAAATGAGTGAAAATGAATTTCATGGAAAAGTTATGCAATCAAGCACCAAATTAAGGGTGGAAAAGAAAAATAATTTCGTTTTCCACCCTATTCCACTCCAATCAAACGGGGCCTAATTTGTTCATACTTCTCCAATAGCTTTTTGGCTAGCATTTCATTACGAAGAGAATCAATCCATCAAAGCACGACCATTAAATCACCACATCAAGATTGCTATGAAAATTCAACCTTTTACCCTACTCCCTTTAAAACAATTATATTTCAAATTGATGAGCAAACTAACACAACTAGCTCCGAGTATTGGACTTAAACCCTGATAAAAATAGGAAAACGTTTTGAGGGAGAAGAAATGTACTATTGAGTTCATCAAGCCAACAGGGGGTACTATCAAGAGTAGACCTTTTACTAATAGCACCAAAGGGAGGTAACAACATGGAACCGTTCTTGCCAAGTGGTATCCTAAATATGTGCCTTAACTTTTTTCCCATCAAATTCAAGTGACTGCATTTGAAATTCAACTCCATTGGTGGCCTTTGAATGCATATTAAACTCATTTCTGGCGTAACGAGAGTAAATTTGATTTTCCAACTCTCCGATTATCACAATTTTGAACAAATACTCCTCCCCTTCGTCCTCCGATGATGAACCCATCTCAGAGTGTGGGTTTTTTTGGGACCAAGACGGTGGTGGTCCTCCTGCGAAACAAGACGGCCGCGGACCTCCTTGAGCTCTACCGCCAGCGACTCTACGTTCCGCCGAAAGCTAGTGAAAGATTGAGAGTGAGGGAGAGATGGTGCGATTGAGAGTGAGAAAGTGAGAGGGGAGATTAATATATAGGTGCGATTGTGTTTTGATTATTCACGGTGAGAGGCAACTGAGAGACCAGTGAGAGGCGGAGAGAAGAAAAGAAGGAAAAATTAGGGCTCGTTTGATTTTGATGAGTTTTTTTTTTTAAGTTGGATTGGATAATTTTTAACAATATTTGATATTTGTAAAAGTTTCACTTTTCGCAACGTTCATTGCACGTTGCAAAAAGTTCCCCTTTTGCAACGTTCATTGAACGTTGTGAAAAGTTCCCCTTTTGCAACGTTCATTGCACGTTGCTAAAAGTTCCATTTTTCGCAACGTTCATTTGAACGTTCATTGGCAGTATTCTTCAAAAGAATGTTGCTAAAGTTCAATAAAGTTAACCAATTGCAACATTCACTTATTAGAATGTTGTCATAAACTCTTTTAGCAACATTCATTGATTGAATGTTGTCTTTTGAGTGTTACAAAAAAGTTTTTTTGTTGTAGTGAAAGCTACCTACTTTGTGCATAGGAGAATTCATCTAATGGAAAGTGGAATGACAAAACACCAAGACCAAATGTAAAACTATTGAAACAATCTAGTAGTTTGAAAGTCATGTGACATTCCCAAAAGGGACGTTAAAATAATTTCCTTACTTTTGTGAAATTTATTGTTCAAGTAGTAATGTGCAAGTAAGGGTCATTCCCGCAGATGATTGTTTTCAATTACGTCAATTGCAAGGAAAGAAAGTAAAATACACAAATAAGTAAATGGGGAGGAGTTGGTTGGATTAAACTAGGGAAATCATAAAAAAATGAAAATAACAAAGAACTAAAATGACAAAGAACACAAAAAAAGAAAAATGTGATTGAGGGATATTCTTCGCCGCTAGAATGATTTTCCAATACGTTTTCACAAAAGATTTTCGTTCAATTGATAAACAACAATTCGAGAATAATCATAAGCTCGATTACCTCAAACCATCCTTAATTTTAGTTGAATAAGATAAGCATCGTTACCCAACCCTATTCATTAAACAACCTAGGATAAACTCGCTAGATTTAATTTAACAAAAGCATTAACACAAGAGAGTTGAATTGAATTAAGCGCAAACTCTTGGTTTCCTAACTTAAGCGTTAATCCACATATATATTTAATTGAATAGCGATTACGTACTACCGTCAATTAAAATATACTTGCTACTAGGTTTTGGTAAAAATAGCGATTACGTACTAAAATTCCCAAAATAGCATATATTGTATCAACCCAATTATTTAGTTGTCATCCCAAACAATCAAGAATAACAATATCAACATTTAACACAATAGATTAAACACATCAATCTCAAGAACTATATAACACAATAAACATTAGAAAATCATCATAGGGTTTAAAATAACCCCCAATCACAATAGGGTTTAACTATCCATAAAATATTTATAAAATGGCAAACAAAATACTACAACAAATGGATAAAAATGAAATTAAAGAGGGAAGAAAAAGTTTATTGAATGGTAGAAGGATGGTTGGAATCTTCAAGATCAAAAGCCTTCTCCTTCTTCTCCATCTTCCATTTCCACCATTGTTGATGGAAGAGAGGAACTCCTAGATTTTTGGCTCGTTTTTGGTCGGCTCCTCTCTGATTTCTTGCCCCAGAAATGAGCCTCAAGATGTGTATTTATGTTGTGGAGAAAGATTGGAGTCGGGTTGGAGTGAAATGGGCCGAGAAATAAATCAAAAATCGGGATTTTGCGCTACCCGGGAGACCTTCCAGAATTGTACTATGCGTACACATAGCTTTGACTGTGTGTACGCATAGTACAAACCATTTAGCTTCAAAAATTGATTTTTCCAATCGTGTGTACGCACACCTTGCAGGCCTATGTGTACGCACAGTTCAATTCTGTCCCAACTTCATTTTCTTCCTGGTTTTGCAAGGTTTTTCCACACCTCTTCAAGCCACCATTAAACCACCATTTTTTCATGGTTTAGATCGCCGAATCTTGCAATATTTCATCTTCAATTCTATTGGCTCAATTCACGCTTGAAATCCTTTTAAAACATCCAACAACCCAGGTATTAACCTAAATAACAAAAGTAACAAAAATAAGGTATAAACCAACATGTGAAAATTAACAACTAAATAAGTTTAACGGCCTAAATGAGTGTGAAATCCGCACTTATTACACCCCAAACTTAAATCTTTGTTAGTTCTCGAACAAAGCATTAAAAAAAGCACGCAAACACACAAGTAAAAACTAAACAAAAATACTAATATAAACAAAAAACTTCAAAAGTTAGATAGCTTGCCGTTTTGCCTCAATTTTCACAAATGTTAATAACTCATGAAATGCACACAAAAATGCTATAACAAAACATTTTTAAACTTATACAATGTTTGACTCGTGTGTGTGTAGTCATTCCAATTCATCGTAATACACAAGTTGGGGGTGCTTTCGACCCTCAAAATTGTCAAATTTTCCTATCTCACTCGTGGGATTGCGCACTTTCCCAAACTTGATATTTTCACTATAGCCCAAAGTGTCAAAAAACATAAGGTTGCTCTCAAATCACTCAATCTTTCCCGTTCAAATTTAGTTGTATCGAACCGACAAATTAGACCATCTAGTCATGTATTAATTCCCCATAAAAACTTTGAGTGCTCAAACTACAAATTTACGTTAGGCAAATCACGCACTACACAAATCATTCAACAATAGCACTAAGGATATAGCATCCATTTTCTTTTGCTTCATTTTTTCAATGTAGGTAGTTCACGCTCTAGTCCCTAAGGGTAGCCTTCTTCATTGGTAGATCGTCTCCCACACATTGGAGATGCATAGGACCAGATTACTCAACACTGACTCACACTCCTTAAGGTAGACAACTTTTTCCTACAGATTTTTTTTTTCTTTTCGATTAGGATAGAAACAACATCTAACTTTCATTTGAAGTTCAAGAGCACTCCACAATATCAATCATTTGAGCAAGAAATTACTACACTTCTAAACAATTTCCTTCACCGGCTCAACCACCCCCAAACTAACCTTTTATAGGTAGGGTGATCAAAGAATTTTCATTATCATGGTCATTTAAGTCCTCTAACAACCTCAAGTGCCACCAACAAGTGCGTGTGATGAAATTCATGACTCAAATGCTCAATAAATAGTCAAACATGGAATAAGTGGATAAAAATAGACAACATATAGCATTCATGTCCACATTCCATAAACTAAAGCAATGTAACAACTAAAAGTAAAGCCGGCAAGGCTACCAAACCATCACAACAAGCATACACCTTCACACCAAACTTATATTGTACATAGCCCTTAAAAATAAAGCATGAAAGATTAAAGGAAGGGGTTCAAGTACTTCCCTAAGTTGGTTGTGGAGTGTAGAGATATTCCTTACAACTGTCTCGGGTAGTATCTTCCTTTCTTGCAAATCTGCATACTTCAAATGCTCGGGGAAAAGGATGAATTCAAGAGTAGGAGTCTGCATCACCAAATGTAGAATTTTCTCATTAGAAATTGGAATAGTAATATAGGAGAAATCATACCTTGGTGGATTACTAGGTAATGAATCAAGTGGTGCCACGGTTTCAACAAAATCCTCACAAGCTAAGTCATTTTCTTGTGTTGGTTCCTCAACATGATCTTCCACCTCCATTGGTATCTCATCTAAAATCTCTTCACTTCTTAGTGTCTCAACACTAATATTTTCATTCGGGTTGATTTCTTGGGAAGAAAGTTGTTCCAATCTTTGAGCCTCCAAATTATCCATCGTCCTAGCCAATTGACTCACTTGTGTCTCCATATTCTTGATCAAAGTCATTGTCTCTTGTTGAAATTGCATAGTCTCTTGTTGGAATTGCTTATTGTTTGAGGCCAAAGACTTAATCATTTCTTCAAGAGACATATTTGAGCTTTAAGGTGGAGCTTGTTGACTGCTCGAGGCTAAGGACTCAATCATTTCCTCCAGAGACATACTAGAACTTGGAGTTTGAGTTTGTTGACTAGGTTGGAAGTATTGTGGTTGATCTTGTTGATAGAAACCATGTGGATGATCAAATTGTGCTTGTGGAGTTGTGAAATAATTTCCTTCATGATAGAGATTGGGATGATCACCGAATCCATGATTATACGTGTTATGATATGGATCATACCCCCGTTATTTTGGAAATCCCCCATTAACATTCACTTGTTCAAATGTCCTTCTTTGTTGAAGTGTTGGGCATAAATGAGTAGGGTGTCCCGCATATGAGCAAATCTCGCATACTTCTTGTTGTTGAATTCCTTGAAAAGAAACTTGTCGCACAAGAGATGCAAGGTCGGACAATTGTTGCTCAATTCGAGAAGTTGCTTCCATCTCACAAACTTCTATAACCAACCTCTTCTCTTGCTCTTAGGTTGTGGTGTCATGTGTTCGTTTCGCTCAATCACAACCTAAGTCACAAAGAAAATAACCAACATAGATGAGAACCGAAATAAAAAGAAAGTATTACAATTAACAAAATTGAAAGAACAATCCCCGGTGACACGGCGCCAAAATTGACATGCCCAAAAGGGATGTCAAAATAATTTCCTTACTTTTGTGAAATTTGTCGTTCAAGTAGTAATGTGCAAATAAGGGTCATTCCCGCAAATGATTGTTTTCAATTACGTCAATTGCAAGGAAAGAAAGTAAAATACACAAATAAGTAAATGGGGGGCGGGAGTTGGTTGGATTAAACTAGGGAAATCATAAAAAATGAAAATAACAAAGAACACAAAGAAACCAAAATGTGATTGAGGGGTATTCTTCACCGCTAGAATGATTATCCAATACGTTTTCACAAAAGATTTTCGTTCAATTGATTAACAACAATTCGAGAATAATCACAAGCTCGATTACCTTAAACCATTCTTAATTTTAGTTGAATAAGATAAGCATCGTTACCCAACCTTATTCATTAAACAACCTAAAATAAGCTCGCTAGATTTAATTTAACAAAAGCATTAACACAAGAGAGTTGAATTGAATTAAGCGCAAACTCGAAAGCTCGATTTACTAACTTAAGCGTTAATCCACATATATATACTTGCTACTAGATTTTGGTAAAAATAGCGATTACGTACTAAAATTTCCAAAATAGCATATATTGTATCAACCCAATCATTAAGTTGTCATCCCAAACAATCAAGAATAACAATATCAACATTTAACACAATAGATTAAACACATCAATCTCAAGAACTATATAGCACAATAAACATTAGAAAATCATCTAGGGTTTAATCACAATAGGGTTAAACTATCCATAAAACATTTATAAAATGGCAAACAAAATACTACAACAAATGGATAAAAACGAAATTAAAGAGGGAAGAAAAAGCTTATTGAATGGTAGAAGGATGGTTGGAATCTTCAAGATCAAAAGGCTTCTCCTTCTTCTCCATCTTCCATTTCCACCATTGTTGATGGAAGAGAGGAACTCCTAGATTTTTGGCTTGTTTTTGGTCGGCTCTTCTCTGATTTCTTGTCCTAGAAATGAGCCCCAAGATGTGTATTTATGTTGTGGAGAAGGATTGGAGTCGGGTTGGAGTGAAATGGGCTGAGAAATAAATCAAAAATCGAGTTTTCGCACTATCCGGGAGACCCTCCAGAATTGTACTATGCGTACGCATGACTTTGACTGTGCGTACGCATAATACAAACCATTTAGTTTTAGAAGTTGATTTGTCAATCGTGCGTGCGTACACCCTACAGGCCTATGCGTACACACAGTTCAATTCTGTGCCAACTTCATTTTCTTCCTGGTTTTGCAAGGTTTTTCCACTCCTCTTCAAGCCACCATTCAACCACCATTTTTTCATGGTTTAGATCGCCGAATCTTGCAATATTTCATCTTCAATTCTATTGGCTCAATTCACGCTTGAAATTCTTCCAAAACATCCAACAACCCGGGTATTAACCTAAATAACAAAAGTAACAAAAATAAGGTATAAACCAACATGTGAAAACTAACAACTATAAGTTTAACGGCCTAAATGAGTGCGAAATCCGCACTTATCATCATGGATGGACAAAATACAACAAAAGAAATCAGCAAAATGGAGTTGCAGCACATTTAGTGATACGCATACATACCATCGCCACCGTTTTACTTTTCATTTTCACCCCTACACTAGCACAAGCCCACTAAAGTAATAAAAAAATAGGAGTTGGGTAAGCGCCATCACGCCGTCCTCAAATTTTTTTTCGATGGATCATCCAGACTAATTTCAACGTTCTGAGTTCATCCGTATAGTCAGGTTTTAAAAATCAATTTTTTAAGGTTGCGTTTGGGACATAAACATATATGTTTAAGAATGAAAATGAAAATGAGAAAAATTAATGCAAATTTTCAGATTTTCAATCAAATTTCGAGAGGTTGTAACTTCTTCATTTCAAGGTCAAAATTAATGATCTATATACTGTTGAAAAGATCTTGAGAAGATCTATCCAACCATTTCAAATAGAAAGCATGAAATGAAGTGTAACACAAGTTATCATATGATAACAATTTGAATTTTATCAATTTTCATACAAAATATTTTAGTCTAAGAGAAATGATCTAATGACCACCGTTGCTCATCTTATCGTAAGCATCAATGATGTGTTATATTAATTTTAAATCCAAAATTTAAATTCTTTATATGGTTGAAAAGCTCATTGAAATACATTTCTAACTATACCGATCTTACTGCATAATTATCAATGTACAAAAGCAGTAAAATGTCAAAAGATGCCATAAAAATCACTTAAGGTCTGAAAACTTTACATACAAAATTTATAAGGCTTTGATACCAATTTAATAAATCGTAGCATGCTTGAATATAAATTTCGGGTAAAAAATTTTTTACTTGAATTGATGAATTCCAATATCTTTGTGAGGCTAAATTACCTTACTTTCCAAGCATAAAATTCTGCATTTCTAGCATTCCAATGGTCTCAATCCCGATCACAATGGAATGAGATTATTACCCACAATTTAAGTGCCAATTTTTGCGAGTTTTCATGCCAAAATAGTGGTTCTAAGTGCCTTTCAATTTTGGTGATACTTCTCATACGAATTTCACCATTTTTCTTTTCATCGTGCTCTCTCCCAATTACTAGACAAATAATTTGATGTTAAAATGGGAGTTATGGAAAATTATGGGGAGTTGTAGGTTTGAATTCTAAATTCAAACCACTCCCTCAATCATTTTGATAACTTATGGGTCGGCACCCCCACATGGATGATTTATGACACGTATATTCCAACAATATGCTTGGTCGATTAACAAATTGTGGATGTTTACACTACCAAAATTGGTGAACATTACAAGGATAGTCCAAAAAGGAATTCGTGTCTTCCAAAATTTGACAAAATTTATGATTCTAAATTGTAAGAGTTTTATGATATTTTCACCCTCAATTGACAAGTATTTTTTTTTTAAAATTGTGTTAAAAAGGAAAAAAATAAATTTGAGTTACGTGTAATATTATTTTATTAGAGAATGTGTGATTGATAAAAAATGACAAAAACTGAATTATAATTTTAATGGAGGCCAAACGGAGATATTTCTATTTCATCTTAAAATATTGATTTCACCTTGAACTATTTATTGACATATTTAAATAACTTAAAAAAACATTTATTTATTTATATACGTCAATTGTATCATAATGTATAGAACATAGGGGAGTAAGAAAGGAGGGAGTGCAAGGGTGCAAAATATTTACATACGATAAACGTTTTGAAATAATGTTACATAGCATCAATCTAGATTAGAATTGGGTAAAATTTTCGGACTGAATCGGACTCGAACCAAACTAAATCGAACTGCGATTCTTCTTAAATTAAATACCCGAACGGATATCTAAATCGAGAACCGACAGGTTCGGTTCAATTCTTGGTTCTAGATTAAGAACCGAATAAGAAATGAATCTCCCTAATTTTTTTATTTTAAATAAGATAAATTATTTTATTATTTTCTAAATAAATTTGCTAACCCAAAAAATATGATTTTTCTATTTCTAATTTTCAGTCCAAACTCAACTTAATCGTATTGACCTAAGTTTTATTCAAATTTATTATTGTACCATAATGTCGTTTCTCCTGGAGAAATCGAATTGAAACTCGTCAACGTCTTTCTTAATTATTGTAAGCTCGCTATCGTACTCTTCTTGTGATTTTTACAATCAAATCTACGAAGAATTCAGTAAAGAGATACGTAAAAGACACATAAAATTGGACTACATTATTTTGTAAGAGTTAAGATTGTACATGTCATTAGTTGAATTAATATAACTTTGTAAATATTAAAAAATTTAATTATAGTACAGAACTTAGGAACTGAATGAAATCGAACCGAACCAAACTTAACCGAATGGAATCAAACTCGAAAAGTTTCATAATTAAATTTAGACCCGACGATTCCACTTACTAAATATTCAAAAATTTCGGGTCCGATTCAATTCACCATGCCCAGTCCTAATCTAGACATGCTGGACACCAAATCCTACATGCAACATATTTAAATATAGAATTTTGCAAGCGAGGTTCCACAGTCCTCTAAACTAGTATGTCAAGTTGCTAACGTTCTATGCTTTTTATTCATAGTTCTTGTTGTTTAAAAAAAATAAAAATAAAAATTTATGATTTTCTTTTATGGGCTGGTGGTCAAGCCATCCTTTCCCACACAATCAACTTTATGGCATGATGTTGATAAGGGATAAATAACACTCTAGAAACACCTTCCACCTGTCCTGTCATTTTCCCATTTCCCGTGCATTTGTGATTTGTGATTAGAGTTTTAGATAAACAGTAGATGAACTTTTTTGGGTTTGGTGAATTGGGTCCTGGATGCTAAAATGGCGGGGAGTGCTAAAGAATCATCTGAATATTTCTTGTTGGAGGACTGTGAAGATGATATTGAAGAGAAAAATAGTAACAAAATTGACAGTGACGAAGACGATAATATTAATGAAGACCATAGAATACCATTTTCTTCTCAGCAATGGCCTCAGAGTTACAGGTGCTTATCACGCACGCACGCACTCACCCTCATCTCTCTTCTTCTTTTTTGTTGGGAGTAGAATTCGAAAAAACATTAACAGAAACATTTTCCAGTTGTTTAGTGGTTCTTTTTGTATTTTAGTTTTGAGTCTTGAATTCGTTTTGTATTTTGTGATTCGAGTGTCTATTTTACGATTGTTAAAAATTCGTTCTTTTTGTCCCCCGTGAGTTTTGACAAAAAATAAAAAAAAATATAAAAAAATTATTTTTTATTTTGTTCACAAAATTTTGAGCTGTTTTCAAAAATTCATTTTAAAAAATGTGAAAGAAAGCGTATTTTCAATATTTTAAAAAATCGAAAATAAAAAAGGGTCCGAAAATAACAATGAGAACGCAACTGAACGTTTCATATATTGGACTGTGTGAAGCCTAATCTGTTTGTTTATTCTTCGACTCAGTCTGTAAATGAGTTTTTTTAGGTGTATTTTGGTTCATTTAGGTGTATTTTGGATCAACTTAATGTTCTTACCACACATAAAAGGATTGTTAAGGGCCCTGTGTATGTCTTACTGGCTAAGACGTGAGATCGTAATTGTAATCTTCTACTGTAAATTCTTTACAGTGAAAATCTATAGCACTAAGTGGATGTAACTGTCGTTGAGGGTGAATTTTATAAATCTCTAAGTTAGTCTTGTTTTCTAAGTGTGTTTTTTCTATTTATTATTGCTCTAAAAAGTAGGGATTAGGTCTTAATGTGTAAAAAGTGAGGGTGGAATATTTTATTACAGGAATGGGTTTTGGCTGATGCACATATAGGGGCAACATTATAAAGTAAATGCTCACATTTAGGCAAATTAGGCATGGTTGTGCTATTAGAAAGCCAAGATCCAATTTTAGTCCCTCATGTGCTAATGTTGGATTGAAGAAAGTTATTTATTAACATTATACTACTTTCCGAGAGAAGGGAAGAATATAGGTTTGTGCATGATCTTCAATAACACAATAGGATGGTTGACAAAAGACGCGATTCATAATTCACAAAAAGAATTGTTAATCGGTGGTAATGTGATATAACTTAGATTCTTGGATGTTGGATTTTTAGATGTTTGCTTCTATGAAAATGATGGAGAGCTATGTGATTATTAATTGGAACCAGAAGAGCTCTCCACCGCCTGTGATTGATGTGGAAGGTTGAAAGTTTGACTGATATTACTTTAGTGAACTACATTCATCTTTTTCTTCAATCTTTCTTTACAATTTGAAGATTGGAAGACTGAGTTCTATATTGGCTTGATGATCCTTTAAGTATTCACAAATCCATAGTGCATTCTTGTATTTTCGTATTCGTCATAGAGATATAGTCAGGTAACATGTAAGAATATGTTTAATTCTACTCAAGAGAGATTGTTAAACAAATTCGAAAGATTGATATTTAATGGATGCTTGTGGTTGTTTATTTCTGCGAGCAGGGAGACAATTGACTCGTACACAGTTGCTGCATCACCAAAATATGGAACCTTGGAACTTGGTTCAAGCAATAGATATTCACCTTGTGAAGTAAATAGAAGTAGTTACTCGCACTCTGATGTGACGAAATCTTTGCTCCCCAAAAAAGCAACAGGAGAGGAGAAAGATAATGAAGGTGGGATTAGTACAGCACGGTTATCCTCATCAGAGAAAGTTCCGCTGCATAAGCAACTCACCGGAGAATTTCCAGTCCGCCATGGATGTAACTTAACTCAGACAGTATTCAACGGTGAGGTTTCTTATTTTAAAATCTTCAAATTATATCAAATCAATTATCTCATGGTCCTCAAAAAATGAATATATTCCAAGTATCTAGGATCTTCAGAGTACAAGGTTTTACAAGAGAGCTGAATCTGTATATGTTTGCATTTGATTCAACTTACTATGTTGTTCTAGTACAGGAGTAAATGTGATGGCTGGGGTTGGTCTTCTTTCTACACCGTACACAGTTAAAGAAGCTGGCTGGGCTAGTTTGGTAGTGCTTGTCCTTTTTGCAGTTATCTGTTGTTATACGGCTACTCTTATGATATACTGCTTCGAGAGCCGGGAAGGCATCATAACTTATCCAGATATTGGAGAAGCCGCATTTGGAAGATTTGGACGGCTTTTCATATCTGTAAGTCGGCATATTACTTAATGAATATGTTTCTGTTCTTTTAAAGCTTGATCAATTGATAGTTGATACTAAGCTATATTGCATTTTGGTTGCAGATCATTCTGTACGCAGAATTATATGTAAGTGAAGCAAGATTTTATGAGTTCAGTTATATGAATTTAGTTGTCAAAACATATTCCTCAATTTGTTTCCCATCAATACACAGTCCTATTGTGTGGAGTTTATCATTTTGGAAGGGGATAATCTCACCAGGCTATTTCCCGGAGCAAATGTGGACTGGGGTAGTCTCAAGCTGGATTCAATCCACTTCTTTGGAATACTCACCTGCCTTATTGTTTTACCAACTGTTTGGTTGAGGGATCTCCGAGTCATATCCTATCTTTCAGGTGCCATACTTTGAATCATTTAAAAATTAATATATTTTATTAGCATCTTATCCTGTTCTTATTTTGCTTGTGCTTTATTTTGCAGTTTGCGGTGTTCTTGCAACTACAGTTATTGTCTTCTGCTTAGTTTTACTTTGTACTGTGGATAGAGTCAGCTTGCATCACACTGGTCAACTTGTGAACTGGAGTGGTATTCCGTTTGCTGTTGGTGTATATGGATTTTGCTATTCTGGTCACTCTGTGTTCCCAAATATATACCAATCAATGGCTGATAAAACAAAGTTCAACAAAGCACTTATTACCTGGTACAAATCCTCCTTGGCTTTTCGAAAATGTTATATAAGTTACTAGAAATGTTTTGAGGTCCTATACTTTCTTGATATGCAGCTTTCTGTTGTGTGTTCTAATATATGGAGGTGTCACGATCATGGGATTTCTGATGTTTGGACAAAGTACATTGTCCCAGATAACTTTGAATATGCCACCGCACTCTATTGTTTCAAAAATCGCACTATGGACAACTGTGGGTATCGCACTTGTGGATATTTTTACATAGTTTTAGGTTGTTTTCTGATGAATTTCCTGCTAAAGATTTTTTTTTTTCTTTTTTTTTTTTTCCCTACAGGTTATCAACCCATTCACCAAATATCCTTTTTATGTCGATACTTGCACAAGTCCATTTCTCGAACATCTGTTTCTTCATCATTTTATTGTTGCATTCCTTAAAATTGTGCAAATATGCATTATTAATGAATCCTTTGGCCAGGAGCATAGAGGAGTTGCTACCTAACAGGATTTCTAGTAGTTTCTGGTTTTATATTCTCCTGAGGACGGCACTTGTTGTCTCTACTGTCTGTGTTGCTTTTATTCTTCCTTTCTTCGGTATGCCTCGGAACTCACTTCCCATCTTAAATAATACTAACATTAATCGACCAAGTTTTTCTTCGGTAGTGGATTTAATAACTGTGCTATTTTTCAGGTCTTGTGATGGCTCTCATTGGTTCTCTTCTTAGTATACTCGTGGTATAACTTGATTTGTCTTCCTTCTTTGTGTACTGTCTATAATTCTTGAAAAGTTAAGAGACAGTGAGTGAAAAATGAATTGCAGTTTTTGTAATTTTAGGCTGCTATGCTATGCTGTGTATACATGTATATATTCTACATAAGAGTATAATTAGAACACTTTTCACATTTGATATTTTGGAATATTAGTTTTGAAAATGTCCTTCATAAATAATGAATGAATGCACGTCTCTTTCAGGCAGTTATCATGCCGGCTTTATGTTTCATGAAGATTTTGGGGAACAAAGCCACTAAAACACAGGTGGGATTATCTTACTAGTTGAGTTTTCTAGACGTGTTCCTCGAAGAGCCCTGCTACTTGGCCAGGCTCAATTCCAGGGCCAAGTGACAGTGGCGCCCCTGTCCTTGGCCCTGGCATTGAGCCGGGCCAAGGAGTTTTCTCCTTCCTCGAATCCTAAGATTCTGTCCTACGATTTAAGATTATGAAATATCAACTACATCTCCATGTGCAGTCCTATTCCTATAACATATTCATCTTTTTTGTGTATATATAAACCTATTCAGAAGGTAATCAGCTTGAGCATAATTGCATTGGGCGTTGTGAGTGCAATTCTCGGCACATACTCATCCTTGTTTGAAATTGCAAAGAAGTATTGAACCTTCTGTATGTCCATATAACCTTGTTTCACCTCCAATTATTCTTGCTGAATTACTTGCTGATTATTATCTTTGCCTTCAACGCAGAATTCAAATGAACTCCCACGATTTATATATCGTCTCAGCAGACATGCACCAATCAGAGTACCTCAAGGGGGAATTCTCGTATCATACTGTTTAAATGATTACATTAGTATGCTTTGTTAGGTGGTTTTCATCTGGTGAAGTGGTATACTTATATTTGTATTGGAAGTTTCCAAATTTGGGAATACTTGTGATGTAATAAATAATGGATACCGTTATTTTCATCCACAGTTTTTATATATGCATCACACTCTATATACATCACTATTAAAATATTTAAATTTTAAAAAATTATTATTTTCATCTACTTCAAATTTCAATATTGTCGTTATTAAATTCATTCATTAAACATTATAGATCAATACAAATTTTATATATTCATCTCACTATAAATACATTCTTAATACAATTTTGAAAATTATTATATTCATTAAATCACTATCAATATTAAATCTGGTTCTTACTTTTTATTTTTTATATTGTCATGTTGATGCTTTAATATTTAATTATAGCAATTCTCTTTTCTTCTTTTTTTTTTTTTAGAATTTATAGAATTCTCTCAAGAATATCCTGCTTATGCAACCAAACAAATCTCTCTTCGAATCTTATATTAATTAATATTTTTATTTTTTTAATTATAAGTTCATAATTTTGGTTGTTTGTGTTTTGGTTGATAATTTTAAGTTTCTTTCTTTTTATAATGTAAGAATATTTGGATTGGTATTAAAACTTATTTTAAAATTTCTCATATATTTTCATCTATCAAATCAGCATTTGAAAAATGCATAAAAAATAAGATTACATTCATATCATGAGAGAATTATAACTCTAATAATGTGTTGATTTTTTTTTTTTTTCTGTTAATTTCCACTGAAGAGGGTATTTTATGATTAGAGTTTAATGATTTTAGTTAAATATTTTATGATTATTAGAATTTTAGTTAAACACAAACTCTAAAAGAATATAAAAATGTTTAAAAGAATTTATGAAAATAAACATTAGTGGATGAATTTAGAACAATATATATTTATTTAGATAAATTTACATAAAATAAAAAAATATATAATATAATTATATTTTTAAAAGTGGATGTATATATAAAAATTGTGGATGTAAATAGCGTTATCCAAAATAATTTGTTCTTTTTTCTAATATAATAGCTATCAAAAGTACATTTCAAAAATTAATCACCCTTTTCTAATTTAATCGGCACCCACTTCTCCACCAAGTTTCCCAAAATTTAAAGTGCAATACCGACTTTGACCAATGAAAACGGTGATTCGGAAATGACTTCGCCATGTGAACAAAAAAAAAAATTAAATAAAGGAAGGAAAAATAGTGAAAGAAATGTGCAATATTTTGTACCCGACGACGGACGACCTAATGCCAAAATTGACCGAGTCGCTTACCCAATCGGGCTCTGATTCATTCCATGCCCTTCCCACTAAACTTTGTGCCCCGAAAAATTACTTAAAAAAATTAAAGGTAAAAATTTGTGGGTTTCTTGGATAACACAAGCAAGAATTTGATGAGTAATGCAGAAAAAGGTGTTCATATGAAAGAGAGTTGTTGTATGTTGGTTCTTGTGAATCAAAAGCGCAGCTTGTGAGGACATTTATAAATCTATGTAGAGAGGGATTAATATTCATATTCAAGGACTGGGTATTTTGTTTTGTTTTAAATATAAATGTCTGAACTGGTGGCTCGGACGGGACGGCAGCAGCAGCGTTACAAGGACGGCTATCGCCTTATTGCCGGGTAATTGCTTCTCTCCCTCTTTTTCTTGTCTAATGAATACATGCATGCATGCATATGCGTGTCTGTATGTGTGTTGTACGAGGTTCGAATCACCTGGCTCCGCTTTGGATTTTGTTTAATTGGGTTTTGATTGGTTGACTTGCTATTGGGTTTTGTTCAATTCTGGATATGGTGAAAGCTCTGGCTTGGATTTTTTGTATGATTTGATTAACAACGTGTTTTCCGGGATATTGTTGTAGTTGGAGATTAATGAGAAATAGTTGGCTCGGATTTTATGTGCATTTTATTGTCCAGGTGTTTTTTCCTCAATTAGGCTTGCTTGGATAGGAAAGCATTGGGATTTTTTCGTTTCAAAATCAAGATTTGCGGTCATTTTTCTATTCTCTGTTTTTTGGGAATTTTGCAAATAGGTTATTATCCTTAATTTTTGGATTTTGGTGCTGACTATTGATCATATGTTATTTGTTGAAATTATGGTGGATTGACTTTTCATTACATCAGCTTTAAAAACTGAATAATAACCAATAGAGTCATTACTTAGGTGCATTCCCTTCAAGTACAGCAATGATGAGGAAGAAAATGGTGGTGACCCGTCTAAGAAGATTGTTGAAGTACTAATGATCAATTCAAATAGTGGACCTGGTCTTCTGTTTCCAAAGGTGAGATCTATAGATGCATCGAACTCTTGACTAGCAAGACCTACAATGGAGGACACAGAACATAAACAGACAGTCTTCTGATAAGAAATGCTAACTTTTATATTTTGTTCAAGGAATTGTGGGCTTGTGTATTCTTATATGATCTGTGACTTCACAACATCACTTCAAGCGAATGTTTTATCATGACTCTCTTGTCCTCATGACAATCGAAAGAGCTTCTTTTAGACAAGTTAATGGGGGTAAATTAGGATAACTTTTATGATCCTCTTCATGCACATCAATTTTGCACCAAGATTTTATGTGCATTTTTTAACGTATTTGTGTGATTTGGATACTGAGTGATGCAGGAATTTATTGAGATTAACAAGTGCCAGTGAGTTTGATTGGGTATATAGTGTTTTTCCCATCCCCTCTCAGGTATGTAGCATCAAGTAATTATGTATGTGAGACCCACCAAAAACTCATTAAGGCACACTAATTAATTGCTTGGGACCATCTTCGATTCATAGTGACAAAGTTTTTTCAACAACGTCCTTTTAATTATTGTAATTCTCTCTACTCTCAATTATTCTTCACCGTTGGAAATTTATGCTACTGTGTAAGGAAGATAGTAACAGTTTTAGATGTTAACTGGAAGATCTCATCCTAACTTATTGGTTTCTAGAAATAATTCTTCTTTCATCTTAGTGTAAAATGCCTTGATCATAACATTCTTTGTACTTGGACATGAGATGGAGCAAACTCAATTTTTGAAAGTAGGTCCAGTATTGTGATCGGACGTGTTCATTGGTGTTAATTCTTTCATATTTTTCTAGAGGAAATGGGTTTGTATATTTGAATATACGTATTAGCCATGGCGATATCATATTTGGAGCAATTTATGAGTTTTTTTCATTCCGATGAAAATCCTTCAGAGGCTAGAATACATTATTGAGCAACAATTCAAGTACATGGTTGTGTTATACATGTGCATTTGGTTGTATGTCTGTTTGTTTATCTGTGCACACAATCCGTATTTAATTTATTATTATCAAATTTTTGTTGAGTCTGTGACACCTGTTAAAAAAAATCTAAATGTGGGTTCTTTAAAGCACCGAGTACCTCAGCCGGATGAATGGAAAAATGGCACTAGTAAAGGCATGGAATATTAGCTTATTACTTTGCACTGCAATGAACCCATGTTTTAGGTATTTCAAGATACATTCCTTTTGTTGTATTATGAAGGTTCCATATTTAATACAAAACATTAAGTTGAGTTGATTGCAGTCGCTATAAAGTTTGACCCTTTATGTCACAATTGATCACCACTGTACCATAGGAATTAAAGAAAAAAGCTACAAATAAATAAATGTTATCCATGTGTCCAGAGACAAGAAAGCTAAATAATTTGGATAAACTATGAAGCTGAGGTTTCAAAGAGAAGACAGAAGAACATTCCTTTATTCATGCTCTTGTAATAATTTGCAATATAGGGTGGGTGGGAAAATGATGAAACAGCTGAGCAGGCAGCACTACGAGAAGCCATGGAAGAGGCTGGAGTTCGTGGGGATTTAGTGGTAAGAACTAATAGTGTCTGCTAGTCTAAGCTTTTTGCCCCTTTTTTTTTTTTTTTTTTTGCGGTACTATGTTTTTGTGATGTTTGAATCTTGTATTCCTTGTTTGCTTGATGTAACTTTTTGTGCCACATTTTAAGGAAGCGCATTGCATCAATCTTGTAGTTAAAGTTTTATGTGCACATATGATAATGAAATATCAAATATGTTTGTGAGTAAGCAAAACCTTGTGCTGAGTACTCCGGCTATTTGTTCACTGTATGGATACCTGTATGCACGAAGTTATTATTTAATAAAAAAAAAAGTGATTTTTCTGGGTCGTAAGAAGGTGTGAAATGAGGTCGACATACTCTTTTGTGCACTCATTTGTGGTTTTTCTCTTCATTAGTTATTATGTGACTTCTAATAAAATAGCCATAGAACGTCTAAAACTATCTATATATATTGCTGTACGACTAAGAATCATTGAAAAGCTATTCTATCCCCTTTTGAGTTATTTTCTGCATTCTATTGCTTTCTTTTATCGATATTTGAATTTCTGGATTATGAATACAGCTTAGAAACGCCTTTTCTCTAATATATATTTTTCCTAGCGCTGAGCTTGTTGATTTCTTCTCTCTAGAGTTGAATGGGTTCATTTGATCTGGCAAGGAGTTTCAAGAATTGCACCTAAAATTTGTCTCTCACAAGTTTTGAGTGCAGGTTGAATATGTGCACGTACATGGTAAAACAAATAGTAGTGGACAGACTCGGTAAGGTAATTAACAGTTATTTAAATAGAAGACGTGTAACAAAAGTTGCAGAGTATACTAGCAAAGATCTATCATAGTTTATTTGATTAGTTTTTAAAAGATAAAAAACCATCGAAGTAAGGAAATTTGAAGCAAAACCCCCAATTTATTAAATTGTACAGAACAGATACGTTTTAATTCCCTGCAAACTGCATCCCTATCAGCCCCATACTCAAATTATTTTAACATTCTTTTTTCTGTAGAAGTACTTAACTAGTCGCTTGAAAAGAGCTATGCCATATAATATTTTATCATGAATGGGAAATGAGTGTTCAGAATAAGACTAGTTAGTCGTTGTCTATTGTTGAATTGGAAAATTTGCAAATTAGAGGAGGACAAGCTGTCCTCCATTACATAAGCTAAGATGAAGGAATAACACAGTTGCACAATTAAATATATCTTCAATCATGTTCTGCAGTAGCAAGTCACTTGGAAATAACTACACAATGGAGAAAATGTCATATTTTAATGAGACCGATTCACTTAATTCTATATTTTGGACGAGTTCAAGCTTGAAATTGATGTGTGTTCCGTGGAGTAAAACTGAGACAATAAATATGTAAATAGGATTTTAGGCTACTTTCGAGGTTTCTATTTTGCTTCTAAATTATTAGAAACTGTAATAACCAATTCTGGATGGTAAGAGGGTAGTTGTGATACTTCTGAAAACAGGATTACATTCAGGGAAACTTTGTTGTACATCAGGCTAATTGCTTTTCTGTATCCATAATAAGATAAAAACAGAGAATAAGTTTCAGGCTATTGGTCGAAATACCCATGGAGATGTATCTGACGTGGAGTATGCTAGTTTCTAGATTCCATCAAGTTACTCATAATGTTCCTAAATGAAATTTTATGAGTTAGATGAATACCATCAGAAGCTCGCCGTTTCTTTGGTATGTTAATTTGTCCGGATTAATCTTTTGTCACAATGCCTTACTAAGTTTGAGATGGTGAAAACTTAAGACTAGAAATGTGTATGCCGTGCACCAATTTAGCTACACTTCATTTACTAGAAAAATTGATGTTGGCGGCACTAAAACATTGCTGCAAATGCATGAATAATGCAGGATGGTAATTGTTAGTCTCTCATTACCACCTACTAGACTCTTGAATGGGCCTTGTCAATGAGAAACTAATAGGTCTTAGAAGAAGAAATATGTGCAACTGTAGTACTGTCTGTTTTTGCTGTTTCCTCCGCTGTCTTTATTTTTATTTTTTTGTGGCGACAATTTTGCTGTACTATATATTATTTTTGAATGGCTGTTCTATGCTGCTGCATTATAAAACCTGTTATTATTTGTTTAGAATGGAAGCACTTCATTGTTTTATTGTAGATTATAAAGAACCCTTTCAGTTTTTTTTTCCCTGTTTTACTCTTCGGAAATTTTCACTTACGGCCCCAAGCTTTCATTTAATTTGCACTTGGGTCTCCAAATTCTAATATTCTTAGCTCGTGGGTTCCCAAACTTCAACTTGTGATGCAAGTTTCCATCCAAAAGCTGATAAAACTGTGTGGCTTGCGCACGAGGCAGTTTTTTGGGAGCTCGGCTTTCCCCCTTTCTACACTGTCCATCCCTTTCTTCTTCTCTGTCTCATTCTATCTTTTTCATCTCTGTATATTGTCCAAAGTCACACCAGAATCACTCTCCCATTCCCTCTTTCCCTCTTTCATAGGTGATGCTCTCTCCTCTTCCACCTCTTTCTTCTCTGTCTTCTTGAATTCCACGTTTCTGCTCCATTATGTAGACTCATATTTCCGTTGATGGGTAACTTACAAACAGGCCTTCGGCATGAAGATAGCATTTTTCTAGCCAATATTCGGACAATTACTTTCAGTATCAAGTCTTCCAGCTATCAATTAAGTTCAAGGAACAGAGGACAAGCTGCTATGTACCCAAAAATTGTATTGCTCAATTCCCATATCAAATTCAGAGATTTGAAGAAAATAAATCATATTAAACGGATCTTGAAGCAGGTGTAGAAATTCTGCTATCACGTAAATGCAAAAAGATCAATAATAATAATTATACTCTGAATAGGTGGGAAAGAAAGGATTACAGGGTGAAGAGTGAATTCTAAAAACTCTGGTGCAGAAAGAAACTGAATGACCCTGGTTCTGTGATGCCGTTGTTTCTTACCATGTACAATATGGCATGTCTAACGTTATCGATTAACAGTGTAATTTTTGTTTTCAGCATTTCTTGGGATACTACCCTTTCAAGAGCAAAACACCGCAGGATGGATTGAGTCCAGAAGGTTGGTGTAAAGCTGCCATGTATGCTTTGCTTGTGAAGGAGGAACTTGAGTCTTGGCCTGAGAAGAGCCTTCGACAAAGAAGTTGGCTAACTATTCCCAAGGCTACTGAATGTTGTCGGCATGCATGGATGCGAGAGGCTCTTGAGAAAGGGTTTTGGAATTGGTATGCTGACGGTATGATACACACATTGCCGATAAAAGATGTTCCGAAGTCGTCTTCCAATCAGTATTGAGAATTTTTTAGACATTAATATAGCTTGGTGCCATCTGAAGTTGATTTTGGTGCCTGTTTGTTTGATCTTCTCATTTTGTTGCAAGGATAGGAAGTGAACGAAGATAAAAATGGTTCGTTCTCTTGTCATGTCATAGACATTTGCCATGTTTTGATCGGATATTTGGTTCCTTTTAAAATTTTCTCTCTTTGCAATGGAACTATTAGAAAGAAAACTTGAAATGATGAAATGAAAAATGTTCAGTTCTTCAGCATAGCTTCACAATATCTTCAACTGCTAAATCCATTGATCTTTTGCATTGCTGTTTTTTCTTTTGTTTCTAAATGAAAGGCCAGACGACGCATCTGAAATGCTTGACTTACCTTTACATTACAATATACTCCGAATTTATTTATTTATTTATTTACTTCTTTCCTCTGGGAAGATACGAGATCACACAGTTTGAGCGCCCCACGAAATTAAGTCTTGTTTTTAATAAATTTAAAATCGTTCATCGTTCATTATTTTTTTTTTTTATATTTTTTTTTTTGTCATTTATTATAATTTTTAATGCTATTGAAAGATTTTAAGCACAATTACATATAATGAACTGTTAAATATCCAAGCAATTGGTAATTTTGATAATGCCCAGCAAATTTTGCAAGAGTAAATTTCAAAGATATTAATGAAATTAAATATCAATCACAAAAATGAGAAAACATAAATTGGAAATCTAGTATTTTACTGTCTTTTCTGGCTTTTCTGCTAGCTTTCAACATACCCAGCTTCTGTGTTTTTGACATTCAGTTTAACCATTAACATTTTCGACATTTTGTAATCTAATAACGCTATATAAATTTTGTTTAGGGAAAATTACATCTGAGAGTCCTTTTGCAAAATGTAGCAAATAAGTTTTCAACTATTTTATATTGCTGCATTTGAGTTCCAAACCTTTCGATTTTGTAGCGTTTGATCCTCCAATGACTACTCACATTTTGAGGGGGAGAAACATGGAAAAAGAAACGAGAGAAGGAAATAATACTTGCAAAATGGACATATTGAAACATTTTTTGAAATCCTAACTTAAAACAGGTAGCAAACTCATGAACTGCTAGAAATTGAAGAAAATTGTTAGGAATTAGATATTATACAGGTATCATCATATTCACATTGCATCCATCTATTAAAAGTTTATTAGCGAATTGCAGTATACAGGCCTGATTTCTTGTCCATATTGAGTAGGATAAAAACTTCTCACTGTTGACGTTACAAAAAAATCTTACTTGTGGTTCTTTCAAACTCAGGAAACCATAATTAAAGTTCTTTTGTCACTTCAATAACGTGAAGTTTTTATCCTACCCATTGGGATAGAAGATCAATTTCATTGCAGTATATGCATGAAGATTGCAACTTTTATGTATGTATAAATTCAATTATTCATGCACCTATTGTGACAACAGACCTTTTTCTTAGGATTTGTGCACAAAAACCTATATATATTAGACTAATGTGCATATGTTTTCAGTGGAAAAATAAGGCAAGTAGCTCCACAATACATCTAACCTGGATGTGGAACAATCTTTTCAAAGAATTGCAATAAGCTAGAAAATCACCTCCCATTTGAGAATGATTCAGCATCTGATCAGAAGATGTATGATTGAATTTATAATAGATCTCGAAAACTAACTTTTATTGGAAGATTACCCATTTAATTACTAGGTGTATTAAGATTCTAATATCGCTTGAAAATTCATCGTAAAATTTGATATCTTCTTTTCATGCGTCTTAGCATAAATAAATTTCACAATTTTTATGTTTTTTTCTCTCAAAATGAAATCCTGCATGATATGATAAATCAGAGCAAGATAACATAAATTTGCATCCCTATGTCCTGGATTCACAATCGATATTTCAGCTATAACAAACCAATATGATAATATTCAATGTCGTGATTTCCAACTTGTTGCCTAGTAATTGTTTGAAGAGCAAGTCTTGGTGTACAGAAATCATTGTACATGATTACCAACAAGACACAATAGGGTGGGTGGGTGGGTAATTTTTTGGACAATAAAATACTCACATGGGTCCCACCCATGTGAGTATCTGTACATATTCTGTAGATGAAAATTCTGTACAATCAGAATTTTTCTTGTTTGAAATGCAACAATAAGCTATGATAAATGAGATGCGAACACATTTAGAGGTATACAAGAAATTGAATTACATACTTTTCTCTGCTCATAAACTACAAAAAATAATAATAATAATAATAATAATAATAAATGTCTGTATATATAAGGCTCAATAACATAATCACACAATTACTACTAATCACAAAAACTCAAAAATTACCGAAAATCACAGAAATCTAATACCAATTTAAACTGTGGATGAGTTATTGACAGTAATCAAACCACGAACAAGAACTTATAACAAGACTATGTACTGAAATAAAGATTAATACCAAATAAGAGGGTGACTAATTAAACAAGAGAGAAATCATAAGGTGAAAGGGAAGATCAAAACCTACTCCAAATTGGATAACATAATTAGATTCGCAAAATAATACTTTATGCCATTGAGATTGAAAAATCATCTCAATTAGGGTACCTGAAAAAAGAATTCATAATGCAATTAGGTACATGAATGATGGACAAACATTTTCACATAAATCACTACCTCAATCTTGTTCGAAAAATGGTTCTAGACATGCCATGAAATAACTATCTAACCGGAACTGATACCATGTATTTTAATTTATCAACTGTCATGGTGCAGATCAGTAACAAAGGAGCTGTTAAACAGAAAACCTAAAGAAATAAATACTTAGATTTATTTTTTCTTAAAAGCAGTAATTAAAGATGAACTAGAAATATCATAATCATGTAGGAGTGTTACAGTTCTTCATATCCTGCTGACCTGCAAATTTTTTGTTTGAGTTACTCGTCGGTTGACACGAGTTGGCTCACAAGCCATGTAGACTACATTGATGGCATCTGAAATTTGATTTTTTTTTCTTATGTTGAATTCAGGGTCTTTAAATAGGGATTGGTTTGTAGATAAATTCATTACATCTCACTTTCATTATTTTCTACAATCTCGCTAATATATCACTTTTCTCTTTGGACTATAATTTTGCAACTATCACTCTACTAATTGTTTCATTGGAACTTTTTTCTGATTTAGTAATTTGTTCGGTATTAATATTATTATACCAGTTCGCTGAAGAGTTTTCATTATCTGATCTCTACTTCTATATTTCTTCTTGTATTATTATACATAATTTACATAATGGCTAGGGCATTATTATTCTTGAAACAAAGATAATTTATGTTGTTTCTTGTCAAATTTTCAAATATTCGACGAAAATGTCAATTACGTTATGGTGTTCGATAAGATGAAAGAAGAATTAAAGTTATTCTTCATAAACTATAAAGGTAGTATTTCTTTAGTCTTTGATGCTATGTTTTATGTTGACAGTAATCAATACATATAACTGGTGGTAATATTTCTTGATAATAATGATTTGGCTCTTATAAAGGAACTATTTGATGTTAAACACATTGAATTTGATGAACCTACTCGTCACATTGGGCCAATTACTTCACATTCTTTACAGGGAACAATACACAAAACCCACATATAAGAATCACTTTTCAAAACTAACGAACTTGTTAAATTATTTCAAAAATCAGGTGATAAATAAATTTATTAAATATTAAATTATAATATAATATTCATTAATTATTTTCATCTCATGTCATCTTACCCATCACATCCTATCACCCCACTACACTACATTCCCTCCATCTTTCCATCGGTTTAGGCGACCACTCTGGCGACTGGTCCGACAGCATTCCGGCTACTGCTCCAGCAATATATATATTTTTTTAATATGAGCTTCATTTCAAAAGTCTGGAAAAGTAAAAAGGGCAAAGACACACATCATCATTTCAGATTTATAACTGTGCTATCCGTGACCATACTTGTATTATAGGTGACCAATTCACTGACTTTGTTTTCACGACCAATTTTGTCTTCGGTGTGACCAACTGTGATTAACTGTGACCAAATGTGTATTTAGTGTGACCATCTGTGACTAGGTCAATCTCAAGTCACAATCAACACAAAATTGGTCATAAATAGTCACAACAAGCACATATTCGGTCACATAGGATCACCACAAACAAATTTGCACACAGCATACAAGTATTGCAATTCACCACCACCATCAACACAATCACCTCCACCACCGTCGCCGTTAAAACCACCACCACCTCCCATTCAAATATTTGGGGACTGGATAGAAAACACCCAATAATTAGCAAACCTTGAAGACTAAAATGCAGCTTTCACTAATACTACTTCATAATCCAAATAAGCTATTTCATTTATGTACAGCAACACCACATTTTAATTGCAGTAATGTCAAATAAAAAAATATATATAAGATTACAAATGAAACACCACCAAAAACCTTGCAAATTACAATCACCTTTAACAATGCTTAAAAACATTACCGGAGCGATTATAATAAATAATAATAGGAAATTTATTGAATTTTAGAACTTGAAAAATAAAATCATGGATTCCGTTACATTTGAAACACAAAAAGTAAACATAGCTCTTCCTCATCTCTGTAACCGGCCGATCTTCATCACAATTCTTCCCAATTTCAACTTGCTGAAACTACAATCGGAAAATTGTTGTTTCAGACGGTCACAACAGTAGCAACATAGATATTAATAAACTTCTAACTTCCAATATGTATAAACAAATCTGTGACATTCAGTTGTGAAACACAGATGTGTGAACCGCCAAATCCACCACAGGAACGATCTCGACCACACACCACAAAACCAAAGCACAGAGAAATCTCACCGGAGCTTAGCAGTTGAAGGTGATGGACCAAGTCACAAATCTGTGTCCCATGGTATGTATAAACATATCTGTGACAAATTCAGATATGAACACAGATATGTGACCCAATTCCCGTCGCCAATTTACAAAGAAATCTCACCGGAGCTTGTCGGTAGAAGGTGATAGACCAAGTCACAAATCTGTGTCCCATGGTATGTATAAACAAATCTGTGACAAACCAAAAAACCACGCTTAACAAACACCTAACAAATCTGAAAATCGCGACCACCAACACCTCACAAATCTGAAATCGTCATCGCCACAGAAACGCACCATCCCCACCACCACCAACAGACGCACCACCACTATTTTGCAATCCCCAAGAACTACCGGCACCAAGCAACCTGCACCACTAAACAACCTGCACCCAACCACCTCACATCACGACCACACCCAAACCAACCACCGCGCACAGTACCACGCCCAACCACAAACCTCACTCACCATCGCGCATAGCTCCATCGAACTACCACTACACAGAACTGCATCAAAAAATTTAAAAAGAAGAAGAAGAATGGTCGCCAGCATCGCCGCCCAATTCATCGACGCTGCCTGGGTCGCGAGAGAGTGAGTGTGTGCCAGCGCAGTTCCTTCATCTTGGGGTGGAGAGAGAGACAAGAGGTATAGAGAGAGAGATTAATCGGTGTGGGGGGGTTTATTATCTGAATTAAGGTTTAATTTAAAATTTTATTAATTACAATTAATAATCATATTTATCACCTGAATTTTGAGTTGTAAACTTTATTTTTGATTAATTAAACATTTAGCATATATTTCATTTCATTTAATGGTTTACAACAGTATTTTACATGTGTAGACGTAAATATTTTCTTTTCTTTCCGGTAGGGTATTGAATATAACTGTTATATTAAATATTTATAGTCAACAATACAATCTGGTGCTCATATATTGAAAAGCCCTTTACGTAAATTGGGCAGTTCAAAATTGAAAATATAGACTAGTAAACGCCAATTTACCGTAATTTTCCTCATATTTGTCGAATATACTCAATAAGACTCGATTCCCCTCAATGTGAGATATTCTCTCATTACATAGAATTAAAATCACCACTAAATATGGTAGCAATCAATTATAATATTAACTAATTGTAATCTATAATTTAAATATGGTAAAAATAATCTATCTATATATAATACAATTATAATGATAATATAGATGTCAAGCCGTAATTTTCGACGGTATCCGTAATCTTATTTAACCTCATTAACTTCCTCCTCAAATTGATCTTATAAAAGGCATAAATTTACAATAATTAAATGACGACGGTGATAATACTTATAACCATGAAGAAGAGATCTAAATCACAGCAACCATCTAATGAAAATCGTGACGACGTGAAATCAAGAACAACAAATAGTGCAAAAAATCCAAAAACTACTCCAAAAACACTTGAAACCCTCTCCAGAGAGCTCACATCCCAAGAAGAATTTTCAAAAAGAAATTCACGAAATGTGCCAACACACATAGTGAGCTCTTTATGTCACGAGAACTCAATCAAACACATAATTCGTGTTTCGATAAAATCTCTAATGGCCAATGCACTGGCCAAAAATCCAGCAATATATTGCTGACCAATATGCTGCAGTTGAAAGAAATCCCACCAAACAGCCTACACAAAAAACTCAAAGATAATCCTCCTCTGAGAATCCAAAACCACCCAAGGTTGATCCTCATATAAGAATCCAAAACTCTAGCTCATCATCCAGCATCAATTTAAAGGTCTAACTCCAATGGGCAATTCAAAAATAACCTCATGCACATACTACTGTCCACCTTTCTACTACTATTCATTAAGACATCCAACAATAACACAATATACCAAACTGCCCCATTACAAAGCCCAAGCACCATGTCCAAAATTTTGATAAAGCCTACGTATCCAGAAGTCCATTAACACCATATAACCCAAGCCCATTACACATGATTTTCAGCCCAATACCAATCCACTAAACTACAACCCAAAATTACCCACAAAACCAAACAGCCTAAGCCTACGTTTCGCCGCCAACCCATCCAGCGTCGACGTCTTTCTCCTTCCCCTTGCATAGGTAACAATCTCAAAATAACCAGCGCACACGAACATTTTGAATAGGATGTTGTACAATATTTATATATGATGACACTATAAGTGTATTCTTTGATAATATAGGTCATACACCTAGCTATTGACGATCTTGCTATGTTATATGGAAAGGAGAATACGTTCGGTACCTGACATTCTCCTCCATTCAAGCAGTTAATGCCTACGTAGCAAGAAGTGAGCTTCACATTGTTGAGCAACACTCTCCTTGCCAGAATTTCCATCTCCTGATGGACGAGCATCCACATAATGCCTTTGATACCAACCTTCATCATATGCCCCTCAACCATTAGTTCCTCGAATGGAGGGCCTTTGTCACAGAGCCACTGCACATGTCAAAGTACCAACACAATTCCTCTAAAATGTTCACCGTGTTCCACAAAACAAACTAACAAAGCACGTAGGTCATTCCACGCAGTGTCCTTTGTACATATGTATGCAGTACCATTTATGGATACTACCTTTGGCATCAATATTTACCATATAACTCTGAACAATTAGTTCCTTACATCGACAATCTCTTCTGCAACGTCAATGTACATGTTGAAGTACCAACACAGTTCCTCCAAAACATTCACCACGTTTTACGAAATAAAGTAACAATGCATTAGTTCCATTCGCAAATGCCTAGCTTTATCATCCATCATCCCCAAAGTTTTTTTCATCAGTTTTACTTGCTTGCTGATCCATTTAGCAAATATGCTGCATTTCCAAGATCATTTTTCACGAGAATGCATGTCAGTGATCTCCTTCGATCAACACCACACATTAAAGTAGGTCTCCTCTGATACCAACTTTCACGAACCGCCCATAAAATCCTGGGGTCTTGCGACTTGTGGTAACGTTCTTCTCTTGCTTAGGTTGACAAGCCCTAAATAACCATCATACACACACACTCACAAGTAGAAATACTACACAATACCTATATGATGATACTATTACTGCATTATTCTATAATATATGCCATACAGCTAGCTGTAAGCAACCTTACCATGTCGAATGGGGAGAGGAATACGCTCAATATGTAACATCGAGACTTGTTAATATTACCTATGACTTCATTAGTACATACAAACACCATCTATTATGAGAGACCATATGTTAGATCAAGATGCATCAAGTAACTTGGATAGCATTACAACCCGAATAGAAGCAGATATTTGTATGCACCGATGACTTCGAGAAGATGAAGGTGACCATCTACATCTTTTTAGATGTGAAATTGCAGACACTAAAGTAGAATTGTGAGCATATTTATTTTATTTAATTTTTATAATTGTACTTATTTCATTTGTCTTTTAAAATTGTACACTGTTGTTCATTCGTGTACAAATTTTAACTCCACCTTTGTATTGTAGCTGGTCCCAGCTCGGATAAACAATGAAGAATTTTACAATTTTTTTTATTTTTTTGACGAAGAACAATTTTTTACTTTTACCATTTCATTATAAATTTACATCTCCATTATACTTTGAGAGTGAAGGTACGGTTTTTAGTTCAAATTTGGAAGGAAAAAAAAAAGAAATTATGAACCACAAGCAGCTCACTCCGCCAAGGAGAGTACGTGGGTCAAGCCAAGTTTACTTTTTGTGAAACGGCTTGTACTCAACTCGCTTCACATACGAGTGCAAGCTGACTTGCGTAGAATTGATTTTCACCACTAATTCTTCTTTTAATTCGAAGTATTGATAAATTGTATAAATAGAGCCAATTTCTTTATTTTTCTAAATTTAAGATATTAAATGACTTGTACTCAAGGGATCTTTTTATTACTTTTTCTTAGTTTAGTGAAGTCAGTTCAATTTGAATGGTTTGTAACAAACTTTCAAATCAAACCATTTAAGGCCATTTGAATTTTTTCAAATCAGACCAAATCACTTCACTTTCTAATTCAAATCACTTTTTTCGATTTAATTCAGTTTAAAATTACAGTTTAGCAAACAAAAAAAAAAATATATGTCAAACAACTTAGATCATAAATTTTAGTCTAAACTCTCATGTTAAAACTTAAATATTAGTATAATTACAAATATTTTAAACCAAAGATCTACACTTCAAACCATTAGAATGCAACAACATAATAGAAACAGTTTAGTTCTAACCTATTAGTCGACACTAATTGATGGAACTTCTCCAACTGTAACACGTGATTCATTCTCTAGTATAAAGATAAAAATATTGCAAATAGCTTTCTCATAATCATCCAATGCTTTTACTGCAAATAAATAGAAAAAATATTGTTAAGTTAAAAAAATTTAAGAAGAGCTCAACACAAATCAGAATAAAGAAAAAAAAAATGATAAATAAAATATCAAAAAATTACTAAAAACTAAATTAAAAAATTGATAAACTAACTAAAATTGAGCGAAATTCAAGATAATTATTAGTAGAAATAAAAGAAATAATGTAAATTAAAATTAAAATTTAGATTTTATTGTCTACTCAATTATGATGAACGATTGATGATTATAATTCAGTGGCAATCGTTCAGCATTTCAACCAATTTGAGGATTTTGCATTCTCATTGGTGATGACTGGTGAGTTATTGGGCATTGTTTACTTAGCCTTGTTCGGTAGAAATTAAATTTTTAATTTTAATTTAAGTCAAACTCAGCAATTAATTTAATCACATATTTCATTAAATTCGCAACTTTTAAATCATGTATTTTATCAATTTTTATCAAAATCTACTAAAAACATATTTTAATCCCCCATCGAACGGGAACTTAATTAATTGGAATGGATAATTGTTAAATTGGGTATTGAGTGTAACTAAATTGTGTATTGATTTTAATTGTCTTGGGTCTAATATAGAATGATCTTTTTAATTGAGATATGTTTAGCTTTAATTGGATTGGATAAATTTAAATTAATTTATTTTCAAATATTTATTTTATTTTTTGTAAGTGTTTAGCAGTTTGAAACAATTTACAAAAAATTGAAATTTAAAACAAAACCACTTCAAAGCAATTTGGTCTGATTCAAAAATCAAAACATTAACGATTCCACGTGGACCTAAAACAACCAATGATTTAAAAAAAAAAAAAAAAAAAAACCATTTCTATTCGATTTTTTGTTTTGGTAATTTCGCTATTCAATTCTAGTTTGGTCTTTAGTAATACTAAAAGTTGAATTTGAATTTAGATCCTTATTCTTGAATGACAAAATTGAAGCCAATACTTGCTCTTCAAATGCCCTTAAAATTAGCCAACATGGTGCCTCTTTGAGCCCCATTATTTTCAAATAATACATTTTGGAATAGTAGATCAATGGAGAATATGTGGTTAAAAAATAAGAAAAAGTTTTAGATTTGTATATAATATTATTTTATTGAAAAATATGTGATTTAATAAAAGAGGGAGGAAAATATTTTTAAAAATAATAAACATCAGGGGCATAATTTACAAACAGAATGTAAATGAAACAAAATGAACATTAAAATCAAACTTAAAAAATTATTTTAATTTTTAACATACCCTAGCAAAGCGTACCTAATTTATTTACATTGCATCTAGGCGTTTGAGTTGAGCACATCAAAATGAGTAGTTTCGTGCCACTGATTTGAAGGCATTAGCTCCTGGAAATTATCCACCATCGGTGCAGGATAAATGAAATCGTCAAATATCCCAAAACCTGGATCAGATCTTGAAATTTCACCATAATTAGGATGCAGTTGCCCTACTACAGTTGGCATCACCTCAAGTGGTGCATGATCCTCCACCGCTTTCACGGCGTCAGCCGCCTCCGTACCGTCACCGACATCATTAGCCTCCACGAACCTGGGAGAATACTCGGGCATATCGGCATCTTGTCCAGTGAGTTCTTGCACCAGGGACCTGAATTCCGAGGCACTAGTTTCGAACTTAATAGGGTTTGTTATGTACACAACCTTGACTGGCTTTTTCTTGTTCTTGGGCTGTTTTGATGCCTTCTTTTGATTGACTCTGAGCAATTTGTCCATGCTGATCGATTTTTTTTTTTTTTTTTTGGGAAAAGAAAAGGGGCTTCAGATTTATAGGTTTGGAGGGAGGAAAATGAGATTTCCAAGAAAGGAGAAGGGGGAAGAAAGGAAAATGGGGATGTAAAAAAATATGTTTTCCTCGTAATAAATGGAGTGTTGTAACCATAGTCCTCGGCTCAATAGCTAAGCGCCTGAGTTCGTACACTTTGTCAGATATTAACTTGTTAAAAGCTTGAACTCCAATGTTGAAGTTCTCACAATATCCCTATCCTGAAGCATCGTGAGTAAAGTAAATAGCAGGTTATGTCTCCAAAAATAGGGTGGAAGGCTGTTTGTACAATTGTACTTACCTAAGAGCCAAATCCATATTTTAGATTCGAACCCTTGTCGCGGTAGCCTCAAGTAAAATTGGATTTCTCCACCCTCCCTTTTTATCACTTGAAGATGTGCCCTGTGGGCCAGATATTAACTTGTTTGAGCCCATTTTGAAGGATATAATGCATTTTGAAATAGTGATTTATAGAGAATATATGATTAAAAAATAATAAAAAAATTTAAATTTGCGTATAATAATATTTTATTGAAGAATGTGTGGTTGAAAATGAGTTTTAAAAAAATGAATTTTTAGAAAAATGAGGCTCAAATAAGGACAATTCAGTTGTTAGATTCATTATTTTGAACCCGTATGAACTTCATTTTGTTTGCTAAAAATGCATTTTGGAATGATTTGATGGAGAACGTATAAATAAGAAATAAATAAAAATTAGATTTTCACATAATATTATTTTATTGTAGAATGTGATGTGAGATTGAAAATAATATTAAGAAAAAATATTTTACTAATCTATATTTTCAAAAAGCTTTTGTCAATTATTTCTAATATTGGGTTTTAGAATTCAATAATAATTGTATATAATGATTAATTAGTAAAAACATGTTTTGAGAAATTAATCTTACATGTGTTAACTAATCATACATGGGAGTCATCTACTGTCATCATCACTGCTGATGTTAATAGGATTTTCAATATCAAAACTCTCTCTCTCCATCTCTTTCTGACTTTTATGTTAGACTCCTATCGTGTTAGAATTGTTTTATCACTTTTATTCTTAGTGTATAAATAGTAGGTTTAAATAAAAATTAGATTTTCAATGAATTTTGATAAATAAATGAAAAATTAATGAAATTTATGATTGAAAGTTTTAGATCCTATGAAATATGTGATTAAAATTAATTATTAATTTTGACATAGATTTTAATTGACTTTTTTAATTGAACCAAACATTTGCATAATTTAAATATCGATGTCGAAAGTTATGCACATGCTAAACACTAATGCTACTAGTTCACATCGATCTTGATTTACTTTTTACATAGTTACTTCAACTTTGATTTTCAAATATCGGAATATTAACTACTATTTTAGGAATTGGATTAGCGATTTAGGTTCAAATAGTGATAAAGACAATATTGACATGATATACAGTGTTGTATCTAACAGATTAAATTTAAAATCAAAGGTTCTATTTTTAAGTCTCATTGTCATCCATTTAAAATGAATTGTGCACACTTAAGTATGACGGGGTAATAGCCTAAATGGTCACTAAACTTTGCACAACTTCCTTCAAGGGATTACTGAACTTTAGAAATACCATATTCAGTCACTAAATTTTGGAGGTAATACCCTAAATAGTCACTGAACTTTGCCCAACTTTTCCTAAGGGGTCACTGAACTTCAGCAATCTCCTACTCAATTACTCAACTTTGTCATTTGGGATCTCATCCATCGCTAAATTGACTACATTACTCTTACATTGAAATACACTACAACAATAGGAAAATAAATCTTACATCAGGAAAATAACATCATCCTTATTGACTACATTACTTTTACATTGTTCAAACCATCAACCGAAATACAGTACTCACAATAGAAAAATTAAAACTCCAATCGAAAGCAACGTGTAGAATTCTACGAGATAAAAATTCTTATCCTGACTTGACAATGTAGTAAAATTTGACGATTTTGGCCACGTGTCTATCAGAAAGATGACTTGTGCACGTTGTCCACACAAATTCATTGCCAATTAAGAAAGTTGTTAATAAGGTGAAAAAATTGTTAAGATGCAAAGAGAAAAAACACGTTTTTAAAGTTGGATAAAAAAAGATGGGGACAAAAATTGTTCATCAATTAAACACCCCAAAATCCTTATTTTTTCCTAATTTTGAATTCCTCAAACCCTCTATTCTCATTGCCGACAAACTGTGGCTCCAACGTGCACACGTCACTCTTCTGTTAAACACGTAACCAAAATCGTCAAATATTACTAGCAGAGTCAAGTCGGTGATGGATGTGATCCCAAATGGCAAAGTTGAGTGGCCGAATAAGGGATTTTTTAAGTTTAGTGACCCCTTGAGGAAAGTTGGTCAAAGTTCAATGATCATTTAGGGTATTACCCCCAAGGTTGAGTGACTGAGTAGGGCATTTCTGAAATTCAGTGACCCCTAGAGAGAAGTTAGGCAAAGTTCAGTGATCATTTAGGATATTACCCCTAAGTTTGACATGTTAAACTTAATAACCTCGTACATCAAGAAGCGTGTTGAACATAATATTTTAATAATGTACATATCATTTGGTCTACCCGCTTAAACTATTAGATCAAATGACAGAAGCAAAAGAACAAAGATAAGAGGTGGTAGAGATCATTATTACGGTGAATTACCATAAAAATTCACATCAGGTGAAATATTAAAACAATAATCGATGTATGAATATTTCAACTATAGGTAATTAACACAAAACGTCCTTACCTTTTATTTTTTGACATTTTCACCTCTATTTTCACTTTTTATTGCAAAAAATATCATTTTCATCCAATTTTTCAATAAAAAATGTAAAATAACAAATATACCCTTCTATTTATAAAAGAAAAATTAAGAAATAAATTGTAATTATACTCCCAAACTTTTTAAAAAACTACAAATGAATCCAAATAAATTATTAAAAACCTAATTAGCACAAAATATTCATATCTTTCAATATTATTGTGGAAAACATCTCTACCTTTTATTTTTTTGGCATTTTCACTGATATTTTTCACATTTTTTTATTGAAAAATTGGATGAAAATAATCTTTTCCATAATGAAATGTCAAAATATGAAAGGTAAGAATGTTTTGCGCAATAACATTAAAAGGTAATAACGTTTTGTGCTAATTACCCTTTGAACTATTGTCAAAAAATTAATATTCATAAAAATAATTTCAAGAACTCAACATCAAAGTTGGGTAATTTTTATTGATATGTGACCAAAAAATTTGTATGAGATTAACATCAACAAGATAAATTAATTTATTTGTACAATCCTTGTCGACAATTAGGGTTGACAATGTTAGAGTTGTCAAAATTCGGATAATTGATTTTAAAAACAATTTTTGAATAGATAAATGTGATGTTGATCAGTGCGAGTTGTTAACTAAGATTGTCAAGTAAAATTGTACATGTAGCATGATTCTCGACAAGATATTAAGGCCTCGTTTGAGTCTCATTTTTTGTAGAATGAGAATGAAAAATATAATCGTTTTGAGCCTCATACAAAAGATGGAAAGTCAAAAATAGTTGATGGATACGATGGATAACTGTGATATTTTTCATTTTTAAAGAGAAAAAATGAGTATCAAACGGGGTTAAAGAGATCTTACTATTATTTAATAAATAATTATTTTTCTCCAATCATGCTAATTATAGAAAGAATGATATCGTTGTCATGGTATTAATTGGATTCTACCGGGAACTTATTGGATCTATCTCATCTGACGGGTCCACAGTCTAATCACGCGTGTAAGCCTTCGAAGTTCGAATGAGAACAATTTAGTTTAGTGAACCTGATCTCTCTACGTGGCGCACTCTAAGAATGCCGCCTCGTTGTGATATATCCCTGTCCAAATCAATGACGTCATCATTGCACATCACTTTTTCAGCCGAGCCGAACTGAAGCTCAGCCTGGCTTTTATTATCTTTAATTGGGACTAGACTTGACTTGGCTTACAGCATGTATAGTGTTGAGCCAGTCACGAGTTGCAAATAATAAGAGAAAAAAAAAAAGTTTGATTCTTGCTAAAAGTACAAAATATTTACTTTTAACTTTTTAAGCAACTTATTTTATTTGAAATTACTTTGCTTATTTAGAAATTTATTTTGAAGAAAAAAAGTTATAAAAAAAAAAAATTGAATCTTGCTTAAAAGTACAAAATATTTACTTTTAAGCTACTCATTTTATTCAAAGTAATTTTTACTTTCTTTAGTTAAAATTTTGTTTTTTAAGAAAGAAAGTTAAAAAAAAGTAACTTTCAAACACAATTCCACGTTATTACATGAGTCATGGATATGTTAACCGATGAGATCTCAGTTAGTGGAATTGCATGGAACTCGCGGAATAAATTGAAAACGTCGGAAAAGCCCAAATTTAGGTTGTAGACGATAGGATCTCGACCCGTAAATTATTTAACCAAGCAACCAAATAAGAACGAAACTTGAAAGATCTCTTGATTACAAAATCAACGAACCTCGATTTGCGAACACCACAAATGATACTTAATCCTTTGATGAGTTCTAACGGTTGAACGCCACAAATATAAAATATTTGATAAATTAGAAAAATTCATCAAGAACCGTTGAAGAGAAATTTCAATTTTTATTCATAATAAAAGTCTTCTAATACAATGAAAATAAATCCTATTTATATGGAAACCTAGTAAATATGGAAATAACCGAATTTAAGAGTTCTAAAATATAAAAAGTTTTCAAAAAACAAGAATCTAGCTAAAATAAAATATTTCATGAAAAAAGAAAGTTTATTCCGATTATGGCATATGTCAGATCATATCATCTACTCTCCCTTCGAAAGGATTCGACCTCTAATCTATACCCAAGTTGTAACCTTTATTAACAATCATGGCGAGAACATGAAATGGTCCATCCCCTCTAGGATGCAGTTTGGACCTCTTTTGAATTCTTTTTCACTTCTTTCATATGAACACCTAATAACTATCACATATATCAAAGTGTGCTCGTCCCAACGGCTTCCTTCTGGAAGTTTGTGATGTTCCCAAAATAATCTACAATAGCATGTCATTGTGCTTCCTCCATTTCTTATGCTACCTCAGTTATTGTAACAATGTCAATGCAAATGAACTCATATTTCCCCTCTGTTCAACTTTATTGCTTAATCCACTGCATATAAATTCATTCCAAAGCCATTGAAACTCATTCGTCTCCTCAAAAATCAAAAAGTCAACCTCCGGTATTAAAGTGATATCTAAGCAGAGGTATGGCTGGTTAATTTCACCCACAAGTCGATGCTCAATGCCTAGATTAGGTGGTATTCCAATAGGCTCACTTTCATGGATGCCAATATGTTCAGAAACCTGCAAAACAGAAATAGTCAAACCAATGAGGGAATTGCTAGTTCTCAATAAAGCCCTCTCAACTTCACTTTTGTTCTCTTCCAAGCTCACCTCTGACTTTTATTTTCTCTCTCCCTCTTGTGGCTCTTCTTTTCTTTTTACCATCTCTCCACTCTCATGTTAACTTTCTATTTCTTTTCTCTCTTGTGGAGCCTCCTTTCTTTTAACCACCACTTCACTCTCATTTTCTTTTTCATTCTTTTGTGGCTCTACTTTTTTTTTTTTATCACATTTGACCACCTCACTATTTTCTCTTTTTTTTTTCTTCCTTACTTTTCACTGTGAGTTGATATGCAAGGGATTGTTCAACTGTTAAGCCAGCCAGAGTGATTTTTTTTCTTTCCTGAAGAAATATATACATGTTCCTCCCCTTATCATAAACAACATTCATCTCTTTCCTCCAAGGTCTCCTAAACAAAATATGAAAAGATTTCAATGACACTACATCACACCAAATCTCATCACTATAGCTCTCAATGATAAAATTCACTTGAACCTGCTTAGTCACTTCTACCTTATCACACCCTTCAACCAAGTCATCATATAAGGACAAGGGCATTGTTTTAAAGGTAACCCCAATTTTTCAACTATCGTAATACTAGCCAAATTTGATATATAATCTCTATTAATAGTCAGATTGCATGCCTTACTACCCACAAAATATCGAGTTTGAAAAATATGTCATCAATCACCGTCCATCCTTAAATTTTTTTTTTACTCAGAAAATTGAAAACTATTGGAAATTCCCGAAATTTAAAATAATTTTTTTTAATTCCGAATTTTTTTTACTTGAAAATTCAACGACAGGTCCAGTGAAACAAACGAAAACTGATTTGGACTCTTAAATAGTCCGAAAAATAACTTTGACTTTTTTTTGTATTTTTTTTTGGATCAAAACCTCAAAAATATTATTGGACACAAGAACACAAAGAACAAATAACAAAAGACTCAAAACAAAAAAACAAAAAATAGAACCTGAATCTGGTGTCCAAACTTTGATACCACTTGATGAGATCCCGATTGGTGGAGTCGCATGGAACTCGCAGAATGAATTGAAAATGCTGGAAAAGCCCAAATTCAGGTTGTATACGATAGGATCTCGACCCGCAAATTATTGAATCAAGCAACCAAACAATGACGAAATTTGAAAGACCTCTTAATTACAAAATCAACGAACCTCGATTTGCTAATGTCACAAAGAATGTCTAATCTTTTGATAAGTTCTAAAGGTTGAACGTCACAAATATAAAATATTTGATAAATTCGAAAAGTTCATCAAGCACCATTGGAGAGAAAATCTCAATTTTTATTCATAATAAAAGTCTTCTAATACAATGAAAATAAATCTTATTTATATGGAAACCTAGGAAATATGAAAATAACGGAATTTAAGGGAGCATTATCTTTGTGTTTCAGTTTTGTGTTTTGAGTTTTGAATCTGTTTTGTGTTTTGTGTTTTGAATGTCCATTTTGAGATTGTTGAAAACTCTTTCTTTTTGTCGTTTTGAAAAAATATTTCGCAATCCGTTTTTTTGGGTTTTGGCAGATTTGTGAAGAAAACAATCAAAACGTAAAAAAATTGTTTTCTGTTTTTTTCACAAAATTTTCAGCCGTTTTCAAAAACTCATTTTCGAAAATGGGAAAGTGAACGCGTTTTCAATATTTTAGAAAATCGAAAACAGAAAATGACCCGAAAACAACAAAGAGAACGCCCCCTAAAAGTCCTAAAATATAAAAAAAATTTAAAAATAAGAATTCTAGCCAAAATAAAATATTTCATGAAAAAAGAAAGTTTCTTCCGATTATGATATATGTCAGATCATATCATTAACAATAAATATTCAAGAAATCATTTATGAGCCTATATTCCTTCCAAGTGAAGGGTTTTAAGAATGATCAAAAATGTGTGTGAGCCCAAGATAACATGAGCGAGCATATTTAATGCGAGGCCCTGCAATCAACTTCGGCAAAGTAAATATACTAAAAATCGCTTTTGTTAGTTATTCCACATTATGGAAAACCTTTATCTAAGCAAACATGAATGAGAGTGTAAATTTTGACTTTACAATCAAATAATGAATGACAAGTGGGCTAGTAAATAAAACGTGAATAGATAACAAACTCAGTTAGAAGTCGACCAATTCATAATTGACGCGTGTCATTATACGAAAAAGATTGATTTATTCCCAGGGCCTCATTTGAAATCTATAAATAGGATGAGCCGTGATAAAGAAAATATGAAAATTTTATTAGCTTCCTTCGAAATAGTTATTTTTCCTCTTACTATTGTTTGGGTATTAGATTAAATAGGTCAAGATACAAAAAAATTGATTAGGTGAAAGAAATTTGTTTAATAATATTTTACGATAAGGATATATTATGTAGGCGGAACAAAATTGTATAAGAATCAAGAATGAAAGATTAAAACTTTATGTGTTATAATAATCTGTTTTCTCTCATATCATATACATACTCGTCATAATATTTCAATTTATCAATTTCTCTTAAGTGAAAATTTTCATTTTGGGGAGTGCTTTAAATTATTTAGTTTAATAAAATATGTTTTAAGAATATTTGCACTTGAAAATGAAATAGACGGATAATATCAAACTTCATATCCTTCTAGTTATGACTACAATTTGAAATAGACCAATTGAAAAGGACTAAACATAAATATCTTTATCGCGTTAGAATAATTTTTTTTTTCTTACTAATGAGTGGAAGAAGTTAATTATTCAGTACAAAAGTAAAGCTAATGTCAATTGTCAAGTAAATAACTTATTCGTTTCAACTTTAAACTCAGATTGATTCAAATAAAAATCAGATTTTTAGTAAAATTTAATTAAAGTTGATAGAATGTACAATTAAAAAGTTGTAGGTTCCATAAAATAATTATTAAAACTAATTATTAATTTTGACTTAAATTTTAATTTTTTTTTAATTGAACCAAACAAAGGCTAAATAACTTCAGGGTTTCGAGGTGGTTATTTTATTATTTCCACAATTGCGTAGCGAAGATGAACACTATAAAGAAAACAGCGATGGATAATTAGAATTGACTTGATGATATATTGTGTTAGAGATGTTGATTTCAAATCTAAGGAAATCAACATGAACACTAGTTCAAGCATACAACTGCCATGCATGCACACAGTTTGGGATTTTTCAAAATGCCATGGCCCAGTTGGAGGAAGGGGGGTGGGGGGCGGGGGGGTTTGAAATCTTCGGATTATTCATATTATTTTTCCATAAACTTACGTTTTCCTCTCACACAAATCCATCTTAAGATATGCTTTTTGGAAAATAAAAATCTTATGACATTTAGGCACGCATATATGATATTTGTCTTTTACAAAATATTCGTTTCTTTATGAAATCAAATGAAAGAGAAATGATCTTTAAGTATATATTATAAACTAAGCATCGGTGCGTAGGTAAACCAATTAATTGCTGAATAATTTAATTCATGTAGTATATCATGAACTAATTCATCAATTAATTGGTTTATCATGTCATCGATATTCAGCATAATTTAAATACTGATACTCATTTCTATCAAATGGAAAATAAAAAATATTGGAAACGCTAAAGTCTAACTTTTAATAATATTATATTATAAATACTAAAAAAGTTAATATAAAATAATGTAATTAACTTTAACCTGTCTATAATTTTACATAGTATTTTTTAATTTTGCATTGTCTAGAGGAAGATACTTTATTTGTGATGCTATATGATATAAATAGTGGACTATGATGGTTGATCAATTGAAGACTATCAATGCTAGCTCGATTGTCACTATACTAGCATGATTATTGCTATGCTAGCTCGACTATCTATGCTAGTCTGACTACCGCTATGCTAGCCCGACTGCTGCTATGCTAGACCAACCACTGCTATGCTAGTTCGACTATCTATGCTAGTTCAACTGTCGCTATGCTAGTCTGACTGTCGCTATGCTAGCTCGACTATTTATGCTAACCTGATTGTCACTATGCTGGACAGACTACTGCTATGGTGGATTGATCGTCATGAATACGATTGTCACATCTCATTAACCGATTAGTGTGTGGAGGCTGACCACTCAGTACGTGGGTGAGATCTGTCAATGAGTAGATGTGTTACACTGGACACATGGACGATAACCTCTTAGCAGTTACATAGCACCAAAAGCATCTATAAACACTAAAAATGCGTGTTAGCTATGGGAATCTTCTTTTTACAAAACAATTATCTGACCTTCTCTCTTTTTCTCCTTATGTCATTTTCTATAAAACTTCAATCACTAAATCTCAATGGGAGGTACAATGGGGAAGATAACCCCAACCTCTTCTTGCAGGTGTCCATTGTTCATCGGAATAACAAAAGTCATCTTGCTCCACCAAGAAGTGCCAAAGGTTGTTCATTGCTTAACTGCCGCTATACTAGTCCGACTGTCGCTATGCTAGACCAACCACTACTATGCTAGTTCGATGATCTATGCTAACTCGAGTGTTTCTATGCTAGCCTAACTATCGCTATGCTAGCTCGACTATCTATGCTACCCCGACTGTCACTATGTTAGATTGAATACTGCTATGGTGGATCGACTGTCATGACTATCAATTGTCTGACGGTTGTCACATCTCATTAATCGCTTAGTATGTGGAGGATGACCACTTAGTAGATGGGTAAGAATTGTCAGTGAGTGGATATGTTACACTGGACACAAGGACAATAATCGTTTAACATTTACATGACACCAAGCATTTATAAATACTCCCAATGATGCATGTTAGGCACGAGGATCTTCTTTTTACAAAACAATTTTCTAGTTTTCTCTTGTTTCTCCTTCAGTTATTTTTCATAAAACTTGAATCACTAATTTTCATGCTAGAGGTACAACGAGGAGATAGCGCCAACCTATTCTTGTAGGAGTCCATTGTTCATCAGAGCAATAGAAGCTGTCTTGCTCCGCCAAATAGCCAAAGGTTTTTTCTTGATTATTTCAATTTGCATATCCAAAGTAGAGGTGTATAGTAGGGTAGTAAGTAAAAATTATCAAATCGAAAAATTGATTTGATATTATCATTTGAAACCGTCAATTTAATTGTCACTTGACTCTTATAAGGATTTAAGATTTCAATATTTTGATTTTGATATGAAATCAAATCGGACCTTAAAAAAATTAAATAAAAGGAAAATTATGTTATTCACTTTCTTTACATTAAAATTTTCAATTTTACTATATCGCTACTTTTACCAATATTGTTTCATAAAAATACACACAAGTATGCATAACAAAACACTCACACACCATCGTTGACAAATACACACAAACAACCACCAATTACCACTTACCATCATCAATCATCTCCACCTTCACCACCATTACTGCATCGACCATCACTTAAACATTAACCACCAAATATTGCTGACCTTGATTCTCACACGGATGATGTGGCGAACAAATCACAACTTCACGCACGTCCATGTAATTGTTCTTCATGTACATTTGGATAAACAGTTGGAGCACGTAGCCTTCTCCGGTGGTGGGAAAGGAGGTGGCGAGTACTCCAACTGTCAATTCAGTATATTTGAGAATATTTAATTGGGAGTAGGACAGGCTAAGGACGTAAACCATGAAAAAGAAATTCGAGAGTATGTAAAGAGAACAAATAATGAGCGTGAAACCTTATTGTTGAATGTATAAAATGGTATTACCTTCAAATGACATTAAGTATGAGTTTCTAAGGGGACGAATGGCACTACCTTCAAAATGACACCAAGGGGACAAATTGAGCCACTTGATATGGCAGAAAAATTTCGATATCAGAAGGATGTGAATTTGGTATTGGGTCAGATTTGAAGTCATATGAAAGGAAAGAATTGGTGAAGTGCTTGTCTGATAGCTTGGATGTCTTTGCCTAGTGTCCAAGTGATGTTTAAGGGATCAGCCTGTTAATCGCTCAACATTGCCTTAGCATTTTACCAGGGACTAAGCCAGTAAGGCAGAAGAAAAGAAACATTACTTCCAAAAAAACAACCAACAAGAAGGTTGGAAGCCGAAAAGTTTCTATAGACGGGCTTCATTTGGAAAGTGCAGTATCTAAAGTGGTTGGCAAATGTTGTCCTTATGAAAAAATCGAATGGAAAATGGCGCATGTGTGTGGACTACACTGGGTTGAAGAAAGTGTGTCCGAAAAACTTGTACTTGCTACCCAGAATAGACCACTTGATAGATGCCACGTCTGGTCATAAGCGACTCAGTTTTTTGAATGCCTTCTCTAGGTATCATCAAATTTCTACGACAGAATCGGACTAGAAAAAAACTTCTTTCATCATTGAATTTGGGACATATTGCTACATAACCATGATGTTCGGTTTGCAAAATGAGGGACAACTTATCAAAGAATAGTGAATAATGTATTTTAGAGTCTAATCGGTGATGTGATAAAGGCTTATGTAGATGACAGGTGGTCAATAGCACTAAAGCAAATGGTCATGTCACTAATTTGAAGCGGGTGTATGCTAAAATTCAATCCCGAGAAGTGTGTTTTCGGTACGACTCGTGGAAAGTTTCTGGATTTCATGATATCACGGATGGGCATTGAGACAAACCCAGACAAAATTCTAGTTATTTTAGAGGTGAAAATCTTGACTACTAAGAAAGAAGTTCAAAGGCTAACGGGACGGGTAGTAGCATTGAATCGCTTTATGAGCCCCGCAATGGACAAATGCTACCACTTTTTCAAAGCAATTAGGGGCTCCAACAACTTTGAATGGACTAGGGAATATGAAAAGTTTCTTGAGTCATTGAAGCAGTCGATTCAACAACCAACAATCATGACAAGGTCGTGCCCAGTGGATGTGTTGAGTTTATGTATAGCAGTTTCAAGGCATGCGGTCATTGCGGTATTAGTAAAAGAGTTTTCAAAAATGCAGAAGCCAGTCTACTATATCATTCAAGTACTGAGAAGAGCGAAAACTTGGTGTAGCCTAGTAGAATAATTGTGTTTATATTAATTGTAGCAGTCAGAAAGTTAAGGCCATACGGTGCACATCATGACCAACCAACCTGTCAAGCAAATTTTACATCGACCTGAAACTTTCGGAAGGATATTAAAGTGGGCAATCAAGTTAAGTGAGTTTGATATTTAATTTAAACCAAGAACGGCCATCAAGGCACATGCTCTAGCCTATTTTATCGTTGAACTCACAATCCCACCTATTCAACCTGCATGGCAAGAAGCAGATTAGAAATTTTTTGTGGATGGATCTTCGCGGGGTGAAAGGTTCGGAGCATGCATCACTATGATAAGTCCAGAATCTATGGAGTTTGAGTATTCTCTGCATTTTGAATCTCCAGTGACAAACAAGGACGCTAAATATGAGACAGTTGTCATTGGCCCAAGCTTAGCAGCCAGAGTAGGGTGACCTCAATCAAAATTCGTAGTGACTCTCAATTGATAGTTAGACGTGTAACATGGGAGTTTGAAGACAGTAAAAAGATGCCTATTTGACATAAATAAAGGGCTTACAAAGACAATTTACAAGATTTAAAATAACTAAGGTCCATTGCAAAGACAATAATGACGGACACATTGTCTAAGCTTACATCCGCAGACCCAAAACATTTATCTAGCACGACCAATGTGCACGTTTTGTGGAACTCGAGTATTTATTTGTGATCGACATTGTACATATAGAGTATGAAAAAAGTTGGATGGATCCATTACTCGACTATCTCGTATAGGGCAAACTACCAAAAGATATTTTTGAAGGAAAGAAGCTGAGAATTCAAGCAGCCTTGTCTACTATTATTGATGGGCAACTTTACAAGCTAGGTTTTGCTATACCATATTTGAAATGCTTACATCTAGGTAGGGATGTCAACTAGTCGAGCCAAAATTCGAAACTCTGGCTCGACTCGAGTAAAATTGATTCAAGCTTTTTTCAGCCCGAGCCGAGCCTTTTTCTAAAATTCATGACAATTCTAACATTTTTAAAGAAATTAAAATTTTTGCAATTTATACGAATTAAAATAAAATAAGTTACAACCCTCCTCCTTTTTTCGAGTTAAAACTATACACGAATAAAATATTTCGTGTACAATTTTTTTTAAACAAATAAATTTAAAAATTATGCATTTTTTTAAAACTAATCAATTTAAAAACTTACAACGTTCTTATGCTTAGATCTGTTGCAACTCTTCGACCATTATATTGTCAATTTGTTCTTGAATACGTAATTCTGCACATTCCCAATCCTTCAAGCATATTTAAACATCTAATATATTTTCTTTTGGTCTTGATCGTTCGTTTGATAAAATTCAATCACCTAAACTAAATGCAGCTTCCAATGTCATTGTAGATATCGTAAGTGTCAGTAGATTATGTGCAATTTTTAATACAATTGACTATTGCGTGTCGTTACACCTTCACTATGATAGAAGACTAAATTCCTATAATTCTTTTGGTTGTAACACACTACGACGTCCACGCACATATACCTAACTAACTTTGAGAGAATTTCAAGATTTGTATCACTAACATTTATCGTTCTAGATATTAATGAACTAGAACTAAATGAGTGAACACTTGTAAGGATGTCCAAATAATTTCTTATATCATCTGAACTTGTTGAAATGTTTCTTGAAAAAAAAAACTTTAGGAAGTAGAGCAACCCTGACCTCTTTTTTCAGCATAATATTTATAAATTTTACATAACATAGATTCTATATGCAAGTGTGATAATTTCCCATTCATACAATTTGAAATTCCTTTTATAATAGCTTTTATGCTAGATAAATTCAGTCGATGGTCCATCACCGAAGTTAAAAGAAATAAATACAGTAATTTTTTTCAATATTTACGAAATTTTAACTCCATAGAGTAAACTATATCAACAAAAAATGGCAAATTCCTATATTTATGAAATGTTTGGGAAATGTAGAAAAAATGTTATAAAACAAGTGAAGATGTAGGGTAATAAACACCGCTACATTCATTTGTGGCATCAATTTTTTTTTTTTTTTTTTTTTAAGAATTTCTTCACACAAAATGCAATACATCATTTCCAATCTTCCAAATCATGCTCGGGTCCGTATGTATGCCTGCCATTATAATTTAATGAAATAACTGTATCATAATTTTTAGACAAATACAACATAAGATACGTAGAGTTCAATCTATATGTTACATCGGTGGCAAAATGATTTCTCTTATAAGTTATACTCTGTGCATAAACAGTTAAATGTTTACTTTCTTGTTGGTGATGCAGTAATAAAATTTATTGGTTGTCCAATTTTATCTAAAGAAATATTTATATTTTCTAATCCATCTTTTACAACCAAATTGATAATGTGGCATACATAACGTTGATGGAAAAATAAACTTTCAAATGCAGGGTTAAGATCATTAATAAATAATCGATAACATATTTGTTCACACTAGTATTATCAAAAGTAAAATTTCGAATCATTTCTTGTATACCATATTCTTGTATAATAACTTTTAAAATCATGTATTTATTAGTGGTATTATGAGGATATTTTACACATTTGAATGAAATAATCCTTTTATATAGAAGTCACGAGTAATCAATGTAATGAGCTGTAATAGTAATATAACAATTTATTACCACCGGTCCATAAATCGAAGGTAAACAATAAAACACTATTAAAAGTTTTTAGTTGTTTAATAACGACTTATTTTCTTTTATTATATACTTTTATAGTATCTGAACGGAGAGTATTCTATAATAAGAAGTATGCCTGTGTTGGAGATAATTCTACACAAGTCGGGTAAAATGTATTGAGTCTATCATCGTAAGCGGCATCTCTGCTGCAGCTACATATGAAGTCATTCCTTCACGAAATATTTCATGCGAATATATAAAAGTGGAAAGAGTGAAATCAGATCCGCCAAACACTAATTCGGTCTGTTTCGGGTCGAGACCGACTGGTTTCACATTGCAACTCGTTAATATGTGCCTATTCAAATGCGTTGTGCTTGAAATCGGGCTTCCAACTAAGTTATTTGTCATAGTAATTGCAACATGCTCTCCAAATATCAACTTTGTTTTGAACTCCAACTTTTTTACGTGTCATATATTGCCAACAATTCGAGAATTTTTTTTTTCGACTTTGTAGTTTCGAGTACTTCTTCCTCTTCAATATCCTCCAAATCAGTTGGAACATTTTGAAATCCATCGTAATCTGTTGGAGTACTTGAACTACCCTTAAACTGATTAATTTCATCACTAGTAAAATCTATCTATGGCTATTATAACAAAAGATACTAATATTAGAGTAAAAAAACTGAATAGTGGAGCAAATGAATTGGAGATTGAAGATTAAAGTTGAAACTAGAATACTACAAGTTAAAATTGGTTGAAGTAAATTGATATAAAATTCAAAAATTTAATGCATATTTATAGCAAAAAAATTAATCATTTCAACTAAATTTGAATTTCAAATTTAGGAACTTCTAGCTCCTTTAGTAGTTCTCGTGCTACCTGAAAACAGGCAGTAGGCAACTTGTACAACTGTCTTAACAAGTAGCTTTTTTCATTTGAATTTTTTTAATTTTCCAGTCAGTTTTTTCCTAAGGCTCGCTCGTTACAGACCGAAAATGGCTTATGACACGGGCCAGCTTGAGCCACGGACCGTCTGAGCCGACGAGGAAAATTTATACCACTATGTCCAGCAGAGGCACACGAAGTGTTACTCGAGATATATTTGAGAATTTGTGGAAATCACCAAGAAGCGACAACCCTCACTTTCAAAGTTCTGCAACAGTTGTATTATTGGCCTACTATGAAGGAAGATGCTAGGTAGTCGATGAAAAAATCTGATGTCTATCAACATCATAGAAATTTGATTCACGTGCCGACTGAACAACAATCCACCATCTTTGGAGTCTGTCTATTTTTCCAATGGGAAATGGATATTTTGGGGCCTTTGCTTGTAGCTAAAGAAGGGTGGAGAATTTTTTTGCTAATCGCCATTGATTACTTTACCAAATGGGTGGAAGCGGAACCACTAGCCATAATCACAGTGGTTAAAGTACCGAGTTTTTTATGGAAGAACATTACCTCCGTCGCACCCTTCGTCGAATGGACAAGAAGTAACAAAATAGACAATATTGTGAAATTCGAAAATAAGATTGGAGAAAGAGAATGGGCTTTGGGTAGAAGAGTTGCCTAATGTGTTACAAAACAAATTTCTGGCTTTCTCGTTATCTCATTAAGTCATTTTTCATGAAACTCTAATAACTAATTCTCACGTGCGGATGTACAATGGGGGAAATAGCCCCAGCCTCTTCTTGCAGGTGTCCATTGTTCATCGGGGTAGCAGAAGTTGTCTTGCTGTTCCAAAGAGGGCCAAAGGTTGTTCCTTGATTATATCAATTTGTATATCTAAAGTAGGGGTGTATAATAGGGTAGTAAGTGAAAATTATCAAATTGAAAAATTGAATTGGTATTATCATTTGAAACCGTCAGTTTTATTGTCACTTGGGTCTTATAATGATTTAAGATTTCGATATTTTAATTATGATACGAAATCAAATCGGACCTTTAAAAAATTAAATATAAGGAAAATTTTGTTATTCACTTTCTTTACATTAAAATTTTCAATTATGCTATATCACTACTTTACCAATACTCTTTTTTTTTTTAAATACAGACATGTATGCATAACAAACAACTCTCACACCACCGTTGACAAACACACACAAACAACCACCATTACCACATACCACCATCAATCACAACCAACTTCACCACCATACTGCATCAACCATTACTTAACCATAATAACCAAATACTATTGACCTCGATTCTCATGCAGATGATGTGGCCAACAGATTCCAACTTTATCATGTCCACGTAGCCTTCTTTCTACACATTTGGACAAATTGTTGAACACATAACCTTATCTTGGAGTGGAGAAGACGAACATGAGCACTCCAACTATCAACATAGTCTATTTGAGAATATATATAATTGGGTGTAGGATGTGTTAAGAACGTGTACTGCCATAAAGGGGTTTGAATTCGACAGTATGTGAAGAGAACAAATAATGAGAGTGCAACCTTATAGTTAAGTGTATAAAATGCATTACTTTCAAATGACATTAGGTATGAACTTCTATAGTAGAAGAGATAAAATGATAATCATTAGATAAAAAGACACGTTGCCTTATCTTAATGATCGAAGCCTTGTCATTCTTTTAATTCTTTATTTAGGTGCATTTAATGTTCCTAAACGTTTGCAGCCCTATGGGCTAAGCTTGACATGTGAGGACTAAACTTGATAATTTGACTTGGTAGAGTGACTGTTGTAATGAGTGGTCACATCAATCAATCATAAAAGATCTTATACGAAAGATCCCTACGGCACCTCGCCACGACCATTACGAATCGGCCCCTTATGAAGGTTTGACCTCTTCATAGGGATTTGAAAAAAAATTTGCCATATAGATATGATGATGTCAAGTGTGGACCTAAATTCGCTCATTATTTGATTGTTGTATGGCTACTCTTAGAACCTCACAGAAAGTTTTCTGTGACGTAACAAATACCACTATCCAAAAAACCACCACCACTATCTATTCATTTCATGTTCCCGCTTAGGGATGACAAACGGGTCAAGCGGCTCGTCGGCTCGTAAAAATGAGCTCATGGGCTGCTTGAGCTCGTAAAAATACGATCTTTTACGAGCCCGAGCCCGAGCCGATTCCACTCGGCTCGCGTAGAGACGAGTGGATCAAATGAACTTAATCAGTGGCCAAAACAGCCACTGAAGTTCTGGCCACTAGCCTTTTTTAAAAAAAAATTCACTCCTATTTTTCTTCATTTATAAATACATGGCACAATTTCCATTTTCTTTCACCACACCAATCATTAACAACTCTCCATCTCTTACACTCTTCCACAATTATCAACATTATATACAATCTACATTCATTTTTACAATTTCAACGTCTTCAATTTCAGTAATTCAATTTCAATTATCACATACTGCTTTTAAGTGCTTTCTTCGATTATTTTCGTCCTAGTACTGGTTACTACGTACTACTTACTATATATGTATACTGTCTATATATTTTAATTTCTTCACAACTCACAAATGGATCCATAGTCATTTGTTGAGGGCTTGTTCGGTATTGGAGGGGAATCACCTATGACACCGCAAAGTCAATTTCTGAATAATTTGTTCGGTTTAAATGAAGTACACATTTCTGAAGATATTCCAAATATGGCTGCGCATGAAAGAAATAATCCAAATTATCCAATTGATTTGGATAAAGTTGATGTTCCCAAAACGGAAAAGAAGGAAGAACCTGAATTGGACATTCCCGATGTTAGAGGAAAGCAAAAGACGAAAAAATAGGCAAAATGTTGGGAACACTTTAAATTGATTTCAACGGGTCGTGTGATCGATGGAATCTCAAAGTCAAAAGTAGTATGTAAATACTGCCAACAATGATTGACATGGCAAAAGGGCATTGGTACCACCCACCTTAACCGTTACTACAAAGTGTGTGCAGCCAAACATGGACTTGTTCCCGTCGATCAAACACAACTGCAATTTGGTAGTCCAAGTGCTGGTTCAACAACAATGCCCATCACCACGCAGACGTATTCAGAGGAGAATGCTCGACGAGAATGGTGAAACTTGTTGTCGGTGCTGAGTTGCCTTTAGCAATCGTGGACAACCAACATTTCGTCTCCTACATAAAAGAATATCTCCAATCAAGGTACGTTGGGGAAAGTCAAAATACTCTTCATTCAGATACAATAGAATATTTCCTTCAAACAAAACAACAATTGATTATGAATTTGCAAAAATATAAGAGTGTTATATCTTTAACTTCGGATATATGGGAGGGGATTAATAAAAGAGCTTATATAGCTGCAACTGCACATTATATAGACCCACTTTGGTGTATGCATAAAAAATTATTGCTTTTAAAATTATTGAATTATCTCACAATGCTAACAATATATATAATACTATAATGACTATTGTTAAAGAACATCATTGCAAAAATAAAATTCGTTCTTTTACGTTCGACAACGCTAGTGTTAATAAAGTAGTTATTGATAAATTGTATAGGGTATTACAGCCTAATTTTGGTGGTTATTTGTTTTATATTTGTTATGTGTGCCATATTTTAAATTTAATTGTGCAAGATAGTTTGAAACATATTAAAAATGAAATACAAAGAATTAGGACTGAACTAATATATATATATATATATATCACGATTTTTCCTAGTAGAAAACAACCATTTGAGGAATTTTGTGTCGAATTTGGGGTGACTATTACTAAAATATTTGTTAGTGACGTAGGACATAGATGAAATTTCACTTACTTATTGTTAAAGTCATGCGAAGGCTTTGAACATTTAGGGTGCGTTCTCTTCGTGTTTCTGTTTTGTGTTTTGAGTTTTGAAATTCGTTTTGTGTTTTGTGTTTTGGGTGTCTGTTTTGAAATTACTGAAAATGCGTTCTCTTTGTCATTTTGAAAAACAATTTCTCAAAACAGAAAACAAAAAATGCGTTCTCTTTGCACTTTTTTATAATATTATTTCATAATATTTTATTCAAAAAATCTTATTATTCAATTAATTTTAATTGTTTAATGTTAATATATTATTAAATATATTATAAACCTGAAATTTCTTTGAATTTTGAAATATCTTTGAATCATGAAATATATTTTCATATATTAAAATAACATATAAATTTGTGAAATTTTTTATTAAGATGATTTTATTCTAGATGAATAATGGGGTGTTAATATATTCATTTATATTTCTAGACATAACTCATTTTTGAATTTTTGCTCTTATTTGAACCCTTCCTATTTTCTAGAACTATCGAAATGAAGAAAGCCAAAGTTCAGGGACTAAGAGGGATGGAGAGAAGGAAGAGTGGAAGAGGGAAGGAGAGAAGTCGCGATTGAAAAAAATGGGAGGAGTGAAAAATTTGAAGCTACAGTATTTGTTTTGGCGTTTTGGAAATTTTTCGTGTTTTTAACTGAAAACGCCCAAAACGGAAACCCGTTTTTTGTTTTGTGTGAAATTTTTTTTTGTGTTTTGCAAAATTCGTTTTCGAAAACGGCAAAGAGAACGCGTTTTCGTCGTTTTGAAAAACAGAAAACAGAAAACGGCCCCAAAACGACAAAGAGAACGCACCCTTAATAACTGAGTTTTATAACAGTAGGCTTATTAGAAACGATGACAACACTACTTTGAATGAATGTGATTGGCTTTTAGTTTTAAAAGTTTTGACCAGTTTTTATGACTCTACAAATACTTTATCTAGAATTTACTATTTCACTAGTTGTATGGTATTTTAACGTCTTTATATAATTGCAAGGACATTTCATAAATACAAAATCCTGATTATAGTGCAATTATATATTCTATGAAATTAAAGTTTAGAAAATATTGGGAAGACTTATCTATGTTATTTCCCTTAGCATGCATCATAGAGCTCCGATATAATTTATTAGGAACCAAATATGTAATTGATCAGATTTCAAGAGTTTTAACATTTGGCACACCTATCACGTATATAAATTTAGAACAAACTTTATCTGAAATGTATGAATTATATGCAGAACGAATGGATACAAATATTAATCGAGTACTATCTGCACCTACTCCTTCCACTAATATTGAAGAAGATGACGCTGAAATAATAGCTTTATTCGAAGGCATTAACACGTATAAATATGATACAAATGTAATAGGCTCATCTAGTAATAATTTATCTTATGCATGTAATCAAACATCGGACTCAAGTAAATACATTGTCTGCCGAATTGATTAGTTTAATCACAATATGTCTACCAGCAAAATAATTAAAAAAAAGTTCAGAAGAAGTTATTGAATTCTAGCGAAGGTATGAACCATGATAGCCAGTTATTTCTGCAATTGCAAAAGACCTACTGACACCTTCGGTTAGCACTGTAGTTTGTGCAGGTAAAAGAGTTTTGTTCGGGGTAGGAGCCGACTAAAATAAGATATTTGGAAGCATTAGTAAAGGATTGACAGGACGCTCATTTTCGATTACAAGATAAATATGCTGAAATTGCATGTCGTCAAATAAGTGATATTTAATTTAACCATATTAATCAAAATTTATTATTTTATAATATCGTTTTTCATTATCTTTAAAAAATTGTACACATTACAAGTTGTTCGTGTACAATTTTTAACTCCACCTACTTGAAATTTAAATAATCCGTCCTATACCCGGATAAAGAAAGATGTTTATATTTTATTTATTTTTATTAAAAAAAAAAACATTAGCTCATGAGCCGAGCTCGCCCTCCATGTAACGAGCCAAGCTTATGCTCAGCTCTTTACAAACAAGTCACGAGCTCGGCTCATATGTCTAAGGGCCGAGTCAACTCGGCTTCCCGCTACCATCTTTGCCTTACATAGGCTTAGATTTAGATCTATGAGTAGGTTTTAAATTTTGCAAACAAGCCAAAAAGGTTGGACTATGTCAGATGGCGGTCCACAACACGTGCGTTCAGTACGACTCACTTTTCACGCCTGATTAAACCTTTATGTACACAGTACGTACAGAGCTCTCATAAATTGTCTCGTCCAGTGCATTTAATACACAGTTGTCTGCCTCTATTTCTCGACACGATTGGAAAAGATAGTAATTTCAACTTTAAATTCTTGTGCTTTTGAACCATGTTCACTATTTTAATATTTTTAATAGCAATCAATTAATTGTTGGTTTCCAATTGCCAGCCTTTTATTTTCCAAATTAAGAAAAAATCAAGAATAATTATACGAATTACTATAGATGTGATATGCAAATTGAAAGACTTTTGATTTATCCATTGGTTTCTATTGATTTTCAATAGATTTTATTTACAACCCAATAAGTTACGTTGGTATCTTTATTTTCTTAAAGTAAAACAAAATCAAATTTAAATTTACGTAGAAAATATAAATTTTATTGAGTCGGCAATCTAATTTAGCCTCTGATATTTTATTTCCGTGACAAATTTTGTTTGGGCAATCCACGGAAGCATTCTAGAACACTCCTTTCTTGGGTTGAAGACTAGGAAACGGAAATCCATCGTAAAATAATTGGATCCTTTGATTTTAATGTCACTTATCGTTCGAGCCTCGACGTCATTCGTTCATGAAACTTGTATATTTTGTAACAGTTGTGCTACTGGTACATAATGGGGTACCGAATGGTATCCATAATAGACACATGTCGGCCTCCTATTGGGAGAACGCCTTTTGCTACAGGCGCCCCTCCAATAGGGGATCGTCATATGTATATTATGGACACCATTCGATACCTCATTATATAACACAAGAATATTTCATTTTGTAATGACTGAAAAAAGGGCCATCTGTCTTCCCTATCTACCAGTAAAATTATATGTTATTTCATCTTCAAGTGTTCTGCAGAAACCATGGGCTTTCCAATAATACAAGAAAGTCGTGCTCGTTATTTCTTCTGATATATCTATTTAATTACATAATTTTTCAATAAAAATTATTACGTATATTCATAACTTTGTACTATTTTTTAATCACATATTTTCTAAAATCACTTTTCATAAAATTTATATCAAACAAACTATTAAGTGAAGAAGAATATTTACAAGATTCTTTTTGAGAATGCTAAACGGTACCGTCTACGCGATTTTGAAAACTTTAAAATAATTGTGAGCAAAAAAATATGGATAGATAAATACCATATGTTTGGTTCAGCTAGAATATTCTAATCAAATCTAAGTCAAAGTCAACAAATGATTTTAGTCACACATTTCTTCATTTTTTATTAAAATTTATTAAAATTTTGTTTTTTAAATTATTAACAATGCATGATATATAATAATAATAATCAAACACTTAAATTGTTTTTTTTTTTTCTCAAATTTGATTCTTTTACAACATGACTAAAATAAATTCTCTTAAAAGCACTACAATACAAAATCAAGTATAAACCTAATATCTCTACATATTAGTTACTCAGTGAATGTAATTCCTTAATTAAATATAAACTGAAGTTTGGTTAAAATTATTCAAGAAATCCTCTAAAAACAAGATGATGTCTATTTTAGAGAGTCGGTGCTTAAAAATGAACTTCAAAATAGAGGGTTTGACTCCGTAATTTTTTTTTTATAATGATTACATTTAAAAAGTTATAAATTTCAATAATATCTCTTATATTATTCAAAAAATATTTGAATTGATTGATCAATGACATAAAAATGTTAAATAATTGATGGACTTATATTTGTTATTTCATCAATGACTAGCAAACTTAGGGGGCGTTCTCTTCGTGTTTTAGTTTTGTGTTTTGAGTTTTGAATTCGTTTTGTGTTTTGGGTGTCCATTTTGAGATTGTTGAAAACTTGTTCTTTTTGTCGTTTTGAAAAAATATTTCTCAACCCGTGTTTTTTGAGTTTTGGTAGATTAGTGAAGAAAACAGCCAAAACTCAAAAATTATTTTCTGTTTTCTTCAAAAAAATTTCATTCGTTTTCAAAAATAGGAAAGAAAATGTATTTTCGATGTTTTGAAAAATCGAAAACAGAAAACGGCCCGAAAATAGTAAAGAGAATGCCCCCTTATATTTGTTATTTCATCTTCACGTGTTCTGCAGAAACCATGGGTTTTCCAATAACAAAATTGCTATTTGTAGAGCACCGGTGCACAGCATCGTGCACAACTGTGACTGAGCTGGTGGGGTCCGCGATTTTTTTAATCGCGGGCCCATCCCTGCATGTGAGACAGTTGTGAACCGTACTGTACTTGTAGTCGAACTCTTCCAATAATACAAGAAAGTAGTGCTCGTTATTTCTTCTGATATATCTATTTAATTACATAATTTTTCAATAAATTTTATTACGTATATTCATAACTTTTTACTATTTTTTAATCACATATTTTCTAAAATCACTTTTCATAAAACCTATTCTCAAAAAATTTATGTCAAACAAACTATTAAGTGAAGAAGAATATTCACAAAATTCTTTTTGAGAATGCTAAATGATACCCACGATTTTGAAAACTTTAAAATAATTGTGAGCTAAACAATATGGATGGATAAATACCATATGTTTGGTTTAGCTAAGATATTCGAATCAAATCTAAATCAAAGTCAACAAATAATTTTAATCATATTTCTTTAATTTTTATTAAAATTTACTAAAAAATGTTTTTTTTTTAAATTTAGCAATGGATGAATTAATAATCAAACACTTAATTGATTTTTCTCAAAGTTGATTCTTTTTACAACATGACTAAAATAAATTCTCTTAAAAGCACAACGATAAAAAAAAAAATCAAGTATAAACCTATTATCTCTACATATTAGTTCCTCAGTGAATATAATTCCTTAATTAAATATAAACTTAAGTTTGGTTAAACTAATTCGAGAAATTCTCTAAATACAAGATGTTATCTATTTTAAAGAGTCAATGCTTAAAAATAAACTTTAAAATAGAGGGTTTGACTCCATAATTTTTTTTACAATGATTACATTTAATAAGTTATAAATTTCAATATTATATCTCTTATATTATTCAAAAAATATTTGAATTGATTGATCAATGACATATTAAAATGTTAAATAATATAGAGAAGTAAGTAAATACTTTTTGAAAAAGTAAAACAAATCATCAAAATAGAGATCATTGCTGGAGTGTTTAAAAATTATACTCTCTAAATTAAAAAAATAATCTATATTATATATATATAAAAAAATTTGTAAATAGAGATTCTCTTGAAAATACTCTAAACTTTGCCGACTTTGATAGCAAAGTAAAAGTTACGGCTAGACAAAATTTTCGAATAGCACCGGATCGAATCGAGCTGAACTGAACCGAGCGATTTTTCTTAAATTAAATATTCAAACGGATATCTGAATCAAAAATCGACGGATTCGGTTTGATTTTCGATTCTAGGTCAAAATCGAAGCACCTAATAAGAACCGAATCTCCCTAATTATTTTTATTTATTTTAAATAGGAAAAGTTATTTTATTATTTTTTAAATAAATTTGCTAACCTAAAAATATGATTTTTCTATTTTTAATTTTCAGTCGAAGCCCAACTTAATCAAATTGATCTAAATTTTATTCAAAATTGTTATTCTACCGTGTGTCATTTCTTCTGAATAAATCAAATTGAAACTCAACAGCATCTCTTTTAATTATTGTCAACTCGCTATTGTCCTCTTCTAGTGATATTCATAATTAAATCTATGAAAAATTCAACAAAAAGAGACGTAAAAAAACACATAAGATTGGACACATTATTTTGTAAGATCTAAGATTGTACATGTCATTAGTTAAATTAATGTGATTTTGTAAATATTAAAAAAATTAATTATAGTACAAAATCGGGGAACTGAACCGAATGAAATTGAACTTGAACGGTTCCATAATTAACTTTTTTCCGACAATTTCACTTATTAAATACTCGAAAATTTCAGGTCCAGTTAAGTTCTCATTAAAATCGAACCGATCTGAACTGTGCCCAACCCTAGTAAAAGTCACTTTAAAAATAAAAAAAAAAAAAAAAATACTCCCGCTTAACTAAAATATCTAAAATTAAGTTTATATGCCAAAAGTAACTTCTTTTCTTTAACCTGGTCGAGCTAATGGTCCTACGAACTTAAAATTAGGTTTAATGACTGAACCTGCGATGGAGCAGCCCACTCTGTAATTTGTACATGTCCTTAGAATTGGTCCCTCCATGTTTCTGAGACGCACGTGCTACAGGACCACGTAAGGTGTCAATAAATTTCACAAATCACTCGAAAACTAATTTCATTTCGACTTCAATCATCGTTCTTGTTATTCATGGTCATTGCTTACAACTACCAACGAGCATTTCACCACTGTAGCTGTCAACGTCGCTTTTATATGAAGCCATCAATTGCCAACATAAGTCGTTTGCAACTGTTGAGAACCAATAGCAGTGATTACAGTTGCCCATGGTTGCCCCACCACTGCCACCACCATGTTAACTACTTGTACTGTGTGCTTGTTTGATTGTGTGTGTACAAGTATCAGATCCTATGAAATGTGTAAATTATAAGTGGGTAATAAGTTATTAATTTTGCCGAATATGTGGATAAAAGTATATTTAATCAACTTAAATTATAATACACAGTTCAAATTCATTACTATCCAACCCTTGGAAATGGACAGATCTGGGCAAGGTCATGTAGTATTAACTGACCCTAGAGAAAAAATTTTGAATTTTTTTTAATTATTAAAATTTTATTAGTTTTTCACTTTTATGTCGAGTTTAGGCTTCCTTTTTTTAAGAATGACTTTGTGTACTTTTAAAGTTATTCTCTAACTATAAGTTTTAATATGATTTTCACTCATTATTACAAATTGTTTGAAAAGTTAACAATTTCATTTATCATGGTATTGAAATCTTTAGTTTCAAGCACAAGAAACCGGGAAAATTTTTTAGTACTGTCGGAATATTGAAACTCGATATTCCCATAGGCAACGTTTGTACTCATGTATTGAATTATTTTTATCAATGTCATGTTGCTTGAAAACAAAATTTGTAACTTAATTTTTGATTCCACAATAAAGAATATGCGACTCTGCTACTACCCTCGAAGAAAGTATTTACGAATCCTTACATACAGAGCTGACTCCGCTGCTACCCTCGAAGAAAGTATTTACGAATCCTTACATACAGAGCTGCTCTGTTGTCCACGGTAGGTATACCTTATGTTGCTCATTACCACTTAGACATTGCCAAATGTTCGACTTTTTAAACATAACTCCACTAGTCGGACACTTTCGGACACTTGGCACATACTCATTGACGGTGGGCATACCTTATGTTACCCACTGTGGACAATAGAGCAAAATCATCCCTAATATAGAACATAAGTTCATTTGTAACCACGAAACACTAGTAACCAGTTATCATCTGATTCAACTAATATTTTGTATAGATAAACTTGACTATATGAATCATATGAAAAATAAATGTATATGTCACACTGATAAGCTTAAATGTCCACAAAAGAAATGTGGCTCATTTAGTGCTGTGTGTCAATGTTTTTGTATGTGGTCCACTTAAAGAGTCCATTACCCTGGAAGTTACATTTCTGCCTCAAGGCAACTCCTTAGGAAATGCTTGCTCTCAATTAGCAACTCACAACACAATGCGAAACTAAATTACAACCATCTAACTCGTATAATAAATTCCACGACCATATTAGCCTCAACGTATCCTACACGGTTTCTTACAGTTTAAACTGCATTTTCTACTACGTAAAAATTAAAAAGAAACTATAAAAGCGTAGATATATAATTTGTGGTCTAAATAAACTTACTCAATGGTTCTCAAAGCCAAAGAGAAACCAGTACTACCTCTTCAATTGATATACAACAATTATGAGATGCTTGAGCTTGAAGCTAGAAAACTAATGCTCGTACTTAACACGTGCCTTTAATATTCCAGGAAGGGGAGGCGAAGTTGGAGGCATACCCGATATGCTTGACCTTGATGGATGAGGTACTTGAGGTTGGTACAAATTGGCCATGCTCGAGCTTTCACCTTCATTTGTAGGGATACGAACTGTGCTGCCACCGTGTTTTTCACAAAATTTCATAGCCTTGAGAACGTAATTGTCATCGTGTATCTCAAAAGGGGCGCTGCAATTATTCGAACAAATAGATCACTTACGAGAGAAAGCTGAGTATACTTACTAAAAAACATGACAAGGTCATTGAGTCTAACTGCAATAAAAAGTATTATCTTGATAAGGGCATAAACTCCATAAAATGACCGTGTTCCAACTACATTACTCAAAAATCTTTGCAACAAAAATACCACCGTGCTAGACATTGCACGGAAAAGCACTTAAAAAATATCACGTGCCCATGTTTGGTTAAGCTTAAAACTAAGTTACTTGTAAGTTTAAAAAGAAACCTTTTTTTTTTTTTTTTTTTTTAATTCTGACCTTAATTTCAAAATAATTAACTTGCTTAGTTCCAAGTTCACCAATAAAAAAGTTATTTGTTTTGAAACTTGCTTGCATTATTACAAGTAATTTTAAGCTAAGCCAAATATGAAATCAGGCAATAGGCATGTTTAATAAGCAGCAGAAAGTTTCCCTCTAATATTTCTCTCTTAAATGAGTAAAATACCGAAACAGTTCCCTCACCTATTGAAATCAAAATGCACCAGCTGCATATCTTCTGATATTTCCACCTCTACTGTTGCATGAGGACGAGTCTACAGTTCCGATAGAAAAATCAATAAGAAGCGTGATAACTAGTTCTACAAAAATCTCTGTCGAACACTATCCATCATAAAATATTTCAAAACCAAGAATCAGTTACTAGCATGATTATGAAATATGAGAGGAAATCACAATTTCAACAGCCAAATGCAACTTGTAACGATTATAGAGGCGCCCAAGATCTTTTAAAAAAAATTATTACTAGAAAAATCATCAAAAATTTCAACGTAATAAACAATTTTTTGTTTTCCTTTGCATACTGCAGTGACTTAGGTTGAATTTCCCCACTGTGACTCAAGTCTATCCTAAGTCCATGACACCATGCCAATATCCAGAGATTACTCTGACATTTCACATCTCCAGGAACTTTCAAAAAAAATGATTGAAATAAAAGCATTACGACTTATGCTGGGATTTCATATATCCATGAACTTTCAACACCCATAAATAATTGTAGGAACTCATTGCAACAGTGTTGTCAATCACTAGCGAGTATTAAGGTTATGTAAAAAGCCCAAGTAAGTAGCCATCTTTTCAATTATAGAGACTGAATATGATATTTCATATATCCATGAACTTTCAACACCCATAAATAATTGTAGGAACTCATTGCAACAGTGTTGTCAATCACTAGCGAGTATTAAGGTTATGTAAAAAGCCCAAGTAAGTAGCCATCTTTTCAATTATAGAGGCTGAATATGATATTTCATATATCCATGAACTTTCAACACCCATAAATAATTGTAGGAACTCATTGCAACAGCGTTGTCAATCCCTAGCGAGTATTAAGGTTATGTAAAAAGCCCAAGTAAGTAGCCATCTTTTCAATTATAGAGACTGAATCTGATATCATCACCAGGACATACATAAAGTCTAGACAATTCTTCCCATCTTCTTCTTTAGTAAAAAGCAAAAGGGAGTGCAGAAAGGGAAAATATGTCTCCCTGTGATGATGAGCATTAATTTTTGGATGATGGACACAATATAAATTAAAGATAAGATATCATCAAACAACTTCACCTGCACCAATATAAAAGGTAAGGCCACACCACCGGTAGGAGCATTTCCTGAGCTGTATAGTAGCTCATTGCGTTGCACGAGGTTTTGAAGACCTACGTACTTTGGCCAACCAAAGTGCAAAAAGGAAAATTCGTTAGACATGCCAACAACAATTTACATATCTTCATATTCAAACAGACAGGCATTATATATCTTCTTACTTGTTCCTTGAGCTCTTCCAAATAAGCTGATTTCTTTTCAATCCGATTTCTAATTCCAAGGCATTCGGTCTGCAATAACAAGCATATACATAAGCTATATTCACTGATATAATAGAAATTAAATGGCACGCTGAGATGTCCTTTTCCTGTGACACAAATATATAGGATAAGTAAACGAAAAGATACGGTAGAAGTGAAAGGAAGGAAATTAAAATGGAACCTTGAGCTCTTCAATGTCATTCAAGCTACTGCGAGGTAGTCCCTTCCACTGTATGTCCTTTTTATCTTTGGAGATTATATCCATCGCCATTAGTACATTTAGAGCATCATACACCCTTCGCCGAATGTTTTTCTCATCGTATTGTTGCTGCCACGTGTACAGAATACAAATCGAAAGCCTAAAACTTTGACCTTTTTAATACCACAAACACAAGAGGAGAAAATTGTAAACTCAACAAACCTGGTCTGAAGATCCAACACCATTGTTAGGATCTGCAAATTCAGCAACAAGTTCATCTGCAACCTGGTCAGACTTTAATCTTGTCAAATCTAGCTATCACACAATAACGAGCAGTTCAGAAAATCAACATTTATGGAAAAATGTTAAGGTCATTCCACGGGACCCAAGTTTTCTCTCCTCAATCAAGCTATTAAGCTACACAATATACACTTATGGGTGCATAGAACAGTACTGTCATTTGACACGTGAGGGAATTCCCATAAATTTCTAAATCACCAATAAAATAACTCCCCTGTTCCATGGCAGTTGATATGAATTCTCTTCAAAAGAAACCAAGTTGCACATTCTAAGGTATGAAGCAATGTCTCCCATTAGAAGAAAAATGACAATAGAAGAGACCAAGCTGCACATTTTTGATCAATGACCATAACTCTTTTAATCAAAAACTATCCCATACTGGCTCTTTCAATGAAACATCACAACCATTTGGCATCAACAGAAAATGATTACTGGATTTATAAATCAAGGAAGGGATAAAATGAGCAAATGAAGAATCAAATGATAGGAAATACACGAGCACCCTACCATATTGCAGAAAAGTAGAAAGAATAATTTCAAAGAAATACTTTTGGTAAGTCATCTGACCTCATTGTAAGTAGTTCTTCCTTTGTTTTCCACTTTCTCGCAAACTATTTATATAAGAGTAGGAGAGGTTAATCATGTGCAACTCGTAATAATAGTGTATACAAGTAAAAAAAATAAAAAATAAAAATATGCTGGCATTCCCAAAGGCCATCCACAATGCAGTAACACCCTCCTCAGTTTTCAAAAAGTTCATGTATCCCTGGAGCTCAAGAAAAAGTGAAAAACCAGTTTGAAACCATGAAGTGGTGATGATTTTGTGCAGTATTCACAACTCACATACATAACCACAACAGAAAACATTTATCTGTCATTTTCCATGCTAAATGGACCCTTCTAAGATGTCTCGTCAGATCCAAAGTTCGCCTGGATTTGCTAATCCCCCTTGATTTCCAATCTAGTTCTTGAGAACCAGATCATTAATGATTAGTGATTTAGATCTCCAATTTTAGTAGCAAACCAGTGACTGACAGATATGAAATTGTAATTGCCGTCTGATTTTGTTTAAGCTTACCTTCTTAATGACAATTATTCTTTATTACTAAGAATCTCCAAACCATCCTCATAATACTTCTACTTCAGCATACATACATATATATATATATATATAGGACAGATGAGAAACAAAATACCTTTCATGCTAAATTGACGAAGCCCTCTACCACTCTTATCCCCTCCAGCTGCACGTTGACCTCTTTTCTTCTTCCTGTTGCTGATTAGAAACCGATAATCAGTCACAGTTGGCAGGAAAAGAAAAGAAAAGATGAAATGTTATGAATATTACAAGACAACACGCCGACTTGAGAGTCATACATGCACGCTACAATAGCTGAATAGCATCATCCTTTTAATGCTCCGTTCAACACAGCAAAACACATTGGCTCTACTCCCAATTTCCATGTTTCCACATGAATAGCAAAGTGTCCTACTTAACCGTGTTCTAAGATTGCCACAATTCACCATTTACACATTATAGTTAGAATCTATAAAATATCATCCTCGACACTAACTTCGTGGAGTTGCACCAATCTTTTAACCACATTATCTCTGAAACAGATTTCTTGAATGAACAAAGTATCAGTGTCTTATACTATAAAGGATCACTACATGAATCCCATTCAACTCTATTTAAGAAAATATTTCTTGTTAATCCACAATATGTACTCTTTTTTAAACTCTTCATTCTTATTTATATTCACTGCATATTATTATTTGTGTTCCTCCTTCCATTACATTATTAACAGGAAAAAACTAAGCCTTAGTCTCAATAAATTTGGCGTCACCTATATAAATCCTTTTATGCTATTCCTTTCTGTCCATCAACACATCTACTGGAAGTCCTATCCTAACATATTCACAACAATCCTACAACAATTATTCATAATCAACTAAAGAAATTTATGACAAAACATCCAACGCAATAGAAGTAAGTTTTCAACTAATTCTATAAGCTGCACAGAGGAAATACATCAATGACAAAATTCTGATGAACACTTAGAACAGGAATAAAGAAATTAAAGGCTCACCTCATAGCCCCCTGAGATCTGTCATCATCACCTTGGATATCAAGATTGTTTAACCCAAGCAATGTGTTATCGCTTGCTGGAGTTACCATTGCAGCCTCACTCCGGCTCGAGGGGGACCCCACGCTGCCGCTGGTTGACATTGATTGCCCTGAAACAGTGGTGGCTCCTCCTCCACCACCGCCTCTACAATTGGCAGATGGTTTCTTCTCTCCAGCTTCAGGATTATTATTCACATGATTACTACTATTACTCATCGTTTCAACTAAAAGTAATTAATTTCAACCGATACCTAGATGGCAACTCCCCAACCAAGAAAAATGTACTTTTTAGGGAAATTCTATACTAGGATTATATTTCGCCAAAATCATGAAAACCTCCGAAGCTCAAAAGAAACCATAATGAATATTGAAAATATAAAATTCTCAATTTTCCTATAAATATCAAGTAGAATTTGGTTTCCACAACAAACTACCGCACTCTGGGCATTTTAACACATGCCCATATGAAAACTGGGCAAAATATTCCTAAAAAATCCCTATAAATGCTGAACACGGTAACCCTCCAAAATCATCCCAGAACATATTAATCCTTCGGAGAGACCTAGGCAAAAAAAATTAGCATATGAATATTATTAAGAATCTAAAAGAAACCTCAAAAAAGTGATTGCCTCGAAGAGAAGTAACAGATATACCCACAGTAAAGTACCAAAAGATTCTGGGTAAGAAAAATGTCAATTGTATGCGGATGCGTTACGTGCTAGAGGTTAAAACTTGAGAGACAGATTTTAGTAACCTATGTGGACGCAAAACGGGTTAGTCATCGTGACATTATTCTGGCAATTTTCTTGAATATTTTGGCTTGAAAACAAGAGGTTCCAATTCTTTTTTGTTGGTTTCTGACAAGAAAAAACGGTGGGAAATCTTGCAGTGTTTCCTTTCTTTATCTATTGATATTACTTTTTCTTATGCTTACATTATTTTTTAATTGAATTAAAGACATAATTACATCCCTAACTTCTTTTCATTGTATTTTTCAATCATACTATCTTACCATCATTGTTGACCACTTGGATGACCTCGATCCCACCACTCCTCTCACATGAGGGGCAAAAATATTAAATTTAATGAAGTGGAACCCGATCCCCATGTGAGGGGACGGGTCATTCAAGTGGTCAACCATGATGGCCAAGTAGAATAATCCTTGTATTTTTATCGGAACATTACAAGTGTTGCCAGCACCTGAATAGTTGCTTCTTTTTTCTTTTTTTTTTGCCGTCTCCCAGTATAAAAAAAATGCCTAAGTCGTCCTATATATCTCTTGATAGTTTTCCCCTTACACCAAGTACCGCTCTTTTTATCCTCAACTTTTTATTAACTTTCATATTTTATCCTTGAGAATAATTTTTGTCCAAAAATTCTTTGACGATGACGAAAAAAACTTATTTGGCGCTCATGTTTTTAAGTAAGAAAAAGAAAAATATGGCTGAATAGTGTACTCTTTAATATGTTCTGAATAAGCTTGGTGAATACACATTTGTCGGACTATGACTCTGACGAATCAGTTGTTTCATCACATGCATTATCATTTGATAAATCAAATCAATTAGAAAATTCATTTCCTGCACCAGAAATTTATTTAATTAATGTCGAAAAATTCAGCCTAATGCCTACAGGTACCATTGCTTCCAAACCCATGAATATTAGAGAACTTTCATGGAGCAGTCCTTGTCTCCGAAGGAAGTGCTCCTGAGAAATATTTCTTTCATTGGACTAACATTATAAACACTTTTCAGACATGGCTTCAAGTCTAATATTTTTACATTAGATTAAATCTAACTAGAACAATTCAACATGGACAAGGAAAATTTACAGATAGTTTGACGAAATGTCACATGGCAACATTTCATTAGATTTTGGACAAAAATATAGTTAAAGCAGCCAATTTGATGTTGTTATCTCAGCACCTATCAAACTCCCTATGCATTTCTCCTATACAAGTATCGTTTCTCATTTAACTAATAGTACTATGAGCTTGTTTGGCCCCCATTTTTCCCCATTTTTTGCCTACAAAATTTCAATGACTGTCCTTCACCTCTCAGTCAAAAATTCCGACGTTACTGGCAAAATGAAGAGGCCACGTGCATTTCAAACTTGCAATGAATACTTTTCCAACTCTGCCCTCATTATTATTACCTACCGGTCACACATCCAATTTGAAAATGAGGACAGCTCTGTAAATGACCATTTGAAAATGAGGGCAGATTTGTCCAAGAGTTTCAATGGCCTACTCAATTTTTTTAGGCATCTAACATCGAAATAAATGGGTGGCAGGTTTATTCAGAAAAGTACTGTAGAAAAAATGAGATAAGATGAAGAAAATGAGTTTCAAACAAGCTCTATATTTGGATTAAAGCAATTTTTTAATTGTTTGTTAGATTAGGGATCCAAAATTGAGTTTGAGTACAGAAGTTTCCATCGTGATTGTTCCAAAGGGAATCGAATTGGCTTGAATGAATTTTTACGTCCTCTTAGAATAAGATTAAAGATTTTATGTACGTACGAGATCCAAAAGAATGCTTTCAAACTAAGAAAATGAAACTAACATTGACTCTACCTGTGTGTATTGCGGTGGAGGAGGGGGACTTTAAAATTGTCTTGTTATAGGGAAAATTTTGGCATCGGTTCCTAACATTTAGAAAAAGTGCAAATAGGTCCTGAACCTTCAAATCTTGGCATCACTAGGCCAAGCCTTTGAATGAAAATGCAGACCTAGTCCTTTTGCATAGAAAATGTCCAATATTCCAATAGTGAAGCATGTGCCCTTGCCTATGGATGGCAAACAAATCGTTAAACTCGATATCCGCGGGTCCCGTCTCGAACAAGATGGAGATTCCCTGCATAATCAAGTACTTTGGGCGAGGGCGAGGACAAGGCCGAGGTGACGGGCACTGTCCCGGGGTAGGGTGGAAACGGAGAATATGGTTTTCGCCTCATGACTCGTCATGTTTAAAGACAAAACATGTTTTTATTTAAAAGATAAAATAATTTCAAATTTGAATTTAAGTGACTGTGCTAACAAATGCAATGATATTAATTAAAAATGAGTTGTGGAATCTTATAATTATTTAGCATGTAATGAAGATGAGATTCGTAGGTGGCAAAATTGAGTATGTTACCTGAAGGAAAATCACGAGAATGGGGCTAATATTCTTTTGGTAATTCACGGAAGAAAATAGTGTTCATAATTGTTGAGTTCACTTTGTGGCTAGCCTTGTATTTTCTTGGTAATATGGTATTAAAAAAAGGTGGTGGTCCTATGCGAGTAAGATACTCAATCAAGTCGTTCAAGCAAGAGGATTGTAGAAAACCACTTTTCTTCTGTGTCCTCCTTCACTTGGGAATAGGCACCAAACATACTGGATCAGAAGCTTCTCAAGCTCAAGAATTTACTTTTTCTAGTTAGAGACCAATGTCTTGGGGCTAATGTAGCCGGACTAAGAGATTTTAGAAACTAGTAAAAAAAAAAAAGGCAATAGTCCCTTCTACGACTAAGAAAGTTGGCATGATTGAAATTAATTGTTGATTTTGACTTAAATTTTAAACTTCTTTTTTAGCTTAATATCATTGAGCATGAAAACTTAGTCTACATTGCCATGCTTGCAATGCAAGTGGCATTATACTACGATTTTGTCATCTCTTTCTAAAAAGGCAATTTTGTTCATTTTAATTATCAATGAATTTTTTTCTGTGTTTAATTTTTGTTCATGTTCATTTGTAGAAATGGTAGATGCTATGAAAACGGTAGAATGGCTTGATATCGAACTGAGAGGCATGGACGCCACTTGTTGGGTATAAGAATGTGATTGGAGCTCGAAGGGTTTCCTGGAGGATTTTATCGTTAGTCGAGCAAAAGGAACTCACAAAGGGGCATTAATGGAAGCGTATAGGCACAAAGTTGAATTGGAGTTGCCCAATATCTATATCTATATCATGGTTATTCTTGACGGGCATCTGATTCCTTCATCGTCGGAAAGTGAAGCCACCACATTGATATATGACTAGATGTGTTAGGATATAGCAAACTAGAGACGCTCTAGGTTATATGTAGTTGGATATATTCACAGCGGACCGTACCCATGAAGTTGTCTTGAGCATGTTTTAACTGAAATTTCCACGTACTTTATAGCATAGAATTAAGTTCATTTATGGCAAGCATATAGAGCTCCAAGAAATGTTTGGTATGCTGGACTCAAACATAATTACCAAACAATTTATTTACATGAGTTGTTTATTTGTTAGGGTAATTATATTGAGACCATACTTTATATTTTTTGCATCATATTTAATTGCACTTAAGGTCCTCAAACTTTTCCCATTGTAGCACTTATATCTTTGAATTTTTTCCTACGTATTTTAAACTTCAATCTTTCATTAATTAGCATATCTACTCCCTAATATTTTCATCTAAAAGTTAGTTAGTAATGCATAAAAGATTTATTTGCTCGTTATATTTTAAACTAATTAAAAAATAATAAATACAAAAGTGAGAATATTTAGATAGAAACCATCATTGACGACGAAATGTGCTAACTAATAGAAGGTTGAAGATCAAGTAAAATTCGGAAGAAAAATTATAACCAGAGGTTAAAATCAAATGATATAGTAGTGATGAGCCTTTAGATAGTTATGCTAATCTAAAATGACAGCGTGAGGAGACACCGACAAAACTACCAACATTTTTCTTGCTCAGTGTCGTCGCTTGAGGAAAAAGGCATCTTTTGCCAAACAATCCAGGAAATGGCTGAAAGCTTGAAGGTGTTAACTGTGGAGAATGTGTCTATGCGCTCAAAAGTGGATAATCCAGGAGGAAATTGGTAAGGTGATGCGGGTAAAAATGCAGAAAAAGTATGCTTCTAGCTCCTTCCATGAAAAGAGTAGCAGTATGCAGGTTTCGAGAACTAACGGTAATATGATAAAAACTAAGATGAACAAGCGATATGAGGATAAATCCACAACAGAAAGGTATATGAATGAATTAAGCTCTCGTGATAGGAGATTAACTCAATGTTACCATTAGGGAGATCGGAGAGCTAAATACTATGGTGACACTTCATACAACATTCTTCCAACGAAAGAGTATGAAGATCAGACGGCTAGATCATATGAAATAGATGATGATGAATGTATACCTTTTTTAGGAAAATCAAATAGGTGCCAATCCTAGACAATTTTGTTCATTTTATAATAGAGAAGTACAATAGGAAATGAGATCCTATATATCATCTGTCCGAGGATATGACACTGGTGAAATTGAAAAAAGCAAGCCCGCACTGAAGTGCAAAGGTTTCTACTTATCACTGGATAGACGACAAAGATACGGTATAGCAAATTGCCGCTAGGATCAATCGGAAGCTGGCCTCAACTGAAGCAAGCATTCTTAGAAGCATTTGCTGGGAGCAGAATGGGGCAAACTCCAACCATGCGATTGAATGACATGCCGTAGGAAGAAGAAGAGTCGAAGCAAGCACCAGCAAATGCTTCCAGCTATCTATTCCCAATAAAGGAGATCAAAACCATAATCGGAGGCCCTTATATAAGTGGGAATACAATGAGTCATAAAGGAACTATGCTCACGCCACCAGAAAGCCCATACAAGAAGTATTCAAGATTTGAGGTAATCCTAAACATGTATCTCTTCCAATTACTTTTGATAGTAATGATGAATAGGAAGTCATATATCCTCATTGCGATGCATCGGTAGTACGGGCTGTAATAGCTACTAACGGCCTTAGCCACATACTGGTAGATAATGACAATTCTATTAATATTTTGTTTGGGAGTACTTTTGACCAAATGGTTGATCACACTTGGATACCCATGTCCAAACCCATATATGGTTTTATTAGGGACAGTGTAATAACCCATATTTTTTTTAGTCAAAAGTCAAAAAAATTGACTAGTAAAAGTTAAGTCAAATAAGGAGTAAATTGAAATAAATTGTTCTGGTCGGGTTTATTTTATAAAGTTGCAATATTTGAGGGTTAAATTGAATATAATTTAAGTTGAGAATTTGTTTTTCCATTAATGGAAGTTATAAGAACCAAATGATATTTTAAAATGAAGTTGAGGGACTTACTTTGCAATTGTTGGATAGTGGACCACAATTAAACCCAATTTCCATTTCATTTCTCACATACACACACAGTAGAAGAAGCTGAACGGCAGAGAGGAGAAACGCAGGAAGAAGAAAAAAAAAGGGGGAAAAAAGAGAAGGAAAAGAAGAAAAAAAAAAAGAGAAGAAGAAGAAGGAGAAGAAGGGAGAGAGGTAGCCAAAACTTGATTTTCATTATTCATTCTCTTTATTTTCTTTAAGATGTGGAAATAGATTTTGATGTTAAATTTTTATGGTTTTTCTCTTGTGGTAGAAATTTCGAGTTTATGAGATTTAAATGCATATTGGAGCTCAAGTTTGTGGATTATTTAGTTTCTATTTGTATCAAGGTAAGAAATTGGATTTTTGGGCAAACCCTAGAATTTTTAATTGGGTTCCTAAGTAAAGATTATTTGTGGAATTGATGGTAATAATGAAATATTCACTTGATAGAATGATTTTATGGAACTATATGTAAATTCAATTGTTTGGATTATGATTATTAGTTTAACTAGTTTGTAAATGGAGAATTATTTTTATGTTGGGAATTGGAGATTATTTTGATGAATTAGATTTTAGTGAAATGACTAGAAAATGGAATGTGCTCCAAGTGAGTAAAGGAAATTTGGGAAAAATTATTCAAGTCTCGAGAAATTAAGTTTTAGTATTCGATTATGAATATTTAGAGCCACTTGGTAGTGTGATTGTTAAATTGGTTATCCGATATCATATTTCAGGTAGTGACGGGAAAGCTCGGAAATGCTCGTCAATTTAATCAGATTCATGTCTATAGACCAGTGAGTGGAAAAACTTATTTTTCAGAAATTAGTATTTATTAAATTTTTATTAGATTCAAAAGTTAATTATTTCATACAGCTGATTTTATGTCATGAATTTAAGAATAAAGTGATTCTTATAGCAAGTTATTTTTAAAGTTAGATTTCACTTAATTAAATTATTTCATTAGCATGTTGTATCAGTATTAAATATTTCAGCAAATCTATAATTATTTTTAAAATCATCAGAAAGTGCCCAGGTGATTTACCCGCTCTGCACTTGTGTGAATGTGTTTCCACAGTATATGACCAGATATGGTGATTTTACCCGCTCTGCACTGATGTGAATGTGTTTCCACAGTGTATGACCAGATTATCAGAGGTCTTTGGGACCCACTCTTGTACACACATAGGCTTTGGGCCGTGTACTGGGGTGCTTAGCCTTTGGAGCAGCTCTGCTTACGTATGACCAGTTATCAGATTATCAGTTATCAGATTTGAATGATTTTACCTTATACATCGAGATTACTCTGTACATATGTAAGGCTATTCATTGGGTACTTATTGGTGTGATTTTTTAGTATATAATGTTATGTTTATTCAGCTTATCAGATTTCAGACTTCAGTTTATTTAGTTTGCAGAATAATGATTTCAGCTTATAGTAATGTGAAACCATATTTTCACTTATAGTTACCGAGATCAGATTATTTATATTCAGTTGTTTATTTAGAACAAAGAGCAAGGAATTTTATGATGCAATCATGCTTAGTTTTAAAAGTATTTCCAGATATTAGAATTTCTCAAAGTTTTAACAGAGCAAGACTTTTCATAAAAGTATACTTATTTTCAAACTACCCACTCACTGAGTTACAAGCTCATATTTTAAAATCTTTTTCTGAGCAGATAATAGCAGAATTGTGCAGCCTTGGAGCTTGTCGATCTATGGCGTTGAGACACACACACACATTGCATTAGCTATATGGGTCATTTCATCAGATTATTTAGTTCATATTCTTTTTGGGTATTTTGATTTTTAAAGTTTGTTAAATATTGATTTGCCAACTTTTTATTTTGAATAATTTGTATTCTAAGGGACGAATGTGCACTATTTTAAATTACATAGATAAGTTTGAGAATTTAATTTTTATCCAGGTGGTTTTAGTCCATTTTTCAAAGGAAACTCTGTCAAAATTCTTTTAAAAATATTTCATAGTCAAAGATTGTTCAGTTGTCTTGGTGGTAGGTCCAGTATTTACCTGCAGGGGTGGATCCAGCTAGCGGCGAGCTAGAGTGGCCGCTCTAGCTGGATTCCCCGAAATTTTGGGCTCCCATGGAGCTCCGGTAGGTTGGGGATAGACAGAGGGAGATCGGGGATGGAGCTGAAGACTCGCCAGGCGCAGAGGCTGCAAGGAGGGAGAAGACGACTGTGGAGTTGGACCTGTTTTTTTTTGGGTTTAAGTTGTGGGCTAGCTACTGGGCTTATTGTATTAAAAAATTAAAAGCCCAACTGCCCTGCTTGGACCTTAAGTCCAATTTGCCACAAGTGATACTCACACCGGCAGCAGCAAAGCCCTTTGGCAGCGCGATTTCGGGCGATATTGGGGGCGACTGGAGCAGTGGAGCCTGGAGGCTGGAGGGTCACACACTGGAGACAATCACTTGAGTGGAGTGGAGTGTGGAGGCTGGAGAGGAGAGCAAGTGAGCAACGCAGTTGGCTACTTGGCTCAGTTGGCTGGAACCTAGATTCGACTAGATTTGAGGCTTCGAAATCGGTAAGTGTGGCTAACTTCAGTATATTGCTAATTTTCTGTGTGAGTGCTGACTGCCGAGTGCGAGTGTGTGACTGTGCCTGACTTCACGCTAGTGCTAGTGCTGCTTGAGTGCCTGTCTGTGTGTGTTGCTACTTGCTACTTGCTGAATTAGGGATTTATCATTTATGTCTTGTGATTTGTGAAAGGGTATGGTATGAATTACAATTAGGGTTGTGTGAATTAGGGATTTATCATTTATGAAAGGGTATGAATTACAATTAGGGTTGTGTGAATTAGGGATTTATCATTTATGTAACGGTATGAATTAGGATGCGTGTTGCTGAATTAGGGATTTACTGTGCCAGGCTGTGGCTGTGTGTGTTGTTGAATTAGGGATTTATGAAACAATAGGAATTATGATTCATGTTTTATAATTCATGATGTTCGATTTGTGATTTGGGAATTGAGAATTTAGGTTTAGGAAATTAGGGAATTGTGAATGTGCACTCTTTTTTGTTAATCAATGTCAATTGAAAAATAAATTGAGGGTATTTTGTAGATTATGGAACGATTTTTTCAACCGAAACGAAAGTCCATACCTAATTCTTCTACTTCCAGTTGTATTGAACTATATTTTCATTTGTATATAAATTTTAGGTTTAAGTGCATTTACATATACATTGAATAATTTTTAATATTATTTAATCAAATTTAAATAAACTATCGGCCGGACCGGGCTACTACGATAGTTGACTATCGAGAGTCAATAGTCAAAGTCAACCTGCTCTAGTTGAATCATCGGCCTAGATTCGCCGCTGTTTACCTGAATCTACCATCGGCGCATGACACGTGTCGGGTCCATCAGGTTGAATCGGGACGGGTCGTGTCAGACAGTGTGATCCCAAAGAGACAGATTACGTTGACATTTGAGCTCGACGAAGAGCCAATTGCATTTCAAGGATACGTGGACTTCCTAGTCATGGATATCAAATCTATTTATAACGGGATCTTGGGAAGTAAAAGCAGTAACATCTATCCACCACTTGTGCCTAAAATTTAAAACTCTCCAAGGAATAGCCTGTATCAAGAGAAACCAAACTGTTGCGCAAGAATGTCATTTCAACACTCTACAAAAAGCAGCCCAAAACCCCAAGCAGGTAATACCATATTTTTAGTTGAAAAGAATGAAAACATGCTTGAAAATTCTATTATATGAAAGCATCTGACACTGAAAGATAGATTAAAAGACAAGTCCGCCAATAAAGTAGCTTCGCGTGTACTAAAGGAAGTGTGAATCTTATAAAAAAGACCAATACTGAACTTGAAATAACTAAAGGCAAAGTCTGTCCCGCCAAGAATTTCAATTGAAGGTGACGTTCATCCATGTAAAGAATACGGGGATTAATTTCCACCCTAAAGAAAATTATTGTCAACAAATGACGAGGCTACGTCCAAACAAACATAAATGTCATGACATATATGTAATAATACGCTAAGTACTTATATAATGAAAAGTCTTCACAGGGGAGAGAATAGTAATCTGCTTCCCCTTTTATTGTTATAATGTTTTAAAAAGTTTCATTTGGAAAGCTGCAATTATCGAAATGCAAAATCAGCACAAGAATGTTGGATTCTATCATTGATACAATTATTTATAAGTACATCTACACGAAGCCTAATTAAGTAACAAATGAGTAATACAATGCGTGCCCAAAAAGATGGCCAAATTAACCAATTCGCACAATATAAACAATGATATTTCATTAATAAAAATGATGAGACAAAAAGTGAGCTATCTGTATAAATTGACAAATGGCTAAAGATTCTCAAAGCATGGTCATCTTGCATAATATGCGTGTTACCCTCAAAGGGCACACTCAATTCTGGGAGAAACGTCAGTGCGTCAGTTGGTTTATCTTTAGTAGTGGCTTCACTGGGAGGAATAACTGTAGATTCTATAAGATGGGTAGGTTCAACAGAAGTGGATGGAATGTCAGAAGCGACGATGGCTAACGAAGCAACACTCATAGAAAGAAGTGTCTTCGACATCCTCTTCACGAACTTCCAGAAAATTCAAATCCCACTTAGGATAAAACTCTTAATAATGTCCAGAACCTTGTTGTCCCTGTGAGAATTATAAATGGTTCTCTTAACCTCTTGTATTAAATGTGAGCCCTTAGATGAAATGGATGGTGGAGATTACTTGGTAGATATTTCATGTGACTTATTGGAGAAGCTTTCTCAACATTTGAATCAATAAACCTACCAACTCCATCTCTCTCCCATGTGGGTGCAAGCAAGGTGAAAGGAAGACCCATACCTTCTTCTACAACTCTCTCTTTTCTTCTCCAAGTTACTCTCTCGTTTTATACCTGGTTCACTGAGTGAAGAGGTGGGTTAGAGGTGAGTTTTGGTGATAGAATACCTTGGTATCTTAGGCATGAAATAGGGCTAAGTAGAGGTGGTGTTTCTTGAGAGTTTAGGGTCGGTTTTGGAGGGTTCTTTGCCGGTTCTTCTAGCTATCTCTTGGTGGGGTGATTTGCATTGCATGGAAGCTGTTCCTGAGCCTACAAATCGACCATTAACAAAGAGGAAGGAGCTGGCCATTTTCGGCCATTGTTGGAGCTTCAAGTTTTCAGATTTTCGGTTTATGTTCTTGGTGGTTTTCCATTGATGTATATGATGTATTTGGTTGTTTAAACACCCATAATCCTAACAAACTGGTATCAGAGCTTGGTTGGGGTGTTTGTGAAGCCAAAAAGGGACCAGAAAACGATCAGAAAACGTCTGAAAACGAACCAGAAAATCGGAGGTGAAGCTGTCCAAAAATCTGGTGAAAAATAGAAACTTCAAACGCGATTTCCCGTCAAACCAGAAGGAATTTGGAAATTCCGAGACCACCGGGGTGCTCAGCAGGCCGAGGAGAACATTCCTAGGTGGCGCGTGAAAATCCGGCGACGGACCTATTTTCCGGCGACGGCGCGTGGGGCGCGTGGGCGGTTTTCCGGCGACGGTCCCTTCAGGCAGAATACTTATTTTGATGTCCTGAACGTATTGATGTGTTTAGTTTTGTGTTTCAGGTTATACAGAAAAAGTTGGACGATTTTGCCCCTGACTTGACGTCTTTGGCGATTCGGTTGTGAAACTTTGGTATATTTACTGTTTTTCAACAATAGTTTGGTAAGATTATTCTAAACTCTCCGTTAGGATATGTTTGGTATTTTTTTATCGGTTTATGCATGATTGCTTGGTTGCTTATTTGTGAATTCCGTTGATTGAATTCTTGTGATTAATTCGTGACTTGAAAGCATATTTAATTGCATTATACCTGTTTCATCGTTGTTCTTCATTCCTGAACATTGGCTTTTTAACTCTGCATTTGTATTTTATTTGATCATCTGGAAAAGATTTTTTCAAAACCTTTTCTGTTATGTCCACGAGTACAGGCCACTCTTTTACAGAATCTGTAATGGGTTCGAGGGTCGAATTATCGCAATTCGATGGAAAGGGGGATTACTCGATTTGGAAACAGAAAATGAGGGCTATTTTGGTCCAACAGAGAGTTGCTAAAGCTCTTGATGATCCTGCTACATTTTCTGATGAGTTAAAGGCTAAACCACATGAAATTGAAGACATGAATGAAATTGCTTACAGTTCTATAATTTTGCATTTATCTGATAACATTGTAAGACAAGTTGATAATGCCAAAACTGCTAGAACTTTGTGGACTGAACTAGATGCCTTATTCTTGACTAAAACTTTACCAAACAAGATATATCTGTTGGAAAAGCTGTTTAGTTTTAAGATGGATCCCGGAAAGGATGTCGAGGGGAATTTGAGTGACTTTAGCATAATTGTTAAGAGTCTGGCTCATAATGATAAAAAATTTGCCGATGAGGATTTAGCTGTCATATTGCTAAACTCTTTGCCCGAATCTTACAGAGAAATGAAAAATGCCATAAGATATGGTAGGGACACTCTCACTCAAGCTATTGTCACAGATGCTTTAAAATCAAGAGAACTTGAATTAAAAAGAGACAATAGAACTCATTCTCGTGAAGAGAGCTTATTTGTTAGGGGAAGATCTGAAAAGAAAGAATTTAACTTCCATAACAAGAAGGGGAGAGGGAAATCCAAAATGAGATCCAAATCCAAAGATAAGAGCGGTAAGAAATGTTATCACTGTGGAAAGTTGGGACATTTCAAGAAAGACTGCTTTGAGTGGAAAAGGAAACAAAGAGATCCAAACAATACTGATCAAGATAATGCTGCCATTGTGTCTGAATTTGACAGTCTGCATATCCTTAATGTGTCTGAGGAAGAATTTGATAAAAATTGGATCCTAGACACAGGGTGCACTTTTCATATGTGCCCTGAGAGGTCTTGGTTCTATAACTACAAAGAGACTGAACCTAGGAAGGTCTACATGGGGGACAATAATTCTCAAAATGTGGTTGGAGTTGGTGACATAGCCATCAGGATGTACGATGGGGCCGTCACGCAGCTTAGAAATGTTAGATATGTTCCTAATTTAAAGAGGAACCTCATTTCCTTAGGTTCTCTTGAAGATGAGGGATATACCTTCAAGTCTGGTAACAAAATTTTGAAAATTATGAGAGGTTCTCTCATAGTTATGAAAGGACCTAAAAGGAATGGGTTGTACTATCTGGAGGGTAGAACTGAAATACCACTTGATTCTAGTCTTCTTACTGTGAGTAAAGACAAGACTGAACTTTGGCATAACAGAATGGGTCACATTGGGTTTAAAGGGCTAAAAGCATTAAATAATCAGAAATTGCTTGGAAAGGATGATATTGAAGCAATGGATTTCTGTGAAACATGTGTATTGGGTAAATCTCATAAGGTGAGCTTTGAAGCTAGCTCTCATAGGACCAGCAGACCATTGGACTATGTCCATGCTGATCTATGGGGTCCGGAGAAGCACTCCACATTTGGTGGGAGCAAGTGCTTCTTGTCCTTAGTGGACGATTACTCGAGAAAGGTTTGGATTTACCCTTTGAAGGCTAAGTCGGAAACCTTTGAAAAATTCAGAATTTGGTTGAAGTCTGTGGAAAATAAGCTAGATAAGAAGCTTAAAACTTTGAGAACTGATAATGGGCTTGAATTCTGCAATTTTGAATTTGACAACTTCTGTAAGCAGAAAGGTATAACAAGACACAGAACTGTTAAATACACACCTGAACAGAATGGGGTCGCTGAGAGAATGAACAGGACCATAATGAACAAAGTTAGGTGTATGTTGATTAGCTCTAGCCTTGCGAAAGGCTTTTGGGCTGAAGCTGCAAGTACTGCAGCTTACTTGATTAATAGGTCTCCGTCCAGCAGTATAGGGTTTAAGACCCCACATGAGTTATGGACGGGAGAGCCTCCAAATCTAGAACACTTGAGGGTGTTTGGATGTGCTGCATTTGCACACCAATCTGAAGGAAAACTTGAGCCGAGGGCGGTCAAGTGTGTGATGTTAGGGTATCCCGAGGGTGTGAAAGGCTATAGGCTATGGGTTTTAGGGGTTCAAGGTATTAAGATTATTAACAGCAGGAATGTAGTCTTTAATGAATCTGAGATACCATGCCTAAAACAGAAAACTGATGAAACTAACAAATCTGAAACTGAAAAGAGTATTCAGACTGAGGTGAAGCTTACTAAGCTTGATTCACCTACACCTGGGAATGATGTTAATGACCCTATACATCAAGAACCTGAAAATGAAGATGAGGCTGAAAATGAAACTGAACTTGAACCTGAAGGGGTGACTGAACTTCAAGAAACCATTGAACCAGTTGAAGTTGAACATTTTAATGATCAGCCACCTAATCAAGATTATCAGCTTACTAGGGATAGGGAGAGGAGGCAGATCAGGCCAAATCCTAGATATGAATCCCTAAACATGACTGATTTTGCCTTAGTTTCAGGTGAAGCCCTTGAACAAATAGAACCTGGTAGTTTTGAAGAAGCTGTGAATGGAAAATATTCTGAAAGTTGGTTAAAAGCTATGCAGGAGGAAATGAAATCTTTGAGTGATAACAGAACCTGGAAACTCATTAAAAAACCTAAAGATCAGAAATTAGTTCCTTGTAAGTGGATTTACAAGTTAAAGGAGGGTTTGAGCCCTACTGATCCGGTGAGGTTTAAGGCGAGGTTAGTGGCCAAGGGTTATACTCAAAGGGAGGGTGTGGATTATAATGAAATATTTTCACCCGTGATTAAGTACAAGACAATCAGATTAATGTTGGCTCTTGTGGTTCAATTCAATTGGGAACTTGAACAACTCGATGTAAAAACTGCTTTTCTACATGGGGAGTTGGAAGAGGATATCTTCATGAGCCAACCACAAGGTTTTGTGGCTAAGGGAAAATTTGATTATGTGTGCAAGTTAGAGAAATCTTTGTACGGGCTGAAACAGAGCCCAAGACAATGGTACAAGAGATTTGATGCTTATGTGCTGAAAATAGGGTTTAAGAGAAGTGAATTTGATGCTTGCTTGTATTTTAATGACATAAAGAGAGGTTGTGAGGTTTACTTGCTACTTTATGTGGATGATATGCTTTTAGCTGGACCTAGCAAGTCTCAAATTAATAAACTGAAAGATCTTTTGAAATCTGAATTTGACATGAAAGATTTAGGGAATGCTAGAAAGATTCTAGGGATGGTGATAACAAGGGACGTGGCTAAAAATAGGTTAAGTATTTCACAAAAAGCTTACTTGAACAAAGTTGTGACAAAATTTGGTATGAAAGACAGTAAAATTGTGAATGTGCCTCTTGCCAGTCATATGAATTTATCACATGCTCATTCGCCTAAATCTGAGTCTGAATTAAAGGAGATGGAAAATGTGCCGTATGCTAATGCTATAGGTTCTGTCATGTTTTCTATGATTACTACTAGACCTGATCTTGCTTTTTCCATCAGTCTCCTAAGTAGATTTATGTCCAATCCTGGTAAGCCGCATTGGGCTGGTTTGAAATGGCTATTGAGGTATTTGGTTGGGACTTTAAATCTAGGCTTAGTGTATGAGAAAGATCTGAGAAGTTAACTTTGAAAGGTTATATTGATGCTGACTTTGCTGGTGATAAAGACAGTAGAAAATCAACTACAGCATACTTCTTTACCCTAGGTGATAATTGCATAACTTGGAAGTCACAGTTGCAGCCTTTAGTTACTTTGTCAAGTACTGAGGCAGAGTATGTTGCCATAACCGAGGCGGTTAAGGAATGTACTTGGTTAAAAGGAATCTTAAAAGAATTGAACTTCATGCATGATACACCTATTATGTTTACTGATAGTCAAAGTGCTTTATTGCTTTGTAAAAATCCTGTTTATCATGAAAGATCTAAACATATTGAGGTGAAGTATCATTTTATTCGTGAAAAATTGTCTCAAAATGAAGTTAAACTTGTTAAGATTCACACTGATAGGAATCCCTCTGATGTGGGAACTAAAATTCTACCTGCAGGTAAATTTAAATTATGCTTATCTTTGTTACATATTGATACGGGTTAATTTTTCTTGCAGGTAGTGGGCGATGATGATGAACAGTTCTTCCATGTGCAAATTCGCAACCAAGAGAGTGTGTTATGAGAACCAAGGTGAAGAATGTGAGAATTATAAATGGTTCTCTTAACCTCTTGTATTAAATGTGAGCCCTTAGATGAAATGGATGGTGGAGATTACTTGGTAGATATTTCATGTGACTTATTGGAGAAGCTTTCTCAACATTTGAATCAATAAACCTACCAACTCCATCTCTCTCCCATGTGGGTGCAAGCAAGGTGAAAGGAAGACCCATACCTTCTTCTACAACTCTCTCTTTTCTTCTCCAAGTTACTCTCTCGTTTTATACCTGGTTCACTGAGTGAAGAGGTGGGTTAGAGGTGAGTTTTGGTAATAGAATACCTTGGTATCTTAGGCATAAAATAGGGCTAAGTAGAGGTGGTGTTTCTTGAGAGTTTAGGGTCGGTTTTGGAGGGTTCTTTGCCGGTTCTTCTAGCTATCTCTTGGTGGGGTGATTTGCATTGCATGGAAGCTGTTCCTGAGCCTACAAATCGACCATTAACAAAGAGGAAGGAGCTGGCCATTTTCGGCCATTGTTGGAGCTTCAAGTTTTCAGATTTTCGGTTTATGTTCTTGGTGGTTTTCCATTGATGTATATGATGTATTTGGTTGTTTAAACACCCATAATCCTAACAGTCCCCATCCTGCATGGTATCCTCTAGAAACTTTGCCTCAGGAATGCTAGACTTCGCAAGAGACAACTTTGTCTCGCTATTCTCTAGATGATTAAGAAGTGAGGCATTTTCACCCTTCACCTTATCCAGGTCCTTGGAGATGGCAAATTGTTCGGCCTTAACAGACCGGAGCTTCTCTTCGAGGCGTAAAAGTTCAGCATCAGTTTTGGCGATGTAAGCAGCATGTTTTTCTTTGGCCAATTCCAAGTCTTTAGTGACTTTGGTAACATCGGCCACTAAAGAAGCCTCTTTCACAGCAAAGGCCTCAGAGCATTTGTTCATCTCCTTGAGCATTTTATTCTCTTTCTCAGCTTCCTTCAGCCTTTTTTGCAGAGTTTCAAGCCTATTCTCCAAGAGAATCGGCTTTCTTCACCAATTTATCAGCCCCGCAAAACACAAACCTTATACTCAGTCTGTTGATCATGATAAAGAACAGCAGTGCGCAAGAGATGAGCATCGATCAGAATTTCCCTTTATTTAGGAGTCATACCCTCCGCAAACTTCTCCCAAGTTGAGTTAAAATACAGAAAGGTGGATCTAGCAGCCCTGGAAATCATTGATAAGACTTTGGGGTCCAGCTTCTCGTTGAGGTGGAGGAAAATAAAACATTGGTGTCCGCTATGTTTTTAGATCCCTCTAACATCTTTCTCTTCTCCTTAGTGGGTTCCCTTGCAAGTGTGGCAATGATTGAGATCCAAATTATATGGGCATAGATCCCCGAGCCGAAATACAGGTGAACGGTGAACCTCTGGCCCCTTGAGATAGTGGAGGTTACTTAGTCGCACCATCGCCTTCATGCGAAGTTTCGTCCTTGTCCCGCCTTAAAGTAGCCTGCAGGCTCTCCCTTAGGAGGGAGAAGGGGAGGTAGAGCCAATTTTTATGACTTAGGGTCCGTTAGATACGCCAACATTTTTCTAATTCAAACTTCTACTTTTTCGCTGTTTGATAACGTTTTTCATGGAATTGGTTTCCACCCAATTCCAAGGTACAACCACTTGAAGTGTGATTTCGTGAAATTCCAATGACTTGCTATATGGTGGGAATTGATTTTTACCTTCTTTTTTTTTTTTTTTTTTTACGCAATAGAAACAAATTCTAAGATAAAGTGTAAAAACATTTATCCTTTTAATTGACAAATTCCATGCAAAACAAAGCCAAACGTAAAAATAAAAATTTAAAAAATTTTTAAATTTTTTTTTTTTGGCAATCTAAACATATTTTGTCCCCAATGGTAAAAAAATTTATCCATTTAATTGACAATTTGCATAAAAAATAAAGCCAAAAATAGAAATGCGAAAAATTATACCAATCAAACACCTTTAATTACAATTCCCGATAAAACAATTCCAAACAATTCAATTCCCTGCAATTCAATTCCTTTCCACCCAAATTCCACTCTTGCTATCAAACGGACCCTGTTCAGGTATGAATTTTGATTCGAGAAGTCCCTCTTAGGTATAGACAAGATATGGTACCACAAAGCTAGGGGAGTAAAATTGAGTATGCCAAATTTATTCCTTTTTGTAAAAAGCTTCAAAGTTGTCTGGGTTCAATTGAAAATTAACATAAGATTGAAGGTATGACCTCGAAGAACTATCGCAAGCGGAAGAGCCGGTAGAAGATCAAAGTTTTTCTTATTAAAAAAGAAAAGAAGAAGATCAAGTTTCAAGCAAATAAAATTAGACCCATCTTGCCCCCATGACACATCTCCAAGTGGTGAAGGGGAGGGTGAAAAAAATTTAGTATCGCTTGCAATTGTCAGGTGAGGGTTCGAATCCTGAAATATGGACGAAACCCTTGGTAAGTGGGAGTTAAATGACAGTCTTCCACCCTTGGAGGCATAACCAGCGATTTACCCCTCCACCAAGATCCAGGGACAGAGCAGATGGGAGCTCCAGTAATGGGACGTAATCCAAAAATAATAATAATAATAAAATTAACTCATCTTTAATAAGCTTCTATATGAGTAGCTTGACATTGTATTGATTTGCCTTCCTTGGATGAGATCGTTGTTCAAACTTCTTAAATTGCACAATTCATTCACGATCATTCAATGTGATGTCATGTTTTAGTTGATCTAATCATGTCACGTCATTTTTAGCCATAAACATGTTTTATGACAATTTATTTAATGAATTTGATTAGTCAATAAAATAGAACAATTTTATATTATCAAATAATATATACATTATAAAGTTGATGAATATTATAATATTTTTCTACTATAAAAATAAAATTCAAATAAATAATAAATTGACTTGACAAAAATTAATAACGTAAACTGAGAATTATAGAGTGTGATTGAATGAATAAATTACAACAAACATTTCAATAACAAATGAACTAAGATTGCGGGCTTATATATTGTAGTATCAAAAAATGAAGTAAAAACGATTTATGAATTATGGACTCATTGAAAAGTAAAAACAATTTGTTTAAACGTCATGTGGTTATAAAGCCTTTAATATATTAATAAAAATTAAGTACAAGAATACATCGAGGTTATTTTCTATAAACAACCATCTCACCATATTTCGTTATTCTTAGTCGGCACACCTAAACATCTTGTAGGTTCGAGAGTTTCAAAAGAAATTATTTCAAAGTATTTCTCAAATTAACATGATTGTGTATTTATCAATGTTATGAAATCGGATCGGACCTATCGATTCAATCGAAAAATGGAGAATCGGTCCAATCTCCGATCCAATTAATGCTTAAAAACCACTTAAATTGAAATCGGTAAAATAAATAAATCAAGCAATTAGTCTATTAACCACTAATCGGATGACCTGTGTTCGATTTGTCGATTATGCTAGTGGGAATGATTTAAAAGTTATATTATTTATAATTTTCAAAGCTACTTGTACATTATTGTATTAATGTACAGATTTTATGATGTGGATTGTATTAACGGATTTTATATTATTTTTCTCCTTTTTTTTTTTTTTTTTTTTTTTTTTTCGTTTATCTTTCTTTCATGTCATCAATCTTTTTCTGTTTATCTCTCTTTCATATCATCAATTTGTATATTATTATTATTATTATTATTATTATTATTATTATTATATACAAATTACAAATAGCATTTTCCTACATTGAAAGCGACAAAAGACTCATAAGAATTGCATGTACCGCTATTAGCCCACATATTTTTAGCGCGATTTCTAAAGATATTCCATTGTGGGATATAAAGAGAAGCAACATTTAAAGTTTATAAAAGTTGAATAAATTAATAGGTTGTAACTCTATTAAGAAATGAAAAATACTGTTGATGTGAATTATTTATCTTTTCAAATTATTTTCTTTTTTTCATTTCCATCTCAATTTACTCGATCTTTCATTTCAATTTTATTTCAATTACCTAACAAAATACTAAAAGATTAAACATTCACCATATGACAAAATAAAAATTAAATTTACCCAAATTTAATCATAAATGGGTGCTTTTGTGTATATATTATTTAATTTGAAAATTTAATTTAATTTTGTCAATTTTTGTGGTATATGATATATTTATTTGTACTATCTGTTCGATCCCAGTTTCATCGCTACTTGACATTTCTATTCTTGTCCCTCAACTTTTTTTGGGTCAACAACTAGGTCAATTTTTAAAACATTGATATTTATGCAAGCTTTATTAAATAATTATGAAGGTCATAATTTACGTTAGGGTGGTAATATTAGCGCTACAATTTTTATTTGTCTGTACCACATTGTAATTGCATTAAGTTCCTCAACTTTGCTCGTTGTAACAATTATTTTCTCAATATTTATTCGTCGAATTCTTATCTTCAACCTTACATTAATTCGTATATCTCATACTTGATGATAATTTATGTCAAAATATTTGTTTGTAATTATTTATTTATTTATTTTTCAAAATATGATGAAAAAATAAGTTGTATTAAGCTATTTCAACGAACTCTTTGGATAAAAATTGTTATTAAATACAAAGTGTGTTAATTAATGGAAAGCTAAAATTGTTAGGGACATCAATGCTATAATGAGTAAAGATTTGAAAACCTTAATTGTAATTAAAATGTGCTGTAAAAAATAAAATATGTGATGTGAATATAATTTCCCTCTACATTATTATGCCACTGGCCAATAAAAGAAATAGAACCTGATATTTCTCGCCTTAAGCAAGGTAAAAATTTACATTACTTAAAATTGTAGTTTAAAAGGCCTTTACTAATTTTATAAAAATATTTCTAAACAAGTTTCTTTCTTTCCTATTTTGAGTTAGTCAACTTATGTTTCAAATTTAAAAAGATCCAATTTGAGTTACATCGATCGAGTCTCGTCTCCCAGATGAAAAAAGATGAATAGCATGTTTTGAAAATAGATATATTCAAATAATATAATTGGAAGAAAAAATCACAAAATTTGTTTAATGCATATTTGAAAAGGAATATGAACCGTAAAATATTTAAATTTTCATCTTAAAAGTCAACATTGTTTAGTAATTCAAATCCTTTTAGATTTATCCATATTCAAATCCTTTTAGGGTCCGTTTGATTGCAAGATGGAATTTGGGTGAAAAGAAAACGAATTTCAGGGAATTAAATTACCTAAAATTTATTTCACTGGAAATTGTCAATTAATTGTATTTGATTGGTATAATTTTTCACCCGAAATTTTTTGAAATTTTGGATCTTTTGGTATTCGTTTGGCTTTATTTTTTTCATGAAAATTGTCCATTAAATGGATAAAATTTGTTTCAACTGTCAAAAAAAAATTTAAAAAAAAATTGAAAAACCAAAAACCATTCGTTTTGCTTTGTTTTTCATGAAAATTGTCAATTAAAGGATAATTTTTTTTATAATTGGTGATAGAATTTGTTTGGATTGCAAAAAAAAAAAAAAAAAAAAAAAAAAAAAAAAAAAAAAAAAAAAAAAAAGTGGGAATTGAAATTCAACAAAAAGAAGGAAAATTGGCCATTCATGGAAAATGAATTCCCTAGAAAAATAAATGACTATCAAACAAGACATTAGAGAATGGAAGGGAAATGAAGTATGTGTAAAAAAGTATAGGATGTACAAAAATTAAGTATAACTTTTCTATTCGGTTGTCTGCAGAATTTACTTGTAGAAAAATCATTCCCAGCAAATCCTAAAAGAATTATTCTCACCACTGCATAAAAAGTTCATAAGCAATGTAAATAAAATTAATTCTTTACTCATTCAATGCTCGAGCGATATGTGTGCGCATAATCAATTTAATCATTATGAACTTTTAAGTTAATTATTTCTCGACTTTTAGTAGTCAAATATTTCTTTTTTTATCTCGTGGCAAATTAAAGTTGAATGATCCAAGTCAGCACCTTGGTATGCAAATTATGTCAATTATTTGGCCAGATCTGTTATACCTTCGGAGTACTCCTTCAGTGATCTAAAGCACTACTTTTAGGACGATTCATTTCTCTATAGACGAGGTCCAGATCAAATCATTCACTGTGTGTGTTGGAAGAACAACATAAACAATTATTGTAACATGATCACTTTTCTTCGATGGAGGTCACTTTGCAGCAATCAAAATAGTAGTTAAGGTCTTACAATCAGGTGTTTATTGGCCAATTCTATTTAAGGATGCTTATGAATTAGTGAATAAATGTGATAAATGCTAGAGAACGGGAAACATCTCTAAAAAGAATCAAATGCCTTTAAAAAGCACATTGGAAGTATAATTTTTCGATGTTTGGGGCATTAACTTCATGAGACCATTCCCTTCTTCATATGGTCAACAATATATCTTTGTGGCTATGGATTATGTGTCTAAATGCGTTGAGGCTATAGTATTACCTACAAACGATGGGTACGTTGTGACTCAATTCCTCAAAAAGAATATATTGGTACTCCGCGGACTATTATTAGTGATGACGGAAAACACTTTTGTAACTGCCTATTCTCAGCTTTATTAGCAAAATATAGGGTCAAACATCGGGTTGCAATGCCTTATCATCCCCAAACTAGTGGACAATTTGAGATCTCCAACAGGGAATTAAGGAAAATCCTAGAAGCTACATTTAATGCATCACACACAGATTGGTCAAAGAAGTTAGATGATGTACTTTTGGCCTACCACACCACATTCAAAACTCCCATTGGGATGTCTCCTTACAGATTGGTGTTCGGAAAAGCATGTCACTTACCATTTGAAATCGAGCACAAGGCATATTGGGCAACTCACATGTTAAATTTTGATATGAAGGCAGTCGAAAAAAAAAAAAAAGAGAATTCTTCAACTGAACGAGCTTGATGAGTTTAGGTTGGAGGCATATGAGAATGCAAAGTTGTACAAAGAAAAAAACTAAAAGATGGCATGATAGGCACATTAGAGAAACAAGTCAACAGGTTATCGTGTTCAATTCTCGTCTCAAACTCTTTCTAGGCAAGCTAAGATCGAAGTAGTCGGGCCCATTCACTGTTGTAGTTGTTCACCCATATGGCACAATTAAGGTTGAATCTCAAGATCATCAACGAAGGTTCAAAGTCAATGGGCAAAGGTTGAAAGCTTATTGGGGAGGTTACTACTCCAACGAGAAGACAATTCTGCCACTTGAGGATCCAAAATAACCTAAACAACAAAGTCGAGCTAAAAACTATAAACAAACGCTTATTGGAAGGCAACTCAATATTCTTCCCTTTTATTTATTCAGTTTTTATGCATTAGTTTACGGTACTTCATGTTTTGTGTGTTTACATTAGTTTAGGCATCTTCATCCATACATTAGGTTAGTTGATTATTTGTGCAATGCATATAAATTCACGTATTGTTTGCATTAAGTTTAGGGGTTTAATAGAGCAAAAATGTGATTCTGCGTGAATTATAGGTCAGAAAAGAGTTTTATGCTTCCCTACCACGCTTGGTCCCTTTTGTACATGTTTTGCACGAAAATTTGAGGTTAGAGGTGTCGAAAGTTTTATTATTATTAGTTTTAAAAAAAAAAATATCAGCTAGCACGTGTGCATGAGGCCACAAAACAGGGGCTTAACGCCCACAGCCGCGCCCGCATGCAACCGGGCGAGGGTTGGATTTTAAAACCCACCCCATTCCACACACACACACAACTGACTGAAACCGTCGCCTCATCCTCTTGTTTTTTATTTTTGTCATCAAAATCATCCAATTTCTTCCAACTTTCACGTAGGCATTGAAGATTTAGCACACACCAACATCATTCATCAATTATTACTCACTTTCATCCACAAAGTTTCAAGAAATCAAAGGTATTTAAGCTACTTTAAACTTTCAAATTCTACCTATTTTTTTTGCCCATTGTTGGAATTTATCACGTGTTGCTGGAGAGTGGACATAGTTAGACCTGGTTTTGTGCATTCGTGTGACAATTGAGGATCTAACATAGGTTAAATTTAAATTTTCCATCCATGTCAAAACCGATGCATGTAAGGTGTTCGATTAATTGGTCCAACGGCGTTTTTATGTGAATTTTTGCATGATTTTTGTATGGCACGTAGAATATACACACATTAACACTCCCATGTAGTTGCATTCATCAAATTGCATGAATTGAATAAAAATTGAGGACGCAAAAATTTAGCTTTTAAGTGGAAAAAGAAAAAAGTCTAAAGCACGACGATAATTCTCATAATATGTTAAAAATGGGAAAGAATCATAGCCCTCGGAATTAAGTCACTTTATGCATGTTTTGTAACATATTTACACCGGAAAGAATCAAACTGTAAAACCAGAGTGTTTTCTGCATGACTGACAAGAAGAATAAAAGTCTAGAGCACCAGAGAAACACAAAGATATAAAGATAAAGGAAAAAGATAGAAACCGACTCTGTTTCCATAGCATGGTTCAAAGATAAATAATAGTTCAAATCAACACAAAATAGTAGTATTACTTCAAAGTTATTAGATACTCCTACTATCTAAGAGCCACTTGTCCCTTGAGTTTCTGTAAGGACTTCATCATTGACAAATTGATTTGGGTTCTCAACCGTTGCATTTTCCTTGCGTTTCTGCAAGGAAGTAACATTAATGGAAAATTTTGAAATTTTTTTCGAAAAAAGTTTTATACACAATTTAAAGCTGAAATACCATCAAGTACAGATCGAAAAGTTCAAATTCCATCTAAGCAAACACAGGGTTGTAATCGTACCTGTATATCATATAATAATTTCATCAATTCTTTTGCTTCGCCCGTCATGACTTTGATATCAGCATTTACCTCGTCCAGCTCCAGATTTATCTTTTTCAGCTCCAGATTTACCACTTTCCGCTGTAGATTTACCTCTTCCAGTTCCACATCTATTTCATTAATTTCCTGTATCACACAACAAAGTGTAATGAATCTCTTAAAATGTTCTCTTAAGTTTACAGAATTCAGTCCATTATACCACTTCAAGACCGAATTAAACTGTATCAATAACATCCTAGAATTCAAGATATTAAATTGAGCTTCGGGAGGATAATATTGGCGGTGGAGGTAGATAACAATCCTATTATGATAGCTCAAAGAAAGGAAATTGCACCTACTCTGCCAACACAACACACCAATTGCACCATGAGACAACCTTTAAAAAGATAGTTTCACTGCAAACCATCATCCAAATTCTGCAACTACATAACTATAGATGTTGCAATCGAGTTTACATAACTCAAGCTATAGGGTCAAGATTGCAAATTTTGTAGATGAAACAAATTGGGTGCAACTGGAGAATGATTTTACACATCTAGATTAAAAGATTGATGATGAAAGTTTCTAGGTTTGCAAGTTTTCTTTTACTTTTGGGTCCATAATAGAACAATTAAGATGAGAAGAAAATGTAACAATGGAAGTGTTAGCCTTGACAAGCTAATAATTTTGTATATTATGGAAGCATCACATGATCATGAGTTGAGTTCATCGAAAATAAATAGTTTCCGTTTCAAGACTAATAACCAGAATGGGGACTTGAGTAGAATGGGTGATGCTTAAAGTAAATAAAAATATAAACAAATCAAACCTTTTTCAGCAATATAGATTCCAGATCATCTTCTGGGTACTTATTTGCCCGTCTCCTACAACAAGTGAGGTCCAATTAAATGCGAATAATTTTATTTTTATTTTTAAATAGATAAGGAAATAGAAATTAGAGAATTTGTTATCTCACTTTAGCTTGTAGATACACCATTTTTTTTTTGTTTTGATCCTCTTTAAATAAAACTCATCTGGGTTCCTCAATGTCGCCTTTAGCTTAAGTTTCTGCAGGCACACAGTGACTTACGACAAATAGAAGCTAAAAAGAGATTTTGAAGACTGAATTCGAATACAAAATTCAAAAAATTACCTGTAAAGACCGCTTCTTTTGATTATAGACTTGCGTGCGCTTGATATAATCCTTGTGAATATGTTTCCTTAGAGACGACATTGCTATAATCTGTGACAAAGTTTCACTTTAAAAATCAAACATAAAGAAAGGATCTTGTCAAGGAGTTTATTTCAAACTGTAAAAGAAAAATTTTAGAATTCCACTGAAGAAAAATGCTACTTGTACATTGGGGGTGATCGCATGTGAGTGTGTGGGGCTCATGTGAATAAAATAATTTTTCTCGCATGTGAGTGTTCGATCATCCCTGCGGTCACCCATGATGTTCATGTAGCATGACTTTTCTATAGAATTCCCCCACACCGCACCGCACCGCAATTAGCAAAACAAAGTTACATGCTCAATAGAACAAATAAAAAAAATAGATACTCTCATACTAATTGTTGTTTCGTCAAAACTAAAAAGTTCGGTCCCAGAGCAGAAGGGAAGGAGAAAAATTACACAAAATTCAGACGGATGTTAGGTTGGTTATGAGGAGTACCAAGGCTGTTAACCAAATTCACCAATTTAGGGTTTTTGTATTGTGATTCAAATATGTGAAACAGAAGGCTATTAACTAATTTATGGTTAGCCTTCTGTTTCACATATTTAAATCACAATACAAAAACCCTAAATTGGTGAATTTGGTTAACAGCCTTGGTACTCCTCATAACCAACCTAACATCCGTCTGAATTTTGTGTAATTTTTCTCCTTCCCTTCTGCTCTGGGACCGAACTTTTTAGTTTTGACGAAACAACAATTAGTATGAGAGTATCTATTTTTTTTATTTGTTCTATTGAGCATGTAACTTTGTTTTGCTAATTGCGGTGCGGTGCGGTGTGGGGGAATTCTATAGAAAAGTCATGCTACATGAACATCATGGGTGACCGCAGGGATGATCGAACACTCACATGCGAGAAAAATTATTTTATTCACATGAGCCCCACACACTCACATGCGATCACCCCCAATGTACAAGTAGCATTTTTCTTCAGTGGAATTCTAAAATTTTTCTTTTACAGTTTGAAATAAACTCCTTGACAAGATCCTTTCTTTATGTTTGATTTTTAAAGTGAAACTTTGTCACAGATTATAGCAATGTCGTCTCTAAGGAAACATATTCACAAGGATTATATCAAGCGCACGCAAGTCTATAATCAAAAGAAGCGGTCTTTACAGGTAATTTTTTGAATTTTGTATTCGAATTCAGTCTTCAAAATCTCTTTTTAGCTTCTATTTGTCGTAAGTCACTGTGTGCCTGCAGAAACTTAAGCTAAAGGCGACATTGAGGAACCCAGATGAGTTTTATTTAAAGAGGATCCTAGATGAATACAATAACCGGTATTGCCCAAGAAATCAAAGCAATGTGATAATCCCAAAAGAAAAATATTTAGGAAGAAATGAGATTTGGGGGAATGAAAATTCAATATAAATGAAGAACTTTGATTACTTGAACAAGCTTCAAGTTAATCACTAAGAAAAGAAATGGAGCTTTAGATTTATGATCCAAGATAGAATAACCTCAATCTTTTAAAAATCTCTCCTAAACTCACTTAACTTTTCTCTCAATTTTCGGACTCAAAAATAGGTGGAAAACCTGCTATATATAGCAGCTGGCTGAGCGCCACCCCTTCAGCCCAGCACCCAGCCCGTGAAACAGAGTGCTGGGCAACATGGCGTCCAGCACTTGCTGAAAAACAAGCAGCAGCAGCCCACTCACAATATGTTTCCTTAGAGACGACATTGCTATAATCTGTGACAAAGTTTTACTTTAAAAATCAAACATAAAGAAAGGATCTTGTCAAGGAGTTTATTACAAACTGTAAAAGAAAAATTCTAGAATTCCACAGAATTCCCCACCGCCCTCCCCCAATTAGCAAAAAAAAGTTAAATGCTCGATAGAACAAATAAAAAAAAAAATTCTTGAATTCCACAGAATTCCCCCCCCCCCAATTATGTTTGGCCTTCGCATCAAGCTTTCCCTCGTTGACGTGATAGTAGGTTGTGCATCCGAATATTCTGAGTTTCTCATAATCTGCAGTTCTCCTGTTAATACCCTGTAAGGTACATCTCCATCTAACTTTGAATGTGGAGACCGGTTCACTATGTAGCAAGCATTAGCGACCGACTCTGCCCACCATTCTCTGTCCAAACCAGCATAGGATCGCATACATATCGATTTCTCTCAAAGTGTGCGGTTCAGTCTTTCCGCGACCTCATCTGCTGCGGTGTATTCCTAACTGTCCAGTGTCGGGCAATATCTTCCTTACCACAGAACTCCTTGAAAGCACCATTTGTATACCCTGTACCGTTATCAGATCGCAGTGTCTTTAATTTCTTTCCTGTTCTATTTTCAACCATTGCTTTCCATTTCTTGAACGTGTTGAATACCTCATTCTTATGCTTCAAGAAATAAATCCAAGCATACCTAGAATAATCATCAACAAACGTAACAAAGTACCTGGAACCGCCTTTGGAAGTGACCGAAGCCGGACCCCATACATCTGTATGCACATAGTCTAGTATCCCTCTGCTTCTATGTTTGCTTGATTGGAACTGAACCCGGTGTGCTTTGCCGTACACGCAATGCTCGCAAAAATCCATGCAAGGCTTCTTCAAGTTCTTCAACAAACCTTTCTTGACTAGCAGATCTAGCCCCTTTTCAGACATATGCCCAAGCCTCCTATGCCATAGCCGAGTGCACTCACATGGGTCTCCACCACTTCCACTTGTTCCTACCGCTACATCTTCTGTAACTGTAGTACCCTGAAGAGCATAGAGATTGCCTTCACGAATACCCTTCATCACAATCAAAGAATCACGAACAACCTTCTTTACACCATTCCATGTTACAATCTTGCAACCACCGGAGTTTAAAGCACCAACAGAGATAAGGTTCTTCCGCAAATCAGGAACATGTCTAACATCCATCAATGTTCTAACCACTCCATCATGCATCTTGATTCTAACCGAACCAAGCCCCACTGTTTTACAAGAATAGTTATTCCCCATCGACACGGTTCCACCATCAGTGCTTCTATAGGTAGTAAACCATTTCCTATTTGGACACATATGGTAAGAGCAACCAGAATCAAGAATCCACTTACCGGAGATTTCCTCATCACAAGAGATGGAGTAGCACTCATCGCTTTCCCCTCCTTCCGAGGCATAGCTAACCTCTTACTTGACTTGCACCTTCCCGTCGTTGTTCTTATTGTTCTTCTTCCAACCCTTTTTGTTAGTACAATTCGCCTTGAAATGCCCAAGTTCGCCGCTTTTGAAACAAGGCCTTTCTGCAAGAGGTCTAGAACTGGATCTGGACTTTTCTCCCTTGCTTTTTGGTCGCACATTATTTCTACCTCTTACAAACAATCCTTGAGCTTGCTCCTTGTTATCAATGGTAGACTTGCCACTAGTTGCAATCTTTCGAAGATCATTCGTTAGAAGTGACGTTCTAGTGTCCTCCATCACAAGTTTATCACCCACATGCATTAATGTTTGTACTAGGTTCTCGTAATACTTCGGCAATGAAAGAAGTAGTGGAAGTGCTTGATCCTCATCATCTACTTTCACATCAATGTCCTTCAAGTCCGATATGCACCTATCAAACTTGTTGACGTACTCTCGGATTGGTGTACCTTCATCCATCTTGCAAGTATACAATTTGGATTTCAAGTAAATTCGATTAGTTATAGTCTTCGTCATGAAGTTCGTCTCCAACTTTGTCCATACCTCCGAAGTCGTCGCCTCACCATCCACCAAGAAAGCAACATTTCTTTCAAGGCATAGAATGATCGATGCTCGAGCTTCAAGGTCTAGCTCTTCCCAATCCTCGTCGGACATGTCTTTGTGCTTCTTCTCTTTACCCGCCAAAGCTTTGTGCAACTTTTGCAAAGATGCTCTGATACCAAATTGTTAGGAAATGACTCCTAGATGAATACCTTAACCGGTATTGCCCAAGAAATCCAAGCAATGTGATAATCCCAAAAGAAAAATATTTAGGAAGAAATGAGATTTGGGGGAATTAAAATTCAATATAAATGAAGAACTTTGATTACTTGTACAAGCCTCAAGTTAATCACCAAGAAAAGAAATGGAGCTTTAGATTTATGACCCAAGATAGAACAACCTCAACCTTGTAAAAATCTCTCCTAAGCTCACTCAACTTTTCTCTCAATTTTTGGACTAAAAAATAGGTGGAAAACCTGCTATATATAGCAGTCGGGTGGGCACCACCCCTTCAACCCAGCACCCAGCCCGTGAAATAGAGTGCTGGGCGCCATGGCGTCCAGCACTTGCTGAAAAAAAAGCAGCAGCAGCCCACTCACAATATGTTTCCTTAGAGACGACATTGCTATAATCTGTGACAAAGTTTCACTTTAAAAATCAAACATAAACTAAGGATCTTGTCAAGGAGTTTATTGCAAACTGTAAAAGAAAAATTCTAGAATTCCACATAATTCCCCCCCCCCCCAAATTAGCAAAAAAAAAAGTTAAATGCTCAATAGAACAAATAAAAAAATAAATACTGTCATACTGATTGTTGTTTCGTCAAAACTACAAAGTTCGGCCCCCGAGCAGAAGGGAAGGAGAAAAATTACACAAAATTCAGACGGATGTTAGGTTGGTTATGAGGGGTACCAAGGTTGTTAACCAAATTCACCAATTTAGGGTTTTTGTATTGTGATTCAAATATGTGAAACAGAAGGCTATTAACTAATCTATGGTTAGCCTTCTGTTTCACATATTTGAATCACAATACAAAAACCCTAAATTGGTGAATTTGGTTAACTGCCTTGGTACTCTTCATAACCAACCTAACATCCGTCTGAATTTTTTGTAATTTTTCTTCTTCCCTTCTGCTCTGGGACCGAGATTTTTAGTTTTGACGAAACAACAATCAGTATGACAGTATCTATTTTTTTATTTGTTCTATTGAGCATGTAACTTTGTTTGGCTAATTGCGGGGCGGGGGAATTCTATGGAAAAGTCATGCTACATGAAAATCATGGGTGACCGCAGGGATGATCGCGGACTCACATGCGAGAAAATATTATTTTATTCACATGGGGGGCACACTCACATGCGATCACCCCAATGTACAAGTAGCATTTTTCTTCTGTGGAATTCTAGAAATTTTCTTTTACAATTTGCAATAAACTCCTTGACAAGATCCTTTCTTTATGTTTGACTTTTAAAGTGAAATTTTGTCACAGATTATAGCAATGTCGTCTCTAAGGAAACATATTCACAAGGATTATATCAAGCGCACGCAAGTCTAAAATCAAAAGAAGCGGTCTTTACAGGTAATTTTTTGAATTCTGTATTCGAATTCAGTCTTCAAAATCTCTTTTTAGCTTTTATTTGTTGTAAGTCGCTGTGTGCCTGCAGAAACTTAAGCTAAAGGCGACATTGAGGAACCCAGATGAGTTTTATTTAAAGAGAATCCTAGATGAATACCTTAACCGATATTGCCTAAGAAATCCAAGCAATGTGATAATCCCAAAAGAAAAATATTTAGGAAGAAATGAGATTTTGGGGGAATGAAAATTCAATATAAATGAAGAACTTTGATTACTTGAACAAGCCTCAAGTTAATCACTAAGAAAAGAAATGGAGCTTTAGATTTATGATCCAAGATAGAACAACCTCAACCTTCTAAAAATCTCTCCTAAGCTCACTCAACTTTTCTCTCAATTTTCGGACTCAAAAATAGGTGGAAAACCTGCTATATATAGCAGCCGGCTGGGCGCCACCCCTTCAGCCCAGCACCCAGCCCGTGAAATAGAGTGCTGGGCGCCATGTCGTCCAGTACTTGCTGAAAAACAAGCAGCAGCAGCCCGCTCACAATATGCTTCCTTAGAGACGACATTGCTATAATCTGTGACAAAGTTTCACTTTAAAAATCAAACATAAAGAAAGGATCTTGTCAAGGAGTTTATTGCAACCTGTAAAAGAAAAATTCTGGAATTCCACAGAATTCCCCCCCCCCCCAATTAGCAAAAAAAAAGTTAAATGCTCAATAGAACAAATAAAAAAAAATAGATACTGTCATACTGATTGTTGTTTCGTTAAAACTACAAAGTTCGGTCCCCGAGCAGAAGGGAAGGAGAAAAATTACACAAAATTTAATTAGCCTTCTGTTTCACATATTTGAATCACAATACAAAAACCCTAAATTGGTGAATTTGGTTAACAGCCTTGGTACCCCTCATAACCAACCTAACATCCGTCTAAATTTTGTGTAATTTTTCTCCTTCCCTTCGGCTCGGGGACCGAACTTTGTAGTTTTGACAAAACAACAATCAGTATGACAGTATCTATTTTTTTTATTTGTTCTATTGAGCATTTAACTTTTTTTTGCTAATTGGGGGGGGGGGGGAATTCCGTGGAATTCTAGAATTTTTCTTTTACAGTTTGCAATAAACTCCTTGACAAGATCCTTTCTTTATGTTTGATTTTTAAAGTGAAACTTTGTCACAGATTATAGCAATGTCGTCTCTAAGGAAACATATTCGCAAGGATCGCATGCAAGTCCATAATCAAAAGAAGCAGGTTTTACAGGTAATTTTTAGAATTTTGTATTCGAATTCAGTCTTCAAAATCTCTTTTTAGCTTCTATTTGTTGTAAGTCACTGTGTGCCTGTAGAAACTTAAGCTAAAGGCGACATTGAGGAACCCAGATGAGTTTTATTTAAAGAGGATCCTAGATGAATACCTTAATCGGTATGCCCAAGAAATCCAAGCAATGTGATAATCCCAAATGAAAAATATTTAGGAAGAAATGAGATTTGGGGGAATGAAAATTCAATATAAATGAAGAACTTTGATTACTTGAACAAGCCTTAAGTTAATCACCAAAAAAAGAAATGGAGCTTTAGATTTATGATCCAAGATAGAACAACCTCAATCTTGTAAAAATCTCTCCTAAGCTCACTCAACTTTTCTCTCAATTTTCGGACTTAAAAATAGGTGGAAACCCTGCTATATTTAGCAGCCAAGTGGGCGCCATGGCGCCACCCCTTCAACCCAGCACCCAGCCCGTGAAAAAGAGTGCTCGGCGTCATGGCATCCATCATTTGCTGAAAAACAAGCAGCAGCAGCCCACTCACAATTCTCCACCTCGTACATCATTTGATAGATCTCAAATTTTGGACGAACACAAGAAGAGAAGACGCCACAAGCGACAAACTCGGCTGCACCATTATTGACCATGGTTGCCTACGTAGCCGAAATAGGGATCAAGCCTCCGTAGTTCATTCCAACCTTCATATAATCTCCACCTCATTCCAACCCCGCCCCGAAGGGCCTTGCCTTCTTGGGCACATCAACACTCACTATTGCTGTTCCGCATAGTTTCCTTGAAGGTGACAGGCTCATCATCCTCCAATGAGAGTGCGTGTTCAACCACATTGGTCTGCCCATAGTGCCTCAGAGGCTGGTCTGGCCCCAACTTCTGAACTTGCTAGTGGAAGCCAAACTTTCCTCGAGCTGTACATTCTCTTGCTGAACCACCTCATGTTCAAGCTCATCACCACTCTCCACTTGAGTGTCTCCATGATACTCCTCTTGAACACGACTAGGACCAGTTTGGTCTCTAGATTCTATCTCAACAACTTGAGACTTTGAACCCCCAACAGCTTCAACACCGGGTACCGTAGCTTTCGACCAAGCTACCATGGAGTTCTCATCAAAAGTAACATCCCTGCTGATTATGAACTTAGAATCCTCTGCACACCAAAGGCGATAGCCTTTTGCACCTGCTGCATACCCCAAGAATATAGCCTCTTTGGCCCTCGCATCAAGCTTTCCCTCGTTGACGTGATAGTAGGTTGTGCATCCGAATATTCTGAGTTTCTCATAATCTGCAGTTCTCCTGTCAATACCCTGTAAGGTACATCTCCATCTAACTTTGAACGTGGAGACCGGTTCACTATGTAGCAAGCATTAGCAACCGACTCTGCCCACCATTCTCTGCCCAAACCAGCATAGGGTCGCATACATATCGATTTCTCTCAAAGTGTGCGGTTCAGTCTTTCCGCGACCTCATCTGCTGCGGTGTATTCCTAACTGTCCAGTGTCGGGCAATACCTTCCTTACCGCAGAACTCCTTGAAAGCACCATCTGTATATCCTGTACCGTTATCAGATCGCAGTGTCTTCAATTTCTTTCCTGTTCTGTTTTCAACCATTGTTTTCCATTTCTTGAACGTGTTGAATACCTCATTCTTATGCTTCAAGAAATATATCCAAGCATACCTAGAATAATCATCAACAAACGTAACAAAGTACCTGGAACCGCCTTTGGAAGTGACCGAAGCCGGACCCCATACATCTGTATGCACATAGTCTAGTATCCCTCTGCTTCTATGTTTGCTTGATTGGAACTGAACCCGGCGTGCTTTGCCGTACACGCAATGCTCGCAAAAATCCATGCAAGGCTTCTTCAAGTTCTTCAACAAACCTTTCTTGACTAGCAGATCTAGCCCCTTTTCAGACATATGCCCAAGCCTCCTATGCCATAGCCGAGTGCACTCACATGGGTCTCCACCAATTCCACTTGTTCCTACCGCTACATCTTCTGTAACTGTAGTACCCTGAAGAGCATAGAGATTGCCTTCACGAATACCCTTCATCACAATCAAAGAATCACGAACAACCTTCTTTACACCATTCCATGTTACAATCTTGCAACCACCGGAGTTTAAAGCACCAACAGAGATAAGGTTCTTCCGCAAATCAGGAACATGTCTAACATCCATCAATGTTCTAACCACTCCATCATGCATCTTGATTCTAACCGAACCAAGCCCCACTGTTTTACAAGAATAGTTATTCCCCATCGACACGGTTCCACCATCAGTGCTTCTATAGGTAGTAAACCACTTCCTATTTGGACACATATGGTAAGAGCAACCAGAATCAAGAATCCACTTACCGGAGATTTCCTCATCACAAGAGATGGAGTAGCACTCATCGCTTTCCCCTCCTTCCGAGGCATAGCTAACCTCTTACTTGACTTGCACCTTCCCGTCGTTGTTCTTATTGTTCTTCTTCCAACCCTTTTTGTTAGTACAATTCGCCTTGAAATGCCCAAGTTCGCCGCTTTTGAAACAAGGCCTTTCTTCAAGAGGTCTAGAACTGGATCCAGACTTTTCTCCCTTGCTTTTTGGTCGCACATTACTTCTACCTCTTACAAACAATCATTGAGCTTGCTCCTTGTTATTAATGGTAGACTTGCCACTAGTTGCAATCTTTCGAAGATCATTCGTTAGAAGTGACGTTCTAGTGTCCTCCATCACAAGTTTATCACCCACATGCATTAATGTTTGTACTAGGTTCTCGTAATACTTCGGCAATGAAAGAAGTAGTGGAAGTGCTTGATCCTCATCATCTACTTTCACATCAATGTCCTTCAAGTCCGATATGCACCTATCAAACTTGTCGACGTACTCTCGGATTGGTGTACCTTCATCCATCTTGCAAGTATACAATTTGGATTTCAAGTAAATCCGATTAGTTATAGTCTTCGTCATGAAGTTCGTCTCCAACTTTGTCCATACCTCCGAAGTCGTCGCCTCACCATCCACCAAGAAAGCAACATCTCTTTCAAGGCATAGAATGATCGATGCTCGAGCTTCAAGGTCTAGCTCTTCCCAATCCTCGTCGGACATGTCTTTGTGCTTCTTCTCTTTACCCGCCAAAGCTTTGTGCAACTTTTGCGAAGATGCTCTGATATCAAATTGTTAGGAAATGACTCCTAGATGAATACCTTAACCGGTATTGCCCAAGAAATCCAAGCAATGTGATAATCCCAAAAGAAAAATATTTAGGAAGAAATGAGATTTGGGGGAATTAAAATTCAATATAAATGAAGAACTTTGATTACTTGTACAAGCCTCAAGTTAATCACCAAGAAAAGAAATGGAGCTTTAGATTTATGACCCAAGATAGAACAACCTCAACCTTGTAAAAATCTCTCCTAAGCTCACTCAACTTTTCTCTCAATTTTTGGACTAAAAAATAGGTGGAAAACCTGCTATATATAGCAGTCGGGTGGGCACCACCCCTTCAACCCAGCACCCAGCCCGTGAAATAGAGCGCTGGGCGCCATGGCGTCCAGCACTTGCTGAAAAAAAAGCAGCAGCAGCCCACTCACAATATGTTTCCTTAGAGACGACATTGCTATAATCTGTGACAAAGTTTCACTTTAAAAATCAAACATAAACTAAGGATCTTGTCAAGGAGTTTATTGCAAACTGTAAAAGAAAAATTCTAGAATTCCACATAATTTCCCCCCCCCCCCCCCCAAATTAGCAAAAAAAAAAGTTAAATGCTCAATAGAACAAATAAAAAAAATAAATACTGTCATACTGATTGTTGTTTCGTCAAAACTACAAAGTTCGGCCCCCGAGCAGAAGGGAAGGAGAAAAATTACACAAAATTCAGACGGATGTTAGGTTGGTTATGAGGGGTACCAAGGTTGTTAACCAAATTCACCAATTTAGGGTTTTTGTATTGTGATTCAAATATGTGAAACAGAAGGCTATTAACTAATCTATGGTTAGCCTTCTGTTTCACATATTTGAATCACAATACAAAAACCCTAAATTGGTGAATTTGGTTAACAGCCTTGGTACTCTTCATAACCAACCTAACATGCGTCTGAATTTTTTGTAATTTTTCTTCTTTCCTTCTGCTCTGGGACCGAGATTTTTAGTTTTGACGAAACAACAATCAGTATGACAGTATCTATTTTTTTATTTGTTCTATTGAGCATGTAACTTTGTTTGGCTAATTGCGGGGCGGGGGAATTCTGTGGAAAAGTCATGCTACATGAAAATCATGGGTGACCGCAGGGATGATCGCGGACTCACATGCGAGAAAATATTATTTTATTCACATGGGGGGCACACTCACATGCGATCACCCCAATGTACAAGTAGCATTTTTCTTCTGTGGAATTCTAGAATTTTTCTTTTACAATTTGCAATAAACTCCTTGACAAGATCCTTTCTTTATGTTTGACTTTTAAAGTGAAATTTTGTCACAGATTATAGCAATGTCGTCTCTAAGGAAACATATTCACAAGGATTATATCAAGCGCACGCAAGTCTAAAATCAAAAGAAGCGGTCTTTACAGGTAATTTTTTGAATTCTGTATTCGAATTCAGTCTTCAAAATCTCTTTTTAGCTTTTATTTGTTGTAAGTCGCTGTGTGCCTGCAGAAACTTAAGCTAAAGGCGACATTGAGGAACCCAGATGAGTTTTATTTAAAGAGAATCCTAGATGAATACCTTAACCGGTATTGCCTAAGAAATCCAAGCAATGTGATAATCCCAAAAGAAAAATATTTAGGAAGAAATGAGATTTTGGGGGAATGAAAATTCAATATAAATGAAGAACTTTGATTACTTGAACAAGCCTCAAGTTAATCACTAAGAAAAGAAATAGAGCTTTAGATTTATGATCCAAGATAGAACAACCTCAACCTTCTAAAAATCTCTCCTAAGCTCACTCAACTTTTCTCTCAATTTTCGGACTCAAAAATAGGTGGAAAACCTGCTATATATAGCAGCCGGCTGGGCGCCACCCCTTCAGCCCAGCACCCAGCCCGTGAAATAGAGTGCTGGGCGCCATGTCGTCCAGTACTTGCTGAAAAACAAGCAGCAACAGCCCGCTCACAATATGCTTCCTTAGAGACGACATTGCTATAATCTGTGACAAAGTTTCACTTTAAAAATCAAACATAAAGAAAGGATCTTGTCAAGGAGTTTATTGCAAACTGTAAAAGAAAAATTCTGGAATTCCACAGAATTCCCCCCCCCCCCAATTAGCAAAAAAAAGTTAAATGCTCAATAGAACAAATAAAAAAAATAGATACTGTCATACTGATTGTTGTTTCGTTAAAACTACAAAGTTCGGTCCCCGAGCAGAAGGGAAGGAGAAAAATTACACAAAATTTAATTAGCCTTCTGTTTCACATATTTGAATCACAATACAAAAACCCTAAATTGGTGAATTTGGTTAACAGCCTTGGTACCCCTCATAACCAACCTAACATCCGTCAAAATTTTGTGTAATTTTTCTCCTTCCCTTCGGCTCGGGGACCGAACTTTGTAGTTTTGCAAAACAACAATCAGTATGACAGTATCTATTTTTTTTTATTTGTTCTATTGAGCATTTAACTTTTTTTTGCAAATTGGGGGGGGGGGGGGATTCCGTGGAATTCTAGAATTTTTCTTTTACAGTTTGCAATAAACTCCTTGACAAGATCCGTTCTTTATGTTTGATTTTTAAAGTGAAACTTTGTCACAGATTATAGCAATGTCGTCTCTAAGGAAACATATTCGCAAAGATCGCATGCAAGTCCATAATCAAAAGAAGCAGGTTCTACAGGTAATTTTTAGAATTTTGTATTCGAATTCAGTCTTCAAAATCTCTTTTTAGCTTCTATTTGTTGTAAGTCACTGTGTGCCTGTAGAAACTTAAGCTAAAGGCGACATTGAGGAACCCAGATGAGTTTTATTTAAAGAGGATCCTAGATGAATACCTTAATCGGTATTCCCAAGAAATCCAAGCAATGTGATAATCCCAAATGAAAAATATTTAGGAAGAAATGAGATTTGGGGGAATGAAAATTCAATATAAATGAAGAACTTTGATTACTTGAACAAGCCTTAAGTTAATCACCAAAAAAAGAAATGGAGCTTTAGATTTATGATCCAAGATAGAACAACCTCAATCTTGTAAAAATCTCTCCTAAGCTCACTCAACTTTTCTCTCAATTTTCGGACTTAAAAATAGGTGGAAACCATGCTATATTTAGCAGCCAAGTGGGCGCCATGGCGTCACCCCTTCAGCCCAGCACCCAGCCCGTGAAAAAGAGTGCTCGGCGACATGGCGTCCATTATTTGCTGAAAAACAAGCAGCAGCAGCCCACTCACAATTCTCCATCTCGTACATCATTTGATAGATCTCAAATTTTGGACGAACACAAGAAGAGAAGACGCCACAAGCGACAAACTCGGCTGCACCATTATTGACCATGGTTGCCTACGTAGCCGAAATAGGGATCAAGCCTCCGTAGTTCATTCCAACCTTCATATAATCTCCACCTCATTCCAACCCCGCCCCGAAGGGCCATGCCTTCTTGGGCACATCAACACTCACTATTGCTGTTCCGCATAGTTTCCTTGAAGGTGACAGGCTCATCATCCTCCAATGAGAGTGCGTGTTCAACCACATTGGTCTGCCCATAGTGCCTCAGAGGCTGGTCTGGCCCCAACTTCTGAACTTGCTAGTGGAAGCCAAACTTTCCTCGAGCTGTACATTCTCTTGCTGAACCACCTCATGTTCAAGCTCATCACCACTCTCCACTTGAGTGTCTCCATGATACTCCTCTTGAACACGACTAGGACCAGTTTGGTCTCTAGATTCTATCTCAACAACTTGAGACTTTGAACCCCCAACAGCTTCAACACCGGGTACCGTAGCTTTCGACCAAGCTACCATGGAGTTCTCATCAAAAGTAACATCCCTGCTGATTATGAACTTAGAATCCTCTGCACACCAAAGGCGATAGCCTTTTGCACCTGCTGCATACCCCAAGAATATAGCCTTTTTGGCCCTCGCATCAAGTTTTCCCTCGTTGACGTGATAGTAGGTTGTGCATCCGAATATTCTGAGTTTCTCATAATCTGCAGTTCTCCTGTCAATACCCTGTAAGGTACATCTCCATCTAACTTTGAACGTGGAGACCGGTTCACTATGTAGCAAGCATTAGCAACCGACTCTGCCCACCATTCTCTGCCCAAACCAGCATAGGATCGCATACATATCGATTTCTCTCAAAGTGTGCGGTTCAGTCTTTCCGCGACCTCATCTGCTGCGGTGTATTCCTAACTGTCCAGTGTCGGGCAATACCTTCCTTACCGCAGAACTCCTTGAAAGCACCATCTGTATACCCTGTACCGTTATCAGATCGCAGTGTCTTCAATTTCTTTCCTGTTCTGTTTTCAACCATTGCTTTCCATTTCTTGAACGTGTTGAATACCTCATTCTTATGCTTCAAGAAATATATCCAAGCATACTTTGAATAATCATCAACAAACGTAACAAAGTACCTGGAACCGCCTTTGGAAGTGACCGAAGCCGGACCCCATACATCTGTATGCACATAGTCTAGTATCCCTCTGCTTCTATGTTTGCTTGATTGGAACTGAACCCGGTGTGCTTTGCCGTACACGCAATGCTCGCAAAAATCCATGCAAGGCTTCTTCAAGTTCTTCAACAAACCTTTCTTGACTAGCAGATCTAGCCCCTTTTCAGACATATGCCCAAGCCTCCTATGCCATAGCCGAGTGCACTCACATGGGTCTCCACCACTTCCACTTGTTCCAACCGCTACATCTTCTGTAACTGTAGTACCCTGAAGAGCATAGAGATTGCCTTCACGAATACCCTTCATCACAATCAAAGAACCACGAACAACCTTCTTTACTCCGTTCCATGTTGCAATCTTGCAACCACCGGAGTTTAAAGCACCAACAGAGATAAGGTTCTTCCGCAAATCAGGAACATGTCTAACATCCATCAATGTTCTAACCACTCCATCATGCATCTTGATTCTAACCGAACCAAGCCCCACTGTTTTACAAGAATAGTTATTCCCCATCGACACGGTACCACCATCAGTGCTTCTATAGGTAGTAAACCACTTCCTATTTGGACACATATGGTAAGAGCAACCAGAATCAAGAATCCACTTGCGGAGATTTCCTCATCACAAGAGATGGAGTAGCACTCATCGCTTTCCCCTCCTTCCGAGGCATAGCTAACCTCTTACTTGACTTGCACCTTCCCGTCGTTGTTCTTATTGTTCTTCTTCCAACCCTTTTTGTTAGTACAATTCGCCTTGAAATGCCCAAGTTCGCCGCTTTTGAAACAAGGCCTTTCTGCAAGAGGTCTAGAACTGGATCTAGACTTTTCTCCCTTGCTTTTTGGTCGCACATTGCTTCTACCTCTTACAAACAATCTTTGAGCTTGTTCCTTGTTACCAATGGTAGACTTGCCACTAGTTGCAATCTTTCGAAGGTCATTCGCTAGAAGTGACGTTCTAGTGTCCTCCATCACAAGTTTATCACCCACATGCATTAATGTTTGTACTAGGTTCTCGTAATACTTCGACAATGAAAGAAGTAGTGGAAGTGCTTGATTCTCATCATCTACTTTCACATCAATGTCCTTCAAGTCCGATATGCACCTATCAAACTTGTTGACGTACTCTCGGATTGGTGTACCTTCATCCATCTTGCAAGTATACAATTTGGACTTCAAGTAAATCCGATTAGTTATAGTCTTCGTCATGAAGTTCGTCTCCAACTTTGTCCATACCTCCGAAGTCGTCGCCTCACCATCCACCAAGAAAGCAACATCTCTTTCAAGGCATAGAATGATCGATGCTCGAGCTTCAAGGTCTAGCTCTTCCCAATCCTCGTCGGACATGTCTTTGTGCTTCTTCTCTTTACCCGCCAAAGCTTTGTGCAACTTTTGCGAAATTAACAAATTTTTCATTTGCATCCTCCAATAGGAGAAATCGTTTTTCCCATTGAATTTCTCTATCTCATACATCCCAACCTTCACCGCTCCACTAGTAGATGTCATCTATCCACTTGTTTACGGGAAAATCACCAACAAAGTTCTCTCGGGAATTTTCACAAACACCTTGTGTGCACAACAAGGTTCAAGCCAACCACCAAAAATCGAAGCTTTACCACCTTGATTTGAGAAGATGCTCTGATACCAAATTGTTAGGAAATGACTCCTAGATTAATACCTTAACCGGTATTGCCCAAGAAATCCAAGCAATGTGATAATCCCAAAAGAAAAATATTTAGGAAGAAATGAGATTTGGGGGAATGAAAATTCAATATAAATGAAGAACTTTGATTACTTGAACAAGCCTTAAGTTAATCACCGGAAAAAGAAATGGAGCTTTAGATTTATGATCCAAGATAGAACAACCTCAATCTTGTAAAAATCTCTCCTAAGCTCACTCAACTTTTCTCTAAATTTTCGGACTCAAAAATAGGTGGAAAACCTGCTATATATAGCAGTCGGGTGGGCGCCAAGTTCCACGCCATTGCGCCACCCCTTCAGCCCAGCACCCAGCCCGTGAAACAGAATGCTGGGTGTCATAGCGTCCAGCACTTGCTGAAAAACAAGCAGCAGCAGCCCACTCACAATATGTTTCCTTAGAGACGACATTGCTATAATCTGTGACAGTTTCATTTTAAAAATCAAACAAAAAGAAAGGATCTTGTCAAAGTGTTATTGCAAACTGTAAAAGAAAAATTCTAGAATTCCACAAAATCCCCTCCCCCTCCCCCGCAATTAGCAAAACAAAGTTACATGCTCAATAGAACAAATAAAAAAAATAGATACTGTCATACTGATTGTTGTTTCGTCAAAACTAAAAAGTTCGGTCCCAGAGCAGAAGGAAAGGAGAAAAATTACACAAAATTCAGACGGATGTTAGGTTGGTTATGAGGGGTACCAAGGCTGTTAACCAAATTCACCAATTTAGGGTTTTTGTAATGTGATTCAAATATGTGAAACAGAAGGCTATTAACTAATCTATGAATTTTATGGTTCTCAACAAAATAAAAGGAAAGAAAATATTTTTACCTTATTTCAGTTAAGGAATGGAGAAGCAGCAGATTGGGTGGTGATGAGGGCATCTTGATGTACCAAATCACCAAAATACACCAAATTTTGATATAAGATCTCTTCAAGGTTGTACATCAAAGTTTGCACAATTTTACATCAAACGGTGCAAAATCAAATTTACAATTTTCTTCTATTTGTCAGACTAATTGATGGAGGGTATTTTCATCATTTGTGTTATATATTTTTAATACAATATATTTTTATTATTATAACTCTTATTATGAGCAGCAGCAGTAGTAGTAATTTTAAAATAAATTTTAATAATGTAAAAAATATTTGTTAATATTTTCGTTAATTTGACGTAATTATTTATTTAGTAATTTCTGTATTTGTAAAATAAATAAATAAATAAATTACTACAAATAAAAAAAGAGAAGAAAATGATCAAACATTATTTTTTTTTTTTTGTTCTATTGAGCATTTAACTTTTTTTTTTGCTAATTTGGGGGGGGGGGGGAATTCTGTGGAATTCTAGAATTTTTCTTTTACAGTTTGCAATAAACTCCTTGACAAGATCCTTTCTTTATGTTTGATTTTTAAAGTGAAACTTTGTCACAGATCATAGCAATGTCGTCTCTAAGGAAACATATTCACAAGGATCGCATGCAAGTCCATAATTAAAAGAAGCAGGTTTTACAGGTAATTTTTAGAATTTTGTATTCGAATTCAGTCTTCAAAATCTCTTTTTAGCTTCTATTTGTTGTAAGTCACTGTGTGCCTGTAGAAACTTAAGCTAAAGGCGACATTGAGGAACCCAGATGAGTTTTATTTAAAGAGGATCCTAGATGAATACCTTAACCGGTATGCCCAAGAAATCCAAGCAATTTGATAATCCCAAAAGAAAAATATTTAGGAAGAAATGAGATTTGGGGAATGAAAATTCAATATAAATGAAGAACTTTGATTACTTGAACAAGCCTTAAGTTAATCACCGGAAAAAGAAATGGAGCTTTAGATTTATGATCCAAGATAGAACAACCTCAATCTTGTAAAAATCTCTCCTAAGCTCACTCAACTTTTCTCTCAATTTTCAGACTTAAAAATAGGTGGAAAACCTGCTATATTTAGCAACCAAGTGGGCGCCATGGCGCCACCCCTTCAGCCCAGCACCCAGCCCGTGAAAAAGAGTGCTCGGCGTCATGGCGTCCAGCATTTGCTGAAAAACAAGCAGCAGCAGCCCACTCACAATTCTCCACCTCGTACATCATTTGATAGATCTCAAATTTTGGACGAACACAAGAAGAGAAGACGCCACAAGCCACAAACTCGGCTGCACCATTATTGACCATGGTTGCCTACGTAGCCGAAATAGGGATCAAGCCTCAGTAGTTCATTCCAACCTTCATATAATCTCCACCTCATTCCAACCCCGCCCCGAAGGGCCATGCCTTCTTGGGCACATCAACACTCACTATTGCTGTTCCGCATAGTTTCCTTGAAGGTGACAGGCTCATCATCCTCCAATGAGAGTGCGTGTTCAACCACATTGGTCTGCCCATAGTACCTCAGAGGCTGGTCTGGCCCCAACTTCTGAACTTGCTTGTAAGCTCGCCTTGGCCTAGTGGAAGCCAAACTTTCCTCGAGCTGTACATTCTCTTGCTGAACCACCTCATGTTCGAGCTCATCACCACTCTCCACTTGAGTGTCTCCATGATACTCCTCTTGAACACGACTAGGACCAGTTTGGTCTCTAGATTCTATCTCAACAACTTGAGACTTTGAACCCCCAACAGCTTCAACACCGGGTACCGTAGCTTTCGACCAAGCTACCATGGAGTTCTCATCAAAAGTAACATCCCTGCTGATTATGAACTTAGAATCCTCTGCACACCAAAGGCGATAGCCTTTTACACCTGCTGCATACCCCAAGAATATAGCCTTTTTGGCCCTCGCATCAAGTTTTCCCTCGTTGACGTGATAGTAGGTTGTGCATCCGAATATTCTGAGTTTCTCATAATCTGCAGTTCTCCTGTCAATACCCTGTAAGGTACATCTCCATCTAACTTTAAACGTGGAGACCGGTTCACTATGTAGCAAGCATTAGCAACCGACTCTGCCCACCATTCTCTGCCCAAGCCAGCATAGGATCGCATACATATCGATTTCTCTCAAAGTGTGCGGTTCAGTCTTTCTGCGACCTCATCTGCTGCGGTGTATTCCTAACTGTCCAGTGTCGGGCAATACCTTCCTTACCGCAGAACTCCTTGAAAGCACCATCTGTATACCCTGTACCGTTATCAGATCGCAGTGTCTTCAATTTCTTTCCTGTTCTGTTTTCAACCATTGCTTTCCATTTCTTGAACGTGTTGAATACCTCATTCTTATGCTTCAAGAAATATATCCAAGCATACCTAGAATAATCATCAACAAACGTAACAAAGTACCTGGAACCGCCTTTGGAAGTGACCGAAGCCGGACCCCATACATCTGTATGCACATAGTCTAGTATCCCTCTGCTTCTATGTTTGCTTGATTGGAACTGAACCCGGTGTGCTTTTCCGTACACGCAATGCTCGCAAAAATCCATGCAAGGCTTCTTCAAGTTCTTCAACAAACCTTTCTTGACTAGCAGATCTAGCCCCTTTTCAGACATATGCCCAAGCCTCCTATGCCATAGCCGAGTGCACTCACATGGGTCTCCACCACTTCCACTTGTTCCAACCGCTACATCTTCTGTAACTGTAGTACCCTGAAGAGCATAGAGATTGCCTTCACGAATACCCTTCATCACAATCAAAGATCCACGAACAACCTTCTTTACTCCGTTCCATGTTGCAATCTTGCAACCACCGGAGTTTAAAGCACCAACAGAGATAAGGTTCTTCCGCAAATCAGGAACATGTCTAACATCCATCAATGTTCTAACCACTCCATCATGCATCTTGATTCTAACCGAACCAAGCCCCACTGTTTTACAAGAATAGTTATTCCCCATCGACACGGTACCACCATCAGTGCTTCTATAGGTAGTAAACCACTTCCTATTTGGACACATATGGTAAGAGCAACCAGAATCAAGAATCCACTTGCCGGAGATTTCCTCATCACAAGAGATGGAGTAGCACTCATCGCTTCCCCCTACTTCCGAGGCATAGCTAACCTCTTACTTGACTTGCACCTTCCCGTCGTTGTTCTTATTGTTCTTCTTCCAACCCTTTTTGTTAGTACAATTCGCCTTGAAATGACCAAGTTCGCCGCTTTTGAAACAAGGCCTTTCCGCAAGAGGTCTAGAACTGGATCTAGACTTTTCTCCCTTGCTTTTTGGTCGCACATTGCTTCTACCTCTTACAAACAATCCTTGAGCTTGCTCCTTGTTACCAATGGTAGACTTGCCACTAGTTGCAATCTTTCGAAGGTCATTCGCTAGAAGTGACGTTCTAGTGTCCTCCATCACAAGTTTATCACCCACATGCATTAATGTTTGTACTAGGTTCTCGTAATACTTCGGCAATGAAAGAAGTAGTGGAAGTGCTTGATCCTCATCATCTACTTTCACATCAATGTCCTCCAAGTCTGATATGCACCTATCAAACTTGTTGACGTACTCTCGGATTGGTGTACCTTCATCCATCTTGCAAGTATACAATTTGGACTTCAAGTAAATCCGATTAGTTATAGTCTTCGTCATGAAGTTCGTCTCCAACTTTGTCCATACCTCCGAAGTCGTCGCCTCACCATCCACCAAGAAAGTAACATCTCTTTCAAGGCATGGAATGATCGATGCTCGAGCTTCAAGGTCTAGCTCTTCCAAATCCTCGTCGGACATGTCTTTGTGCTTCTTCTCTTTACCCACCAAAGCTTTGTGCAATTTTTGCGAAATTAACAAATTTTTCATTTGCATCCTCCAATAGGAGAAATCGTTTTTCCCATTGAATTTCTCTATCTCATACATCCCAACCTTCTCCGCTCCACTAGTAGATGTCATCTATCCACTTGTTTACGGGAAAATCACCAACAAAGTTCTCTCGGGAATTTTCACAAACACCTTGTGTGCACAACAAGGTTCAAGCCAATCACCAAAAATCGAAGCTTTACCTCCTTGATTTGAGAAGATGCTCTGATACGAAATTGTTAGGAAATGACTCCTAGATTAATACCTTAACCGGTATTGCCCAAGAAATCCAAGCAATGTGATAATCCCAAAAGAAAAATATTTAGGAAGAAATGAGATTTGGGGGAATTAAAATTCAATATAAATGAAGAACTTTGATTACTTGTACAAGCCTCAAGTTAATCACCAAGAAAAGAAATGGAGCTTTAGATTTATGACCCAAGATAGAACAACCTCAATCTTGTAAAAATCTCTCCTAAACTCACTCAACTTTTCTCTAAATTTTCGGACTCAAAAATAGGTGGAAAACCTGCTATATATAGCAGTCGGGTGGGCGCCATGGCGCCCAAGATCCACGCAATTGCGCCACCCCTTCAGCCCAGCACCCAGCCCGTGAAACAGAGTGCTGGGTGTCATGGCGTCCAGCACTTGCTGAAAAACAAGCAGCAGCAGCCCACTCACAATATGTTTCCTTAGAGACGACATTGTCATAATCTGTGACAAAGTTTCATTTTAAAAATCAAACAAAAAGAAAGGATCTTGTCAAAGTGTTATTGCAAACTGTAAAAGAAAAATTCTAGAATTCCACAGAATCCCCTCCCACTCCCCCGCAATTAGCAAAACAAAGTTACATGCTCAATAGAACAAATAAAAAAATAGATACTGTCATACTGATTGTTGTTTCGTCAAAACTAAAAGGTTCGGTCCCAGAGCAGAAGGAAAGGAGAAAAATTACACAAAATTCAGACGGATGTTAGGTTGGTTATGAGGGGTACCAAGGCTTTTAACCAAATTCACCAATTTAGGGTTTTTGTATTGTGATTCAAATATGTGAAACAGAAGGCTATTAACTAATCTATGAATTTTATGGTTCTCAACAAAATAAAAGGAAAGAAAATATTTTTACCTTATTTCAGTTAAGGAATGGAGAAGCAGCAGATTGGGTGGTGATGAGGGCATCTTGATGTACCAAATCACTAAAATACACCAAATTTTGATATAAGATCTCTTCAAGGTTGTACATCAAAGTTTGCACAATTTTACATCAAACGGTGCAAAATCAAATTTACAATTTTCTTCTATTTGTCAGACTAATTGATGGAGGGTATTTTCATCATTTGTGTTATATTTTTTTAATACAATATATTTTTATTAGTATAACTCTTATTATGAGCAGCAGCAGTAGTAGTAATTTTAAAATAAATTTTAATAATGTAAAAAATATTTGTTAATATTTTCGTTAATTTGACGTAATTATTTATTTAGTAATTTATGTATTTGTAAAATAAATAAATAAATAAATTACTACAAATAAAAAAAGAGAAGAAAATGATCAAACATTATTTTTTTTATTTGTTCTATTGAGCATTTAACTTTTTTTTTGCTAATTTGGGGGGGTGGGAATTCTGTGGAATTCTAGAATTTTTCTTTTCCAGTTTGCAATAAACTCCTTGATAAGATTCTTTCTTTATGTTTGATTTTTAAAGTGAAACTTTGTCACAGATTATAGCAATGTCGTCTCTAAGGAAACATATTCACAAGGATCGCATGCAAATCCATAATCAAAAGAAGCAGGTTTTACAGGTAATTTTTAGAATTTTGTATTCGAATTCAGTCTTTAAAATCTCTTTTTTGCTTCTATTTGTTGTAAGTCACTGTGTGCCTGTAGAAACTTAAGCTAAAGGCGGCATTGAGGAACCCAGATGAGTTTTATTTAAAGAGGATCCTAGATGAATACCTTAACCGGTATGCCCAAGAAATCCAAGCATTGTGATAATCCCAAAAGAAAAATATTTAGGAAGAAATGGGATTTGGGGGAATGAAAATTCAATATAAATGAAGAACTTTGATTACTTGAACAAGCCTTAAGTTAATCACCAAAAAAAGAAATGGAGCTTTAGATTTATGATCCAAGATAGAACAACCTCAATCTTGTAAAAATCTCTCCTAAGCTCACTCAACTTTTCTCTCAATTTTCGGACTTAAAAATATGTGGTAAACCTGCTATATTTAGCAGCCAGGTGGGCGCCATGGCGCCACCCCTTCAGCCCAGCACCCAGCCCGTGAAAAAGAGTGCTCGGCGTCCTGGCGTCCAGCATTTGCTGAAAAACAAGCAGCAGCAGCCCACTCACAATTCTCCACCTCGTACATCATTTGATAGATCTCAAATTTTGGACGAACACAAGAAGAGAAGACGCCACAAGCGACAAACTCGGCTGCACCATTATTGACCATGGTTGCCTACGTAGCCGAAATAGGGATCAAGCCTCCGTAGTTCATTCCAACCTTCATATAATCTCCACCTCATTCCAACCCCGCCCCGAAGGGCCATGCCTTCTTGGGCACATCAACACTCACTATTGCTGTTCCGCATAGTTTCCTTGAAGGTGACAGGCTCATCATCCTCCAATGAGAGTGCGTGTTCAACCACATTGGTCTGCCCATAGTGCCTCAGAGGCTGGTCTGGCCCCAACTTCTGAACTTGCTAGTGGAAGCCAAACTTTCCTCGAGCTGTACATTCTCTTGCTGAACCACCTCATGTTCAAGCTCATCACCACTCTCCACTTGAGTGTCTCCATGATACTCCTCTTGAACACGACTAGGACCAGTTTGGTCTCTAGATTCTATCTCAACAACTTGAGACTTTGAACCCCCAACAGCTTCAACACCGGGGTACCGTAGCTTTCGACCAAGCTACCATGGAGTTCTCATCAAAAGTAACATCCCTGCTGATTATGAACTTAGAATCCTCTGCACACCAAAGGCGATAGCCTTTTGCACCTGCTGCATACCCCAAGAATATAGCCTTTTTGGCCCTCGCATCAAGTTTTCCCTCGTTGACGTGATAGTAGGTTGTGCATCCGAATATTCTGAGTTTCTCATAATCTGCAGTTCTCCTGTCAATACCCTGTAAGGTACATCTCCATCTAACTTTGAACGTGGAGACCGGTTCACTATGTAGCAAGCATTAGCAACCGACTCTGCCCACCATTCTCTGCCCAAACCAGTATAGGATCGCATACATATCGATTTCTCTCAAAGTGTGCGGTTCAGTCTTTCCGCGACCTCATCTGCTGTGGTGTATTCCTAACTTTCCAGTGTCGGGCAATACCTTCCTTACCGCAGAACTCCTTGAAAGCACCATCTGTATACCCTGTACCGTTATCAGATCGCAGTGTCTTCAATTTCTTTCCTGTTCTGTTTTCAACCATTGCTTTCCATTTCTTGAACGTGTTGAATACCTCATTCTTATGCTTCAAGAAATATATCCAAGCATACCTAGAATAATCATCAACAAACGTAACAAAGTACCTGGAACCGCCTTTGGAAGTGACCGAAGCCGGACCCCATACATCTGTATGCACATAGTCTAGTATCCCTCTGCTTCTATGTTTGCTTGATTGGAACTGAACCCGGTGTGCTTTGCCGTACACGCAATGCTCGCAAAAATCCATGCAAGGCTTCTTCAAGTTCTTCAACAAACCTTTCTTGACTAGCAGATCTAGCCCCTTTTCAGACATATGCCCAAGCCTCCTATGCCATAGCCGAGTGCACTCACATGGGTCTCCACCACTTCCACTTGTTCCAACCGCTACATCTTCTGTAACTGTAGTACCCTGAAGAGCATAGAGATTGCCTTCACGAATACCCTTCATCACAATCAAAGAACCACGAACAACCTTCTTTACTCCGTTCCATGTTGCAATCTTGCAACCACCGGAGTTTAAAGCACCAACAGAGATAAGGTTCTTCCGCAAATCAGGAACATGTCTAACATCCATCAATGTTCTAACCACTCCATCATGCATCTTGATTCTAACCGAACCAAGCCCCACTGTTTTACAAGAATAGTTATTCCACATCGACACGGTACCACCATCAGTGCTTCTATAGGTAGTAAACCACTTCCTATTTGGACACATATGGTAAGAGCAACCAGAATCAAGAATCCACTTGCCGGAGATTTCCTCATCACAAGAGATGGAGTAGCACTCATCGCTTTCCCCTCCTTCCGAGGCATAGCTAACCTCTTACTTGACTTGCACCTTCCCGTCGTTGTTCTTATTGTTCTTCTTCCAACCCTTTTTGTTAGTACAATTCGCCTTGAAATGCCCAAGTTCGCCGCTTTTGAAACAAGGCCTTTCTGCAAGAGGTCTAGAACTGGATCTAGACTTTTCTCCCTTGCTTTTTGGTCGAACATTGCTTCTACCTCTTACAAACAATCCTTGAGCTTGCTCCTTGTTACCAATGGTAGACTTGCCACTAGTTGCAATCTTTCGAAGATCATTCGTTAGAAGTGACGTTCTAGTGTCCTCCATCACAAGTTTATCACCCACATGCATTAATGTTTGTACTAGGTTCTCGTAATACTTCGGCAATGAAAGAAGTAGTGGAAGTGCTTGATCCTCATCATCTACTTTCACATCAATGTCCTTCAAGTCCGATATGCACCTATCAAACTTGTTGACGTACTCTCGGATTGGTGTACCTTCATCCATCTTGCAAGTATACAATTTGGACTTCAAGTAAATCCGATTAGTTATAGTCTTCGTCATGAAGTTCGTCTCCAACTTTGTCCATACCTCCGAAGTCGTCGCCTCACCATCCACCAAGAAAGCAACATCTCTTTCAAGGCATAGAATAATCGATGCTCGAGCTTCAAGGTCTAGCTCTTCCCAATCCTCGTCGGACATGTCTTTGTGCTTCTTCTCTTTACCCGCCAAAGCTTTGTGCAACTTTTGCGAAATTAACAAATTTTTCATTTGCATCCTCCAATAGGGGAAATCATTTTTCTCATTGAATTTCTCTATCTCATACATCCCAACCTTCACCGCTCCACTAGTAGATGTCATCTATCCACTTGTTTATGGGAAAATCACCAACAAAGTTCTCTCGGGAATTTTCACAAACACCTTGTGTGCACAACAAGGTTCAAGCCAACCACCAAAAATCGAAGCTTTACCACCTTGATTTGAGAAGATGATCTGATACCAAATTGTTAGGAAATGACTCCTAGATTAATACCTTAACCGGTATTGCCCAAGAAATCCAAGCAATGTGATAATCCCAAAAGAAAAATATTTAGGAAGAAATGAGATTTGGGGGAATTAAAATTCAATATAAATGAAGAACTTTGATTACTTGTACAAGCCTCATGTTAATCACCAAGAAAAGAAAGTGAGCTTTAGATTTATGACCCAAGATAGAACAACCTCAATCTTGTAAAAATCTCTCCTAAGCTCACTCAACTTTTCTCTAAATTTTCGGACTCAAAAATAGGTGGAAAACAAACAAAAAGAAAGGATCTTGTCAAAGTGTTATTGCAAACTGTAAAAGAAAAATTCTAGAATTCCACAGAATCCCCTCCCCCTCCCCCGCAATTAGCAAAACAAAGTTACATGCTCAATAGAACAAATAAAAAAAATAGATACTGTCATACTGATTGTTGTTTCGTCAAAACTAAAAAGTTCGGTCCCAGAGCAGAAGGGAAGGAGAAAAATTACACAAAATTCAGACGGATGTTAGGTTGGTTATGAGGGGTACCAAGGCTGTTAACCAAATTCACCAATTTAGGGTTTTTGTATTGTGATTCAAATATGTGAAACAGAAGGCTATTAACTAATCTATGAATTTTATGGTTCTCAACAAAATAAAAGGAAAGAAAATATTTTTACCTTATTTCAGTTAAGGAATGGTGAAGCAGCAGATTGGGTGGTGATGAGGGCATCTTGATGTACCAAATCACCAAAATACACCAAATTTTGATATAAGATCTCTTCAAGGTTGTACATCAAAGTTTGCACAATTTTACATCAAACGGTACAAAATCAAATTTACAATTTTCTTCTATTTATCAGACTAATTGATGGAGGGTATTTTCATCATTTGTGTTATATATTTTTAATACAATATATTTTTATTATTATAACTCTTATTATGAGCAGCAGCAGTAGTAGTAATTTTAGAATAAATTTTAATAATATAAAAAATATTTGTTAATATTTTCGTTAATTTGACGTAATTATTTATTTAGTAATTTATGTATTTGTAAAATTAATAAATAAAGAAATTACTACAAATAAAAAAAGAGAAGAAAATAATCAAACATCATTTTTTTTATTTGTTCTATTTAGTATTTAACTTTTTTTTTGCTAATTTTGGGAGGGGGGGGGGAATTCTGTGGAATTCTAGAATTTTTCTTTTACAGTTTGCAATGAACTCCTTGACAAGATCCTTTCTTTATGTTTGATTTTTAAAGTGAAACTTTGTCACAGATTATAGCAATGTCGTCTCTAAGGAAACATATTCACAAGGATCGCATGCAATTCTATAATCAAAAGAAGCAGGCTTTACAGGTAATTTTTAGAATTTTGTATTCGAATTCTGTCTTGAAAATCTCTTTTTAGCTTCTATTTGTTGTAAGTCACTGTGTGCCTGTAGAAACTTAAGCTAAAGGCGACATTGAGGAACCCAGATGAGTTTTATTTAAAGAGGATCCTAGATGAATACCTTAACCGGTATGCCCAAGAAATCCAAGCAATGTGATAATCCCAAAAGAAAAATATTTAGGAAGAAATGAGATTTGGGGGAATGAAAATTCAATATAAATGTAGAACTTTGATTACTTGAACAAGCCTTAAGTTAATCACCAAAAAAAGAAATGGAGCTTTAGAATTATGATCCAAGATAGAACAACCTCAATCTTGTAAAAATCTCTCCTAAGCTCACTCAACTTTTCTCTCAATTTTCGGACTTAAAAATATGTGGTAAACCTGCTATATTTAGCAGCCAGGTGGGCGCCATGGCGCCACCCCTTCAGCCCAGCACCCAGCCCGTGAAAAAGAGTGCTCGGCGTCCTGGCGTCCAGCATTTGCTGAAAAACAAGCAGCAGCAGCCCACTCACAATTCTCCACCTCGTACATCATTTGATAGATCTCAAATTTTGGACGAACACAAGAAGAGAAGACGCCACAAGCGACAAACTCGGCTGCACCATTATTGACCATGGTTGCCTACGTAGCCGAAATAGGGATCAAGCCTCCGTAGTTCATTCCAACCTTCATATAATCTCCACCTCATTCCAACCCCGCCCCGAAGGGCCATGCCTTCTTGGGCACATCAACACTCACTATTGCTGTTCCGCATAGTTTCCTTGAAGGTGACAGGCTCATCATCCTCCAATGAGAGTGCGTGTTCAACCACATTGGTCTGCCCATAGTGCCTCAGAGGCTGGTCTGGCCCCAACTTCTGAACTTGCTAGTGGAAGCCAAACTTTCCTCGAGCTGTACATTCTCTTGCTGAACCACCTCATGTTCAAGCTCATCACCACTCTCCACTTGAGTGTCTCCATGATACTCCTCTTGAACACGACTAGGACCAGTTTGGTCTCTAGATTCTATCTCAACAACTTGAGATTTTGAACCCCCAACAGCTTCAACATGGAGTTCTCATCAAAAGTAACATCCCTACTGATTATGAACTTAGAATCCTCTGCACACCAAAGGCAATAGCCTTTTACACCTGCTGCATACCCCAAGAATATAGCCTTTTTGGCCCTCGCATCAAGCTTTCCCTCGTTGACGTGATAGTAGGTTGTGCATCCGAATATTCTGAGTTTCTCATAATCTGCAGTTCTCCTGTCAATACCCTGTAAGGTACATCTCCATCTAACTTTGAACGTGGAGACCGGTTCACTATGTAGCAAGCATTAGCAACCGACTCTGCCCACCATTCTCTGCCCAAACCAGTATAGGATCGCATACATATCGATTTCTCTCAAAGTGTGCGGTTCAGTCTTTCCGCGACCTCATCTGCTGTGGTGTATTCCTAACTTTCCAGTGTCGGGCAATACCTTCCTTACCGCAGAACTCCTTGAAAGCACCATCTGTATACCCTGTACCGTTATCAGATCGCAGTGTCTTCAATTTCTTTCCTGTTCTGTTTTCAACCATTGCTTTCCATTTCTTGAACGTGTTGAATACCTCATTCTTATGCTTCAAGAAATATATCCAAGCATACCTAGAATAATCATCAACAAACGTAACAAAGTACCTGGAACCGCCTTTGGAAGTGACCGAAGCCGGACCCCATACATCTGTATGCACATAGTCTAGTATCCCTCTGCTTCTATGTTTGCTTGATTGGAACTGAACCCGGTGTGCTTTGCCGTACACGCAATGCTCGCAAAAATCCATGCAAGGCTTCTTCAAGTTCTTCAACAAACCTTTCTTGACTAGCAGATCTAGCCCCTTTTCAGACATATGCCCAAGCCTCCTATGCCATAGCCGAGTGCACTCACATGGGTCTCCACCACTTCCACTTGTTCCAACCGCTACATCTTCTGTAACTGTAGTACCCTGAAGAGCATAGAGATTGCCTTCACGAATACCCTTCATCACAATCAAAGAACCACGAACAACCTTCTTTACTCCGTTCCATGTTGCAATCTTGCAACCACCGGAGTTTAAAGCACCAACAGAGATAAGGTTCTTCCGCAAATCAGGAACATGTCTAACATCCATCAATGTTCTAACCACTCCATCATGCATCTTGATTCTAACCGAACCAAGCCCCACTGTTTTACAAGAATAGTTATTCCCCATCGACACGGTACCACCATCAGTGCTTCTATAGGTAGTAAACCACTTCCTATTTGGACACATATGGTAAGAGCAACCAGAATCAAGAATCCACTTGCCGGAGATTTCCTCATCACAAGAGATGGAGTAGCACTCATCGCTTTCCCCTCCTTCCGAGGCATAGCTAACCTCTTACTTGACTTGCACCTTCCCGTCGTTGTTCTTATTGTTCTTCTTCCAACCCTTTTTGTTAGTACAATTCGCCTTGAAATGCCCAAGTTCGCCGCTTTTGAAACAAGGCCTTTCTGCAAGAGGTCTAGAACTGGATCTAGACTTTTCTCCCTTGCTTTTTGGTCGCACATTGCTTCTACCTCTTACAAACAATCCTTGAGCTTGCTCCTTGTTACCAATGGTAGACTTGCCACTAGTTGCAATCTTTCGAAGATCATTCGTTAGAAGTGACGTTCTAGTGTCCTCCATCACAAGTTTATCACCCACATGCATTAATGTTTGTACTAGGTTCTCGTAATACTTCGGCAATGAAAGAAGTAGTGGAAGTGCTTGATCCTCATCATCTACTTTCACATCAATGTCCTTCAAGTCCGATATGCACCTATCAAACTTGTTGACGTACTCTCGGATTGGTGTACCTTCATCCATCTTGCAAGTATACAATTTGGACTTCAAGTAAATCCGATTAGTTATAGTCTTCGTCATGAAGTTCGTCTCCAACTTTGTCCATACCTTCGAAGTCGTCGCCTCACCATCCACCAAGAAAGCAACATCTCTTTCAAGGCATAGAATGATCGATGCTCGAGCTTCAAGGTCTAGCTCTTCCCAATCCTCGTCGGACATGTTTTTGTGCTTCTTCTCTTTACCCGCCAAAGCTTTGTGCAACTTTTGCGAAATTAACAAATTTTTCATTTGCATCCTCCAATAGGAGAAATCGTTTTTCCCATTGAATTTCTCTATCTCATACATCCCAACCTTCACCGCTCCACTAGTAGATGTCATCTATCCACTTGTTTACGGGAAAATCACCAACAAAGTTCTCTCGGGAATTTTCACAAACACCTTGTGTGCACAACAAGGTTCAAGCCAACCACCAAAAATCGAAGCTTTACCACCTTGATTTGAGAAGATGCTCTGATACCAAATTGTTAGGAAATGACTCCTAGATGAATACCTTAACCGGTATTGCCCAAGAAATCCAAGCAATGTGATAATCCCAAAAGAAAAATATTTAGGAAGAAATGAGATTTGGGGGAATTAAAATTCAATATAAATGAAGAACTTTGATTACTTGAACAAGTCTCAAGTTAATCACCAAGAAAAGAAATGGAGCTTTAGATTTATGACCCAAGATAGAACAACCTCAACCTTGTAAAAATCTCTCCTTAGCTCACTCAACTTTTCTCTCAATTTTCGGACTCAAAAATAGGTGGAAAACCTACTATATATAGCAATCGGGTGGGCGCCATGGCGCCCAAGATCCACGCCATTGCGCCACCCCTTCAGCCCAGCACCCAGCCCGTGAAACAGAGTGCTGGGTGTCATGGCGTCCAGCACTTGCTGAAAAACAAGCAGCTGCAGCCCACTCACAATATGTTTCCTTAGAGACGACATTGCTATAATCTTTGACAAAGTTTCATTTTAAAAATCAAACAAAAAGAAAGGATCTTGTCAAAGTGTTATTGCAAACTGTAAAAGAAAAATTCTAGAATTCCACAGAATCCCCTCCCCCTCCCCTGCAATTAGCAAAACAAAGTTACATGCTCAATAGAACAAATAAAAAAAATAGATACTGTCATGCTGATTGTTGTTTCGTCAAAACTAAAAAGTTCGGTCCCAGAGCAGAAGGGAAGGAGAAAAATTACACAAAATTCAGACAGATGTTAGGTTGGTTATGAGGGGTACCAAGGCTGTTAACCAAATTCACCAATTTAGGGTTTTTGTATTGTGATTCAAATATGTGAAACAGAAGGCTATTAACTAATCTATGAATTTTATGGTTCTCAACAAAATAAAAGGAAAGAAAATATTTTTTACCTTATTTCAGTTAAGGAATGGAGAAGCAGCAGATTGGGTGGTGATGAGGGCATCTTGATGTACCAAATCACCAAAATACACCAAATTTTGATATAAGATCTCTTCAAGGTTGTACATCAAAGTTTGCACAATTTTACATCAAACGGTGCAAAATCAAATTTACAATTTTCTTCTATTTGTCAGACTAATTGATGGAGGGTATTTTCATCATTTGTGTTATATATTTTTAGTACAATATATTTTTATTATTATAACTCTTATTATGAGCAGCAGCAGTAGTAGTAATTTTAAAATAAATTTTAATAATGTAAAAAATATTTGTTAATATTTTCGTTATTTTGCCGTAATTATTTATTTAGTAATTTATGTATTTGTAAAATAAATAAATAAAGAAATTACTACAAATAAAAAAAGAGAAGAAAATGATCAAACATTATTCATTTGGTGTAAGTTTTAGTGTAATGGTTGAAAATGATTTTTAATTTGGTGCCCAGATTTGGTGAAAATAGTACAAAATTTAACTCAAATTTTGGTGCAAGGTTAGAGATGGTCCAAGGAGCAATTTGACCGGCTGCTGCAATGGTGAGGAGAAGCTTGTTGAAAGTTTTGACGTCTTATATTGTCGGATGTTTGGTTCCTGGTTTTGGTAGGAATCTAAATTGCATAGCATGTTCAATGCGACTTTTGTTAAAAGACTTACTACTACTACTACTACTATTATTATTATTATTACTGCTACTACTACTCTACCACTTCAAGAGGATGTTTGAGCTCCATTTTTTGTTAAGAATATATTTTGAAATAGTAGATTAATGGAGAATATATAATAAAAAATAAGGAAAAATTTTTAATTTGCGTGTATTATTATTTTATTGAATAATGTGTTGTTAAAAAGAAATAAAGAAAAAAATGTATATTGAAAAAAAATGGGATCAGGCAAAGGCTAAATCTTTTATTTAAAGTATTTATATAATCAATCGAATAGCCAATTTCCCATATTCCAACTCTAATTCTTTCACTTTAGCCTCACTCCTCTTTAGATTTTTTATGGTTCTTTCTCTTCCTTCACATTAACCGAAAATGGTTAAACATTTGATGAACAAAATAAGTTGACTGCTATAATTTAGGGCTAAGGTTGATTATTTTGGATTAAATGTAGCAACACATCAGTAAATTGAAACTTAGGAAGGAAACAAGATAGTCCAATTATATTTCTTAATACAATCCATCTTTTATGAACCATGAATTATGTTCAAGCATAACAACAAATACATAAGAATACTTTTGATTGAATAGATTCTCTTCAAAAATAATGTTTTCTTGATTATTTCGCACATTATCTTCACAGTGTAGGATAATTATGGTAAATATCCTTCTAGCAGTTCAAAAGATAAAATGCAGCAAAGAGATCAATCATTTACTAGTCATTGACCAGTAAATCGGAACGAAGAGCCTTAGCGCTTTCAGCTCTTCAACTTTCTACATCACACAATTGATTTTTAATATAATGAAATGCTTAAGCTTCTAAAAACAGTAATACGTCAAACCTTCTTTTCGTTTCGAAGATCATTCAGAACAAAGCCAATATATCTTCCTTTCCTCGACAGAATTTCATCTTTTGGATATTCCACCCTCCTTCGATTGTATACAATGAGTCGAATTATATGTCACATGCAAATGAAATATTAACAAATCATTTTATTTATATAAGTTTGTTATCTCACTTCCTTTCCGAGCCATCGGGTCCCCAAGAGCTTCCTTTCCCTTGATTTTTTTTACGCACTTAAAGATAATTAATATATTAACTTAAAAATAATGGTTTAAAATAAAATTTGGAAGGTTATAATCAAATGTAGATTCAACCTTTGATTTCTTTAGCTTTGACTATTTTTCCAGCTTGAGAGTTAGTTTTTCCTTCTTTGCTATTAGTTTCTTCTCGTTGGAAACTACTTTCTCCTTTTTGGCACTCGTCTTTTTAATTTTCTGCACAACACAAAAAGATTTATAGTATAATGAATCTCATAAGATGCTCTCTTAAGTTTTTAGGATACATTCAATTTTACCATTTTAACTAATCAATCATTTCGACAATGGCTCATTATCGACTATATAAATAGCAACTTTTAGATATTAAAATAGACACAAAAAAAGGACATCAATCCCATTATTATATCTAAAAGAAAGGATATTCATCCTAAGACATATAAGAATCAATCATTGAGCTTCACAATTAATTCAAACAGACAAATATGTGGTAAAAATTGAAAATCTAGCAAATTTTATCGGTCAAAGTGTTTCAAGGCAAGGAAAAGATAATGAAAATACAAGAATATATAGTTGGCAGATGTTATTTCATAAGCTAATAAAGAACTCAGCTTACTGTACCATTTCTGGTAAGCTAATAAAGTTGTACTTAGATTAAAAGGCATTTTTTTCCATCTAAATCTCTTGGACTTCAAAAGGAATCTACTTATTATAATTTTATCTAATTTAACTATTCTCTTAGACTCTTCAATGTTTAAAATGGTGATGTGCTTAGTTAAGAAAAGTTTATATGGAAATTATAAATAGAGAATGAAAATGATTTTCCATTAAATTGAACGAGAAGTTAAACTTTTAAATCTCATGTCTAACTAGTTTAACTCATCACATATTATAAAACTGAACCATGTGACATAATAGATAACTGAGATTGTTAGTTTGATACCGTTCGAGTAGTATATTGTAAAATAACATTAGAAATAAATATTCGATCATTCGCGTGTTATAATTTAAAACAATTATCTATGGTTTCATGATCATATAGGATGTCAGAAATTGTATACTTGATGGTTCAAGTATAGTGAGACACAATTTTTGATGTGATCAAAATATATCATTCACAATCATTACATAAAGTTTGACGTTTTATATTGATAAGAGTATTGTTCTTATTGAAATTTGTCTAGATTTGGGAATAGAAACAATAATGTATTTTGATGCACACTGAACGAGACCGCGTAGATGACTCATTTGTAACCGCTCAGAATGAGACTACTTGATTATCAAACGAGTTACCAAAATCCTAAGCGAGTAATGTACATTTGATTGCTAGTTCAAGTTCTTTGAGTAACCAATGAGAGAATTCTTAATTAAAAGATTGATCTCTGTACTTTGGGAATCAAGGCGAAACAGTTAGAGATCATATACTTCCAATAACGGAATCAATTAATCATCATGATGAGATGATCATCACTCCGAAGTACTTTCTATAGGCATTTGAATCCGAGCTCAATAGTATGATGATGGGATCGTTGGACTCTATGTTGTGATTAGTTTATAATGGATTAGTAATTTGAAAATGGGCTTGGAAGGTAATACATGTTGAAGGAAAAATTGGTCATTTTGTCGATTTCAACGATGATCGAAGGATATTGCTATTAGATCATAATTTGCTTCCATAATTATCACTCAATTCGAGAGTGCAATTTCGGTCTTTTGGTAGAATAAGTCGAGATTGAAAGATGTATTCCAATTGGTCAAGAGTTGACCCAATCAGAAACATCTATTGGAGCTTGAGTCTTGTGAGTCCGGTCAGGTCTCTCTCTCTTAGCTCTAATAAAGTTGTGTGACTTAATTGGCCTACTACAAAAAAAGTCGAAGAAAAATTGTGCAATTATGAAACTGTAATTGAGTATTATAAATATGCCCTTTATGGGACATTTCTCAAGGTTTTAGGGTCACACAAATTCTCTCATATTTCCCAAAAATAAGGTACCTGAAAGATAACAAATGAGAAGATCTAATGGATGGAGCATTTGGCTAAGCCATTAAAAGTTCCTTCAAGGTTATTATCTCACCCTTATGTGAGAGGATTTGAAAAAAAAAAAAAAAAAAAAAAATCCAATGACCTCAAGATCCATTATTCACTAGGGTTTAATCTTCAAAGAAAAATTAATTTCCTCTTGTGATGATTAAATCCAATAACCAACAAATGGTATTAGAACCAATGGTTATTGAGAGCCTTGAGTAGGGCTAGTTTTTTTTTTTTTTTTTTTAATCTTAGTTTAAATTGCATTTTTATTATGGGTGGTGTTAGGTTATTTGTTTTGACATGTTCATTGCATTATATGTTTAAAGATATTAATATATAATTACGTTTGGCTCTAGAATTTATTTATTTCCATTGTTGTAATGTGATTTATTTATTGCACTTTTCTCTAAAAAACAATTGTAAGCCATAAGGCACTGGGTTTTTTGTATTTATTTTCCATTTTTCTATACTTATGTATCAAGAGAAGATGATAGGTTTTTGAACTCCAAATGTTTTTTTTTTAAGTTGCTGTTTTTTTTCAAGGAGACCTGGATTTGGAGATGAAAAAACCCATACATGGAAATCTTGTTGGAGAAGTGGAATGGAAGGAGATAGAGATGGAACAAACAAAAAGGCAAAACCAAAGTGGAGCTTGTAAGTGGAGGCGGCGGTAGCCACCGCAATCCGTTATCCAATATTACAACCGGAAACAACAATAGCTGTTGCCAACTGCGGAAGCTTGCTTTGGCCTCATCCGTTATCCAATTTGTTATTAAAATATGTATATCTAGTATCAAATTACATCGGTCTCCCTATAGGAAGATTGGGTTATTTTAGATTAACTAAAATTGGACCTTGAAATAGAATATTTTAAAATGGAATAATGGTGTGATTATCCTATATATAACGTCTCATATATTTCGAATATTTTAAAATTATTAACAGAGGTTATTATACTTATATATATGAAATTTTTTAAGGGCTTCCTATAGAAGGTTTCGACAAAATTATTCATAAACCAAATAATAATCATTCTTCACTTTTATTGTGCCATAAGATGCCTAGTTCAATATGATGAGTGGGAGGTTCCCAACCTTGCCAGCAACCACATTGACCTCCTATATAGGGCATGTTAAAAGTTGTAAGGGTTTAAGGTCTTTGATTAAAAAAATATATATAGTTTTGGTCTATATTTGCATACTCATATAAATGCATCATACAAAGATTATTGTTCATTTTATTAATATGCAAATCATTAATTTTACAAAAAAAATGTCGTTTAATCCATCATCAGTGATACTTAACAAAAATCAACTTGTGGGAGAAAACTACGTTGACTAGAAAATGAATCCTACCATTGTTCTTATAGTTTTAAAAACTCAAATTTGTGCTGACTGAAGATTGTCCTAAAGCCCTAAAGATGGCTCCACAGAATTTCAAAAGACAACATATGAAAAGTGGTGTCATTCTGATAAGATGGCATGTTGCTACATTTTGGCATCATGTCAAATGTTTTGCAACAGAAATATCAGAATATGAAAATTGCTTTTGACATAATGGAAAGTCTTCAAGAAATGTTTGGACATCAAAGTCGAAAAGCTAGACAATCTTCTGTTAGGGAAATTATGAACACACACACACATGAAACTAGGTACATCTGTGAGGGATCATATGTTAACCATGATTGGTCACTTCAATGCCGCAGAGGTTTTAGGAGATGACATTGATTTCGAGATGCAGATTGAAATGGTTCTTGAGACTCTCCCGGAGATGTTCTCACAGTTTATAGTTGATTATAATCTACAAAAGATGGACATGTCTCTAACATAATTAATGAAAGAGCTCAAAAATTGGGAAATGTTCTAAAGGCTAGAAGTGAAAATACTTTGATTGTTACAGTCAAACCCTCTCATCCTAAGCCTTCTGGTGGCAAAGGAGGAAAAAGGATGAAGAGGCCAAACAAAAAGGAAGATGGTAAGCCAAAAAGGGAAGAAAACTACTACCAATGGGAAATCAAAGGGAAAATGTTTTATTTTTGGACAAAAGGATCATTGGAAGAGAAATTACTGAGATCACCTAGTTAAGGAGAAGCTAGGTCAAACAATAATCTATTCATCGAGTCATGCTTAGTGGTTGATTCTATTATTACCTGGATTATAGATTCTGGAGCCACTGATCATGTTTGCAATTCTTTGTAGGGGTTCCAAGTAACCAAGCACCTCATTGAAAGGGACTACACTCTTAGAGTTGGCACATGAGCAGTAGTGTCTGCTAAAATTGTTGGCATCTTTACTTTATATTTTGAAAATCGTAGACATTTGATTTTGGATGATTGTTATTTTATTCAAGAACTTACACAAAACTTGGTTTCCATTACAATTTTATATTTTCTTGGTTATTCAGTAATTTTTACTCATTCTACGGTGGTTATTAAGTTCAATAATTATGTTATATGTTCAAGTCATATGGTTAATAATCTCTATGTCTTAAGTCCTATGATTGGATCTATATATAACCTTACTATTACTACGAAAAGAAAAAGGTTATCTAGTACTAATAAAACTCTCTTATGGCATCTCAGACTGAGTCATAGTAATCTAACTATGATTCAAAGATTGGTGAATGATGGACATTTAAATGAGTTAGAGGTGGGAAAGATGACCAAATAGACTTTTTAAAGCTAAGGGACTAAGAGCTAAATAAGTTTTGGAAATGGTAGATTCCAATGTCTGTAGACCCATTAGTACTCGAGCTAGAGGAGGATATGAGTACTTCATACATATGCATTATATCTTACAAATCCGAAGCTTCAGAGAAATTCATGAAGTTTCAGATAGAGGTTGTGAAATAATTAGGTAAGTATCAAGGCCCTTCGATTCGATCAAGGTGGCGAATATCTATCCCCAAGAGTTTAAGGTCTACTTGTCGGATAATGGAATATTGTCTCAATTGAGTGCACTAAGGACTTCCTAACAGAATGGTGTCTTGGAAAGAAGAAATCGAACTCTTTTAGATATGGTAAGATCAATGATGAGTTATTCCTTATTCCTTATTGCCTATTTCCTTTTGGGAATATACATTACAAATGGCCACTTACATCTTGAAGTTAGTACCATCTAAGTCAATTCCCAAGACACCTCTTGAATTGTGGAAATGGCGCAAGATTAATTTGCACTACATTCGGATATGGGGGTGTCTAACACATGTGCTACATGAAAAATGGATAAGATGGAATCAAGATTAGAGGTTTATCTCTTTGTAGGATATCCAAAAGGAACAATATGTTATTACTTCTATAGTCCTCTGAATAAGAAGTTATTTGTTAGTACAAATTCAACTTTCTTAAATGATAAATGTATAGAAAAACATAAGTCTACAAGTAAGATTCTATTGGAAGATGATAAGTGCATTTTGTGCACTTATTTGGGCCATATTACTAAATTTTTATGTTGTCAAGGTATTGATTCCTACTTAATTAGGTTAATTTTCTTTTGTTTCGGTGTTGGACCCGTTTCAAAGCAATTGAAAAAAGAAAGAATGATTAATTGGCCATTTGATTTAATGTATAGGATCAAATTCCACACTTTGAAGAGGACATTTGCTGTACAATTAAATGGATTAAAGGGCTAAATTGCATGTTTTGAAATATTGGAGGCCTTGAGCACAATCACAACATTAGACGGGCCTTTAAACAAGGAAAATAAATTGCAATTAAATTATAAACAAAGTAGACATTCTTGAAAAGAAAAGTGGGTGGTTGGAAGGAGTTTAATAACAATAAAATTGGGCCTCAAACCAATAGAAAAAAGGGAACAATACAAAACTGAGGTTTTTAGTATGTCCAATTCAATAATAAGGTAATAAGTTTCAAAGTTCAAAAATAAGGTTTTTATTAAATTTTATTTATGATTTAATTAATTAATTAATTAATTAAAGTCACAAATTTGTACAAATTGATCACAAATACATTTATTAGTCACATATTATCAAATTAATTAATTACAAATTATTACGAGGTCACAAATCAAAATTTTTATTGGTCACAAATTATTTTCGAAGTCACGGATTGAAATTTTAATATGTCACAATTTATTTTCGAGATCACAGATCAAAATTTTAATAGGTCACAAATTAATTTCTTAGGTCACAATTAATTTCGAAGTCACAAATATGAATTTTAATAGGTCACAATTTCTCACCGAGGTCACAAATCAGAATTTAATAGGTCACAGACTAATTTATTAGTCACAAATTATTGAATTTTATAGTCACAAACCGATCCCGATCAAAATCCACCACAATATTTGGTCACATATCTGTGACAACCGACCCACAACTAGCGCCTCGCCACTACAACCATCGACTAACATCACCACCGACACCACCTCCATCACCACAGCCCACACCGCACCAACCACCACCACAGCCCACACCGCACCCACCACCATCACCACACACGCAGAAATCACAGAACCACCAAGTCACCGCCACCACCTCCATCACCACAGCCCACCCACATCGCACCAACCACCATCACCACACACGCAGAAATCACAGAACCACCAAGTCACCGCCACCACCTCCATCGCCACAGCCCACACCGCACCAACCACCATCACCACAGCCGCAGAAATCACAGAACCACCACTACCCCAAAACGACCACCGTCATTCGCACGCACAGTAACAGTCACCGCCACCACCTCCATCACCACAGCCCACACCGCACCAACCACCATCACCACAGCCCACATCGCACCAACACAATCGATTCCACACACACAGAAATGATAAATCGAGCGGGCACAGCTTCAGTTCTACCATCACCACCTTCGATCTACCTAGCCGTTGATTAGTCGGAGTTTTGGGTGGGGGTTGTTGGTAGTTTACTAATGAAGGATGCCGACGGGGTGGTGGCGGCGGGGGAGAGCGAGAGCGAGCGCGCGAGAGAGAGAGAGAGAGAGAGACGGGGGAAAGTGATAATTTTACATTAGGGTAAGTAATTTATATAATTTATTTGATTTTTTAATATTATAATATTTTATAATATTATAATTAAAACCTGATTTTTGTATAAATAAACTATATATCCTAATTTTGATTTTGGATCTTTAAATACTTTTCTAGATGTAATTTCCTCTAGAAAAAACGGTGAAAGTCCAATTGCAATGGAAATCCTAATTGGACAAAAAGCTGGCCAATTTTATATGGGAATAAAAGGGAGGCGGTGATTGAAGTAGGAATAAAAAGGTGGCAGCTCTAAGACTTTAAAAATGAATTTGGCTTCTAAATGGAAAAGAAAAACGGCGGCTGAAGGAAGGAAAATACCAAACCAAGTAGAAATAAAGGATGGCAATTGAAAAATAAAAAAAGGGGGTATACACGCATGCAGAGAGAATTTTAATGGGAGAAAAGGCTAGCAATTATTTGGAATAAAATGGACTCCTTTGTTAACTTAAAAAAAGTGGCTGTGAGTTTATATACACACACACACACAGACATAGACGGACTTGCCAAAAAAATTAAAGTACGAGCTATTTTATTTTTAAAAACTTGGCTGGAGGGTCTGTCCAAGTTCATGGACCTTCAACTTAAGAATTAGGAGGTCTGCCTAAGACAATTCTTTGTAATTTCACCCAAAAAAAAAAAAAAAAATTGAAAAAACTGGGGGTCCGTTGACCCTGCGGGACCCCCCCCCCCCCCCCCCCGGGTCCGCCCATGCACACAGAGACAGAATATGGAGGCAAGAAGAGGACGGACGGGAAGCAGTTGAAGCGACGAAGGAATTAAGTCCAAATTTTTGTACGACAATTTATCAACAATTGAGCGAAAATTAATCACGTTCTGTCAAATTTTGGTGATGTCTTTTCACTTTTGTTTGTTTAATTCCGACATTATGTTAGGTTAAATTATTTTGTTCTAGAAATTTCAATGTACCTTCAATTATGAACCTTTAACTCTTGAATTTTATTTCTTTTAAACGTTTAAAACACGTTTTCAATCATTGAGTGATTGACATGGATTTAATTTTCTCTACAATTACATGCGTAATAGTTGTATGAATTTTGTGACTTGTTTTACCCTCGAAAGATGGAATATAAGCTAGACAAAGTGTCAATATTCGTAAAGTCTAGTAGGGGATATAAATATACCACTATGCTTTACGTGATCTTTAAGTATTCATAAAATTTTAACACATTTTTATATATTCGCATCCGTCATAGAAATATAGTTAGGTCACGTGTAAGAGTAACTTTAATTCTACTCGAGAGAGAATGTTAAATAATTTAGGAATATTGATCTTCATAACTGAATCGTATTGTCTAATTTATAAAGTTCGGAGTAAGAAGGAATTAATATAAAGGGATTGGGAATCCTAATATGCGTTTCATCATCATATTTTTATAAAACTTGCATTTATTATAATCTTCCAATTATTTTAGTTGAGTTAGGTCTTTCATTCATAATTAGATTATTTAATTTACAGAAAAAATCACGATTTTAATTGTTCCGATTAAGGCTAAGTTAATTCGAATTTGAATTAGTACAATCTCTGTGTGAACGATAATTGGACTTAGAAATCCATTTTATTACTTTTTAACGAATCATACAATGAAATATATTTTTCGTTAACAGAAGAGTTGTTAGGGCATAGTTCAAATAAACCAGTTCCAAATTGCCACATAGAAACAAACAGGTTGACTTGAAACCTCCTACTGAACTAATGGTTGGCAATGAGGTAAGTGAGCTAGTGATGCCCACAAAACCTCATGGACAAATGGAACCATAGGTAATAGAGAATGAGGCACCCGTTGTTGCACCTCCACATCCCCCTTACAATAGGGATAATGAGGAGGTTGGTCCTAACAAAGGACAAGACCAAGCAATGGGAGGAGAGGAAGGACCTTTGGTCAGACTTGACGATTAGGCACCTTCAACCATTACTCGTAGTGGAAGGATTGTGAGACCACCTTGTAGATACTTGCTCTATGGAGAATCCTATTAGGCAATCTCTATTGAGCAAGAAGAAGATCCAACTTCATTTAAAGAAGTGATGAAGGATGTAGTCTTTATATCGTGGAAATCTACCATGAACTCAGAGATAGATTCTATGTATTCCGACAAGGTTTGGGATCTTGTAGATGCACTTAATGGGTCAAACCTATAGGGTGCAAGTGGGTCTATAAAAGGAAAAGATGTATAAATGAGAAGGTTGAAACCTTCAAAGCAAGGCTAGAGGTTAAGGGTTTTACCCAAAGAGAAAGTATCGACGATAAAGAAACATTCTTACCAATTGCCTTGCTTAAATCTATTCGAATACTTTTATTCATTGCCGCTCATTTTGATTATGAGGTTTGGCAAATGGACGTCAAGGCAACATTTTTAAATGAACGTCTTGATGAGACCATCTAATTAATGCAACCTGAGGGGTTCATGAAAGATGACTGTGAAAGGAAAGTTTGCAAGTAACAAAGGTTCATTTATGGACTTTAAATAAGCGTCCAGATCTTGGAATGAAAGATTTGATCAAACCATTAAGACTAATGGTTTTGAGCAAAATCTAGATGAACCTTGTATATACAAGCATATACAAAGATATAAAGTAATTTTTCTGATTCTGTATGTGGATGACATTCTACTCATTGAAAATGACGCATGGAGATTGTCATCTGTAAATAAATGATTGTCACAGTAGTTTGATATGGACTTGGAAGAAGCAAGTTATATTTTGGGAATTTGTATTTTATGAGATAGGAAAAACAGGATGATATAATTAAATATTTTGGGAAGTTGTCCCTAGCTTCATATCAGATAAGATATTATCTAGATTTGCAATGTAAGATTTCAAAAAGGGACAACTTCCTTTTAAATATAGAATTAATCTATCTAAGGATTTTTTTCCCAAAACTCCATCAGAGATAGATTATATGAAGAATGTTCCTTATGCTTCAGCTGTGGAGAGTCTCATGTATGCTATGCTTTGCACTAGATTGGATATTTGTTATGTTGTGAGTATTGTTAGTTGTTATCAGTCTAATCCAAGACCTGAACATTGGAATAGAGGTGTATCATATACTTAAGCACTTTCGGAGAACGAGAGATTATATGCTTGTCTATTTAGGACATTATCTGAAATTTATAGATATATTGATTCCAATTTTCAATCCAATTGTGATCTAGAAAGTCTACATCGAGTTTAGTATTTACACTGGGATGTGGCCATCGTATGGAGGACTATCAAGCAATCTTATATTGTTGATTCCACGATGGAGGCAAAATATGTAGCCACTTGTGAAGCTGTTAAAGAAGCTTTATGGTTCAAGAGTTTCTTTTGGACCTTAACATGGTACCTTTGGCAAATTGAGAGGTTGCTAAGGCTAAAGAACCAAGGAATCATTAGCGTGACAAGCACATTGAGAGGAAATATCACCTTTTTAGAGAGCTTGTTCATCGAGGAGACGTAACAGTTTGCAAGATTGCATCACAGATAATCTGGTGAATCTATTCAACAAGAGCTTACCAGCTAAGATTCGTGATGGGCATCTTAAGATGATGGGTATTCTTGATATGTCACATATACTCTAAAAGACAAGTTGGAGATTGTTAGTTTAATGCCCTTCGAGTAGTATTTTGTAAAACGATATTATGAATTAATATTCGATCATTCGTTTGTTATTATTTGAAATAACTGTCTAAAGTTCCATGTCATATAAGATGTCACAAATTGTATATTTGATGATTCGAGTATAGTGAGACACAATTTGGGACATGATCAAAATATATCGTTCACAATTGGTATATAAAGTTGGACATTTTATGTTGATAAAATTGAATTGTTCTTACTGAGATTTATCTAGATATGGGAATAAGAACAATAATATGTTCTAATGCACATTGAACGGGATTGTGTAGATGACTCATTTGTGGTCGCTCGGAATTAGACTCTACTCGATTATCAAACGAGTCACCTAAATTCTAAAGGAGTAATGTACATTTGATTGTTAGTTCAAGTTCTTTGAGATACCAATGAGTGAAGTCTTAATTAGAAGATTCATCTCGGTGCTTTGGGAATTGGGGCGAAATAGTTAGAGATCATATACTTGCAATAATGAAATCCGTTAATCATCACGATGAGACGATCGTCACTCCGAAGTATTTTCTATAGGCATTTGAAACTGAGCTCGATGTCTGATGATATGATTGTTGGACTATATGTTGTGATTATCTCACAACGGATTAGCTTTTATGAAAATGGGACTTGGAGGGTAATACATGTTGAAGGGAAAATTGGTCATTTTTTTTATTTCAACATATTGACGGTCAAACGGGGGTGGACTTGTGGAACGATGATCAAAAGATATTGTTATCGGATCGTAATTTGCTTCCATGATTATCACTCAACTCGAGAATGCAATTTCGACCTTTTGGTAGAATAAGTCGGGATTGATAGATGTATCTTAATTAATCAAGAAGTGACCCAATTAGAAACATCTATTGGAGCTTGAGCCTTGTAGTTCGATTAGGTGCCTCTCTTAGTTCTAATAAAGGTGTGTGATTTAATTGGCCTACTACAATAAAGTCCAAGGTAAATTGTGCAATTATGAACCCTTAATTGAGTATTATAAATATGCCCTTTGTGGGCACATTTCTTAAGGTTTTAAGGTTAGCCACATTCTCTTATATTTCCCAAAAGGGAGGCACCTAAAAGTGAAAAAAAGAAGATGTAAGGGAGGAAGCATTTGGTAGGCCATTAAAAGCTCATTCAACCCAATGAACTCGCAGTGATCTAAATTCCATTATTAGATAATCTTTTTGATGGTAAAGGAAATTGATTTGTGTATTCAAATTATGACAATGTTTTGTTTGTTTGAACTTTTGTGATCTTAATGATTAATAATTTGAACTTGCTGAATGTTTGATTTTTATTTTTTTATTTAATATATATTACTAACTTATGAAAATGGTGTAAGTCTGAAAATTTTAAAAACAAATTAGAACTAAACCAAACCAAAATCGAATGGTTTGGTTACATATTTTGAAAAAAGAGCTATTTGGTTCCATTATTAAAAAATAATAATAATAATAATCATTAGCTAATGGTTCGGTTTGATTATCTTAAAATCATAATTAAATGGAACTATGTCTACCCCTATGATTAATGCTTTAAAAACCACTTAATTTAAAATTAGTAAAAAAAAAAAAAAACCAGTCAATTAGCCTATTAACCGCTAACTGGATGACCTATCGGTTATGCCATTTGGCAAATGATTTAAAAGTTATATTATTCATAAATTTTAAAGGTATTTGTACATCATTGTATACAAATTAATGTACAGATTTATGATCATCATCTGAAGCCAATGGTTGCCCATATTTGGGAACTTATCATGAGTGGGTTGTGACTATTTGTCAAGGTTTTGCCCATCACTTGTGTTTGTTTCAATCTTCCTCAACATTCAACATTAAGAAGCCTAGGTTTGGCAGAAATTGATCGGTTTGCAACCATACAAATATTAAAACTTCGAGTTTGAAACCATATAATTTTTTTATTTTGAAATGACAATGTAAGGTTAGCGGTTTAAAGAGGACCATGCCTCATATATTAACAGACCCTATTAGGCATGATGTAATTTTGAATATTTGAGTGCCAAATTAAGCGTGGCGTAATGTTGAATTTTTGTGTGCCAGATATAGTTAAACTTTTCACGACTCAACACAATTCCAATTCATAGCCGACAATACGTACGAACTAATGATTTTGGATCTATGGAACTATTTTAGTCAAGAAACAAGCAAACAGCCTGAAAAGTTGCTAAAATTAGAGGTTCATATGTTTAATTTAACGTCATAATCATAAGAGTCTGACAATACATACGATTATGTACATAACAAGAAGCTCGATTTTTGAATATTGCTCGGATCCAAGAAATATAACGAATTTCACTATGGATTTATACCAATACAAGTAAGTAATCGCGTGTTCACAAGAAGTCATCAATTGACCATGTCACATGCCTAAGGTGACAGAGATTTTCCCTCTAACTAAAATTGCATTACTTGTAAACCAAAATGTTTCCATTTACCTAATTTAGAAACTAGTGATATGTTTATTAATATCCATATAAACAATTAAGTTATTTTGTTCGATATCGTCTAGTATGACATGTCCTCAAATGTTCTAAATAACATTTTTTTTTCTTTAAATTTCATTTTGAAAAATCATTTCAATTGAATTCTATACTATCTAAAACACTTCATTCCAAATGAATAATTCAGTGATTTTGTAAAGGAAATTGAGTTTTTCTTTTGTTCTACGTAAAATGCTTATGATTTAAGCGTAAGCGAATTTAACCTGATTCACGTCTTGATGCACAAATCTAGCAGCTTTTTCCAAGTACACAATTGAATATTGCCAGAAAACTTGTCTAGATGCCCGCACACCTAGTTCTACCGAAGCTAAATGGGCCATGCTAAATCAAATTGTTTTTAGCTTGTACGAAAATACAAGCGTAGATTATTAATCTAATCTCTATCCTGATTTCAAATAATTGCAATATGAAACACCATAAAACTCCCAATGTATACTCGTATTTTATACGTATTGATATACAAATGACAAATTAAGTTCGACACACAATAAGCCCTTGTTTGAGCCACATTCTTGTCAAGAAAATGAATTTTTGAATAGTATATTGAAGAAAAATGTGTGGTTAAAAAGTAAAGAAAAATTTTGAATTTGCGTGTAATATTATTTTATTGAAGAATGTGTGGTTAAGGTAAGTTAAATCACTGTTGAAAAATGTATTTTGATGAAAAATGGGGTTAATAACATGAACCCTTTCATTCTTTTCTCATCTTCAAGTTTCATATGACCAATTCAAAACTTGTGCAGAACCCATAATCGAAATTACCATCTCCTGAATCTTTCTTTCTAATTGGTCAAAATTGGCAAACTAGTGGATTACTATAAATGTCAATAAATAAGGATAGAATGGTAAATTCATGCACATTTTTCCATTTTCACATTTTAATAATCAATTTCCCACATTAATATGGACGAAAGGGCAACCTGTCCTCCATCTAGAATCTTGAAAAAGAAACCCAGAAATGTTATGCCCCTGAATCTGTATATATAGCTGATAGTATATTCATACCAATTCTCATAATCCCATATGGCATCCCTGAAAATAACCAAGAAACACCATAAACACCTCAACAACCCTTTTCCTTCAAACCCGAAAACTCTCCCTTGTATTCATGGAAATCTTCTATTCGATTCTCTGTCAGTCCCTTCAGAACAGATCTATGACATTGGAAAGGATTTTCGGTTGAATTGGTCATCCAAAAATGGCGGGTCTCTCTGTATATTCCACAAGTCTCAGCCTTCAAGATCCATGTGGTCGACAGTCCCAGGACGATCCTTTGTTTCTGCAGCAGTGGCTGAAACAGAGATTGAAGAGAGTAGAGGATCATTTGTTATCAAAGACAGAGATATCCACTTGATATGCAATCATCAAACTATTGATAATATCAGGACCATTGATACATCTGATATCGTTTTACGCGCAAATTATCAAGATTTTACCTCTTCTAGCAATGGACTGGATCAAGAAAGACAGAACAAAGGAATACAGCTACCTGCTCTTCTGATTACTGGGAAGATTTTCTGTGTGATGAAAAGGAAAAACAGTATACAAAGTTCTGAATTTATAGAAAAACAGCCGTCCACTTATGCTAAGTACTGGATGCTCTTTGATCAGAAAAACAAAAATCAAATTGGATTCCAAGTGAGACTAGCACAACCAAAAGTGGAACATCGGCAAAAGCTTTCTCCAAGAACTTATAGTTGCAGAGCCTTCACTTCAAAATTTGGTCGAATTCGGAGACTTCGAGTTGGATGTAGTAGATATTTTTCAAGGAAGAGAGGAATTATGACAGTTTCACTGGCAGAAGAGGAAAACGCAGTAATGAAGAATGAAGGTGTTACTGATTTTAATAGGATCTGCATTACATATTCTAGTGAAAAAAGTGAAAAATTCTATGGTTTTGGTGAGCAGTTTTCACATATGGACTTCAAGGGGAAGAGGGTGCCAATATTTGTTCAAGAGCAAGGCATAGGGAGAGGTGATCAACCTATCACATTTGCAGCGAATTTGGTTAGCTACAGGTAAACTATATATAAAATATCTTTAATAGTTGAAGATCAAATTAATCATCATTTTAACATGAGCTTTTGTCTAAATGCAGGGCAGGGGGTGATGAAAGTACAACTTACGCTCCTTCACCTTTTTATATGACATCAAAAATGAGGTCACTTTATCTTGAAGGATACAACTATTCAGTATTTGATCTAACAAAAGATGACAGCGTCCAGATACAGGTATCTAAATCTTCGTCCATACATTGTACGGTCATCATAAATAGCGGTTGGCATTCGGGATTATAAGCATAATCCAAAACTCCACGATGGCTACCTTAGTATGTCTATTAATATGGTACGATCCCTGGAGGTATTAAGAGTATGTGTAGTTGAAAACCTTGATGACTAAGAATAAATAACTCCCGCACTCCATTAATCTAATTTTCAAAGTCTGTACAAACGAGGAAAACATGATACAGAACACGAGTCTCTGGAACTGCACCTTTCCCCAAGGAAAGGAAGTAAAAACATATTTCCTGTATATTGAGTTTCCATTCAGATAAGGTTTACTCAAGAACCAAAATTTTCACTCTCATTACCTACAACTATTGGAAATTCTTGTAGATACATGGAGATTTGATTGAAGGTAGAATACTGCATGGGAACTCACCTACTGAGCTTATTGAACACTTCACAGAAACCATTGGTAGACCTCAAAAACTTCCTGATTGGATAATATCAGGTGCTGTGGTGGGATTGCAAGGTGGCACTGAAACAGTACGCCATATGTGGAAGGAGCTGCAGGCTCAAGAAACTCCAGTATCGGCATTTTGGTTGCAGGTTGAACAATAACCTATAAGTTAATATAGGAATGGAATTATTTCATTAAGATGTCCCTAATATACTTGAACCTAGAATCTATATATTTAATATATGTCATTTTTCATTCTATTTTTACTTTGAAGTAGGGGGATGATATGTGATCATGAATATTGGAAATGATTAATGGATCATGGGTAAAAAAATTCATCCTATGCTCATTATGCAGGACTGGGTAGGGCAGAGGAAGACAGTTATTGGATCACAACTTTGGTGGAACTGGGAAGTGGATTCAAATAGGTATTCAGGATGGCAGAAATTAATCAAAGATCTAGATGCACGGGATATTAAAGTGATGACATATTGCAATCCTTGTTTAGCTCTGGTATGCAACTATATCATTAGCAATTATAATTAATATCAGGTATAATATGTCTGATGACGGTCCTCCAACTCATAAATGTAGATGGACGAAAAGCATAATGCAAAAAGAAACCTATTTGAGGAGGCAATGAAGTTAGACATCTTAGTGAAGGAGAAAAATGGAGACCCATATATGGTTCCTAATACAGCTTTTGATGTTGGAATGCTGGATCTGACCCATCCAAAGACAGAAAGTTGGTTCAAACAGATTTTGCAAGAAATGGTGGATGATGGAGTGCGGGGATGGATGGCTGATTTTGGTGAAGGCCTGCCAGTTGATGCCTGCCTCTATTCAGGTTGAAGTCAAACTTATGTTGTCACCTCACTTCAGTCTTTAGGTTAAAAAGAAAAATAGAACAACTATAAAAAATTCAATTACATATCACAACTCTTTTTCCTCTTCATAAAGTTCTCCTGTTTGCTTCCCATAATAATGTGTCCAATGATTACATCTTCTTGTGAAAAATGAAACTATGAGATACTTATAACCGAACCTCTAGTCCAAACATTCAAATCCATTGTGTAACCAGGTTGATTTACAATTTCATAGGTGAAGATCCAATTACGGCCCATAATAGATACCCAGAGCTATGGGCAAAAATAAACAGGGAATTTGTAGAAGAATGGAAAAGTAGTCTCGTGGATAAGGAGAAGGAAGATCCAGAAGAGGCCCTGGTTTTCTTCATGAGGGCTGGTTTCAGGAATAGTCCAAAATGGGCGACCCTATTTTGGGAAGGTGATCAAATGGTAAGTTGGCAAGCTAATGATGGGATAAAGAGTGCAGTGGTAGGATTGCTCAGCAGTGGACTTTCAGGGTATGCTTTGAATCATAGTGATATTGGAGGCTACTGTTCTGTGAACTTACCATTTTTCAAGTATCAAAGGAGTGAAGAACTACTCTTGCGGTGGATGGAGCTGAATGCATTCTCCGTTGTCTTCCGGACACATGAAGTAAGTCGAAAGATTGCCCTGTAAAATGTATAAAAATTGAACACGTATTCTAACATCATCATGCAAGGAGCTTGTTTCAGTGCATATTGTATATGTTGTTGCTCAAAGGGTAAAGTGGGAATTCAACTTCAAATCTAATTGTACTTAACAAATAAATTGGCATCTTATCATCATTGTACATAGTAGTACCTGTGCTTTTTTAATTTTATTATTGTTCTGTTTTTAATGCCATGAGATCTCACAATTGTTTGCTAATTACTGACATTTCAATCAGGGAAACAAACCAACTAGCAACAGCCAGTTCTACTCCAACCACAGAACTTTATCACATTTTGCACGCTTTGCCAAGATATACAAAGCTTGGAAGTTTTACAGGATCCAACTAGTTAAGGTAATTTCAGTGTTGATGGTAAAAACTCGACGCAATTGGAACTGAAATCTAACTATCTCCATTAATGTTTATTGTACAGGAAGCCTCTGAAAAGGGCCTACCTGTTTGTCGCCATCTATTCCTCCACTATCCAGAAGATGAATACGTGCATACATTAACATATCAGCAATTTCTAGTAGGCACAGAGATCCTAGTAGTGCCTGTTCTAGATAAAGGCAAGGAAATGGTTAGGGCCTATTTTCCAGAAGGAGAAAACTGTTCGTGGAAGCATGTTTGGACAGGAAAACTATATTCCAAACAAGGTTCTGAGGCTTGGGTGGAAGCTCCAATTGGATACCCGGCCATTTTTGTCAAAGACTCCTCTAAAATTGGAGACACCTTTCTGAAAAACCTCAGAGAATACAATGTCCTATAAAGAAGTTGCAACCGAAATGGATGCTGTAGAATGGTTTAGGTTTGTTAACAAAGAAATGTACAGTTTCTCTACATTTCTCATATTCTACCAGCCATTTGTTAATTTTTATGATGATAACCATCATCATGCAAATAGATAATTCAATACAATTGTTTGAATTTCACTAAACTATTATCCTGTTCTATTTGCACATTAACCACTTCTCCAAAAACTAATACAATATGAAAAAAATGACATTACTGAGGGGGAAGATGGGGGTTGATTGGTTTAAAAAGGATGACAATTGAAATAAAATCATGCTTCTTGATAAAATTTGTCCTATAATTTTTCATTTCCGATATTTAAGAAAAGCAAGGCAAAAATAAATAAGGCCTGGCCCCTGCAGCCAATTGCAATAGCTATGCACCTTGCTGAAGATTTTGGGCTAGCTATAAGTCCTAAATTTGACAGTCAATCTCTTAACATTAGCAACCGATTTTCAAACACTTGCATTGTTCTACTAAGTGAAACCTTAGATAAAAAAAATTCAAAAATGTTAAATTGTGTTCAAATTAAAAACAGCAAACGTAAATGTTAGATATTTGTCCAACTCTCAGGCAACAAATGCTCAAGCTTCGATTGAAAAAAGAAAGCAGAGAGAATATGATTGGGAAATTTGGGAAAGAAATTTCACTCGGGTTCAACATCAAACAAATTAACATCGATATCCTGAAACTTACCAAATAAATTAAATAACCAAATAGAAAATTTCTTGACTTGAGAACTAATAATTATTTCAAGAAAATACAGATATTTCCTGTGTGATCTCCTACATTAGGAACCTAATTTTCTTCACAAGAATGTATCTCCATGCACAAAAAACCAGAATCATATGCCAATAATAGTACAGAACAATCATATATATTCGAATAATGCACACAATCATATGCCAATGGAGTTTTAATTCTGGTCAATAATAAACAGCCCAGTAATAATCCCTAGGAATGAAAATCCTAAAACTATACTGTATTAGAAACTTCCCAAATACAATTCCAGCACCGTTTAAAAACGAAAAAAGCAAATTGCAAATGAGTAAATATGCTGAGATAATCATATCCTTCAAGCACAAAGGACTGCAGTATAATTACTTTAAAAAAACTAACCTTGAAGCAGAGATAATCATCCATAGAAAACAAAAATCTGATACTTTTTTGGTAACGCAGTATTGTAGTTAAAGAGTTCCAAGTTTAACGGATACGAATACACACTGACTGGGATATTCCATCGACTCTCTCTCTCTCTCTCTCTCTCTCTCTCTCTCTCAACGTCACTATTGAGGGTAATAGGCGCATTTAGTCCTCAACGTTGTTCTTCCTGTGCAAATGGTCCTCTAACGTTTTATTTATGTAGCTAAGGTCCCTAACCTATCACTTTCCCACACAATCAGTCCTTCTGGATATATTCCATCCAATTCAGAACAAGTACCATGTAAAGAATTTTGCTACTATTTTGGTTATTGTTGTGGATATTCGAACGCAAACGTGTTTGTTTAGAGGTCGACAACTATCAGGTTTTCTCTTGCACACTTGTGATGTCATCTCTTTAGTTAACTGGCAAAGACCCACTAAATTATGTGCACTACGACAATAAAGAGGCCTACCTCAGAACATACTCTTCTGCCATTGCTCCACTTATAGCTCAACAGCTCTTGTCAAATCTCGTATAATATCCTTTAGCTCTAGCACTATAAATAACTGTTGGGGAGATCAAAGAAGGCTAGGATGAGGGAAACAAACAAAAAAATGGTGTCTTTGAGCAAACAAGGGAATATTGCGAATATAATAATTGTGGGAAACATGGAATCCGTCCATAAGGACTGATTATGCAAGGAATTGATAGGTATGGGATCTCATCACCAAAAAATGAAACATTATGGACCAATTAGACATGAGGGACAACATTTTGGGACTAAATGCGCCAATCACCCTGACTATATATATAAAAAGTTTCATTAATCACTCAACTTTGTACATTGTCATGTTACAGTCATTCTACTTTGATATTCCCCTGAATGGTCACTGCACTTACAAACATTTCCCTCCATCCATCATTACCTATATAACCATGTGGAAGCCGTCTGAGTTGGCAAGACGGAATCATACGTGGCAGTAGAAGGCGTCTAAAACATGCCACGTACAGACTACAAAGAAAGCACGAATTGAAGCTGAGTAAAATCCCCCAAAACTTTCAATTAAACGAGAGCTTCTTGGCTTCAAAAGTATAGCCATCGAATCATACGAGTATTTTTGTTTCTTGATTTTGTTATCTTTTTTTGCTCTTCAAGTATAAAATTATTTTATTGAGAAAAGTATAATAAAAAATGAATTTGAAAAATAAATTAAAATTGTACTAAAATGTGACTTGCCAATGAATAAATTTGAGTTAATGTGATGAAAAAACTAATAATAATAAAACTAGTGAAATGTTGGGTTTTCAATCAAGTTTTATGCATTTTGTTTTAATTGTTTACTAAAATAAAAAAATAATAGTATTTGATATATTTAGAAATGAAAATTTAGAAATCTTTATTTTAGTAAATGTTTTCCATATATAATCAAAAACAATTTTCAGACAGATATTTTTTGAATTATATTTTATTTTTAAAACATATTATATTTAATATTTTAATGTTATTATAAGTAATTATTTTCAGTTTTAAAAAAATTAGGAAAGGTGATATTTTATTTATTATTGAATGGACTAATAACTAGACTATATTTTATATATTGACTTGGAATAAATATATATGCATTCAATGTAATTAATTCAATCATTTTTTTAATTGTCAATATTTGAATTATTTTAACCAAGACGGACCCAGACAACTTGGATTGAGAGGTCACAACCAACATTTGTAGTCTGCCCTTGATTTTAACTCATCTACCAAAATACTATTCACCGTTACTATTTCTCTCAATATTTTAGAATTTCAATTAATTTTAAAAATAAAATTCAATAGTTTAATATTTTTACTATTTATATCACAGGAGTTGTAATCTTGTTGATCTTTTGAGGGTATAATCTTGTCTTGTTTGTTAAACAATGATATTTGAGCCATTTTATTTGTCAAATTTCAAAATATGTTACTTATCTAGATGACAATCTCTCCTTTATTGAGCTTTATTATACAAGGATAGTCAATTAGATTTGGCTACTTAAATATTTCTATAGAAAATATTACGTAGTTATTAAATTACTGAATTTTTTTCATCCACATAAACTTCAAGCTAGGTAGCTCAAATTTGTGAATATGTCACCTTCAATATATATATGTCACATCTGCATCTTGCTCTTCATGTTACTCGAGTTTTTGTGCTAAATTGTAAGCTACATGTTGAATAATACATGTTCGGTTGTACAATTAGTTCTCAATTTGGACAAGAATCTCATCCTACCACGAATCATTCATAAGCTTCCCCTACACTGGGTAAAAGCATTTTCGAATAATTTTCTACTGGGTAAACTTCGTAGAAATGGATTCTCTTTTTTCCCCTAAAATTCTTACAGTAGTGCTATAAGACACAACATTGGGCGGGAAGAGAATTTTTTTTTTTTCAATATTTTATACATGGGTCCCACTCCATGTGAGTGGGAATTCAAATTTCTGTGCAAAAATCTGTCACAATTTTCTGTACGTGCAGTTTAATTCAAATTCTTATTCCAGGAGTGAAAAGAAAAGGTATTCCATGGTTTCCATGTTGATGTATCATTTTTACACAACTTAACACAAACACACTAAACTTTGATCGTCGTGTCTGCAAAATTTACCTGCAGGCTGCGGCAAAATCATCCCAGCAAATCTTAGAATAAAATTTTTCACCACGGCACATATCCACAAAACCACAATGTTAAGCTCTAAATAGTAATCCCACAGTCAAATACACGAAGTTAATAACTTCATTTAAAATTTCTTTCTGTTATTCACACTTATACTGAGCTTTCTTTTACCTTTCCAATATCTAGTGAAACAAAGTCGAAACTGATATTTGAGAGGATTTTATGTATTAAGCCAAATATACAAGATGAAGAATATGTCCTGAAACAACTAGAAAAAGCTTTACATATTTGCCTACTTGGTCGAGACATACTCAACAAGATGACAAAGTGTAGAGGAAGGGGATAAATTCAGTGAGGTCAATGCTTACTAAACTAACAAGATGTCCTCTCCATTATAAGGTAGTTTATACCTCAGTAGCCTATGGATGCCGGCCATTCCTGAAAAATCAAGCAAATGAAAACAGTTACTGTAAAAATGCAATTGTGTCAACATTCAGTTCTTCAGGACAATGAACACTAATTGATAAATTGATGCGAAGATTATATTCTCTTGAATTATAATCAATGTAACATCATTTTATACTTTTTTTACCCTTTTAATCTCTCCTACAAAGCCAGTAACTTTTTCCAGCAATACTTACTAGGTGGGTTTTTTCAGTAGTCCTGGCAGTATACAATATATTCTTTTTGGGCATAAAATGCACACTGTGGCTCATAATATAATTGCAAATAAGTTATGAACCAAGATAAGATGCAGGTAGGCTATGCATGACCATGATCATGTATGTATGTACCATATGCAATATCAAATATGATGGCCCCTTTCTAGTTTCTATGACATCATCTCAACACTTGCAAAATATTTCTTGTGAGTATGAATGAGGTGTTATGTAGGAAATACTTCTGAGTGAATTAGTAGCAAACTAGCAATGCATACTAATGAGTTTCTAGTATATTTATATGTACCATATAGACAAAGTTCATTTCAAGGGATAAAGGACTTTGGGCAAAGTTCGCATTCTGAGGTTCTGTCAAGTTCATTCCATCAGTATTTAGTATTCAAATTAAAGATGAGTAGATGCAGAAAGTAGAGATTTGACAATGGGAAAGTGTTGTCAAATATGTTCCCCACATCCTCCCATCAGCTGCTACTTTTGTTTGACTAGCAAAAACTGGTGTTTAGGTGGGATGAACTTTTCTCTATTTGTACTCTTTACCAAGTATCGGGTTTCGGAAATTTAGGCATAGAAGTGCCTATAAGTATAACCCAAAAAAATAATAAAAAACAGGGCTGTTCATTCACAGGGTTCAGACCTCATTTTCTTTTTCATGTTCCATTCTTTATCAAAGTCAAACATGAACATATTTCTCAGTTCATGTAGTAGTAAATGAGACGAGCCAAAGCCAAAAGCAAACACAAACTAAACACACATTTGCTCATGTCACGTGATCATATAATATAAACCAGAAATCTTATTTTGACATTACAAATACTAATTTCTTTGGTCCATCACACGATCTTCTAAACCCTAAAACTTTCTCCCAAGCCCTGGGCACACATATAATATAAACCGGAAATCTTATTTTAACGTTACAAATACTAATTTCTTTGGTCAATCACGCGAACTTCTAAACCCTAAACTTTCTCCCAAGCCCTGGGCACACATCTATTGGTACACACCACTATTAATAAGATTTTTAGACCAATTATCAAAAACTAGGACAATGTTGATACAATATAAATTGTCAAAGCATGAACTTATTCACCTCACTAAAAGTGAATGAGAACCACTGACGGCTCCTCTGACGGCACCAACACGTCTGTTTCTTTGATCTTGTTCTTTGCCATTGCGCATCGCTGCAACTTCCTTCTCCATAGAAGCTACTTCTCTTCGCATTCTCTTGGCCTCAACTTCCATTGCCTTGTTCAATGTTTCAACTTTTTTTGCCAAAGCCTGAATGATTTCCACACCAAAAAGGCCCATCACTCAAAGGACAGAGAAAGAACGGCAGGGGATTAGGTCATACAAAAAATACAACAAAAAGAATGCAGGAGCAAACCTCAATTGCATCATCTTTATCTTTAAGGCTTTGACCTTTGTCATGGCAAGCTTTTTGCAGAGCTAAAACCTCCTTCTGCAGCATATCATACAATGTTCCAGAAACGTAGTCTTCATTTTCCATTCTCAATTTTTCACTGGAAGTACTCTCATCCCCATTCTCCAGGGAAGTAATCATTCCATTAATTTGAGTCTCTTTGCTGACACTGTTTGGTTGATTATCTTTCTCGTCTACATCTGAATCCAGCTTATCACCTACTGCTGGTCCACTACCACCATCAAATGAGCTCGACAAACTCTTTGCCTGCTGTAACAATGCACAAGCACTACTTGTCCGGGATGACCCAGATTGAAATTTTGCTTTTTTGGATAGAAACCCATTGGTGGATATCCTGGTCAAATTTTCTGCTCCTCCAAAAGACTGCCTTCTTGAAGTCCCATTGCTTACATTTCCTTCTCGCAATGACGCACGGGAAGTACCATTTTGAAATGCTTTAAGCCTTTCCTCTAAAACTTTAAATCGTAATAGGTATTTTTCCTAAGCAACAAATCAGCAAAGAGGATATTTAGATCAGATGAACATTAGAAACAACAGTTATGGGAATAAAAAATCTTTTTCCTCACCTTTAACTGGGCTTCTGACTTAGCTGCACGCTCTGCAATTGCCAGCTTATCTTTCAGATGGTTCATTTCTCCCTGCGAAGGTTATCCAGAAAATTGAAATGATTAGATGGTGGCTGAAACTATTGACTCTACTGCATCCATTTCTGGATTACAATTTCACCTGGAGAAGTCTTTAAGTCAAACTCCACTTTCTTAAAACATACATGTCTTTTGCATTAGTTTCTAAAGCTATTCCACTTTTCTTTTTCTTTTTTCAAAAATGATCCTACAAAGCACTTCATGCCATATGCTATCATATCAGCTACACAAATTACCCTTTTTGGAACTTACCAAGTCGTTAAACTTGGGACAGAGGACTAAAATAGAATCTATAATATGATAGATAGTTCAATTCTCGTGCTATTATTAAGTTGCAAATGTAGAAAGTAACATAGCCAGGAAGAGATAATTTTACAATAAAGCCTGGAAGCTAAGAGGGCGTTCTCTTTGCTGTTTTCGGGCCGTTTTCTGTTTTCGATTTTCCAAAACATTGAAAACGCGTTCTCTTTCCCATTTTCGAAAACGAGTTTTTGAAAACGGCCGAAAATTTTGTGAAGAAAACAGAAAACAACTTTTTTACGTTTTGGCTGTTTTCTTCACAAATCTTCCAAAACTCAAAAAACACAGGTTGGGAAATATTTTTTCAAAACGACAAAAAGAACGAGTTTTCAACAATCTCAAAATGGACACCCAAAACTCAAAACACAAAACAAATTCAAAACTCAAAACACAAAACTGAAACACGAAGAGAACGTCCCCTAAATTATCTGCAAGAAGGACCTAATGTCCGAGTGATCTATGCAATTCAATATGACATAGGATTACGGATTACAAGAAGATTTTTATCATTACTGTAGAACAACCTAATTATTGTTTAATAACATTTAAATTCTTCACTAGTTCATCCCGGAACAAAACCAAAAAGATGATTCAACGTTGTTGGATTTCCTCAACAGCAGTGAGTTGTTTTTCAGTCTTAATTATTGTAATAGTTAATAACAAAAGTATCAAATTTCAGTGAACATTTAAAGTGAATGATAAAACATGCCTGATAGAATTTTCTTTCTTCAAGCCACTGCTTTACTGGCATTACTTTGTCGTTGGCATCTTTCCAATCATTTGCAACAACAACAGCAACACGATTTGCAGAAACCTTAGCCCGAGCTAGTTCACGGTCTAGAATCCTTTTCTCTTCCTGCACAAGCTTTGATGTCTTAAGAAAGGTTCATCATATCAATAGGCAATGTATTAAAAACTAGAATTATCCTTGTACATTTATTTCTTGCACTTTCCGCTGGTAATCACGTACAGCATTGGCTGCAGCGCCACCAGCCAAAACAGCCTCCTCAAGCTCGCGAACAGTTTGAGTAAGCTTTTCAACCTCGGAAACCTTTTGCCTATAAATTTTGTCCACTATCTTATTCTCCTCCTAAATAAAATCAATTTGTGTAGCATAAGAATCTAAAGCAGCTGCCATTAACTATTTTGCATGCTTTTGTCTAAACAGGAAAGCTCTAAAATAGGTAACCTGGCATATCTCGATTTGTTTCATCAGCTCTTGGTTTGTGTTCTGGAGATCATCAACCAAGGAAGCTTTTGCTAAAGCCATTTGAACTGAACGTTCTGCTTCCAATAGAGCAGCCTCTTTAGATTTAGTAAGCCGATCAAGTGCTTTGTTATCATCTTGTAGCTTTGCTACCTAACGAAATATAAGTTCATGCAAGGCAATTAATTAAAAAACTAAAAGTTTATTGATCCTCGGCTGTAAAGTTCGACTTCATAGTAGTTATATCTATCAATATGTATGGTCTTGGACCATCAATAATGATTTTTCTTTAGAATTCGGCTACTTGATCGATCCACTTTTAGCATTAAAATTGCAGAAGGATATGTCATTAAGTTGATAAGTACCTCCAACCTTGCCAGCTTCAAATCAGCCTCCAGTGGTGCTATTATTGCCTCAACCGGTGGCATCTCGTCATCTTTCTGCGCAGCATGCACCCTTCGAAGTGTGGCTTCTGCAGCATATTGTGCGGCCAGAGCTGCTTTTCTCTTCATTTATTTTCTTATTCTCTAGATTCTGAAATATTTCAAGTAACTCAAAATTACATTATCAGCATTTATTTCAAATCTCAAAGTTCTGATGTTGCTTTTGTGTTTTTGAAAGACGACGAAAAAAAGGAGCTGAAAATAGCAATTGAAAGCCAATTCATGAAAACTTAAACAACCTGACATGTACCTTGTTTTCAAGGAGAGCTTCTGTGGCTTTTAGCTTTTCATCCACTTTATTTAGCTCGTCAGTTAGCTAGAAGAAAATTAACATGAAGAAATAGTAAATAAGCTTTTTTAGATCTATATTCGATTTATTTTATACATATAATCAGTTCATCATAAAACAACTAGCTAAAACAAGTAAATAGGGAAATTTAAAGAACAGAAGGCAATTTGTGTAAAGTGACACTTCAAAGCATTTGAACCAATTAACAGAGATATTTAAATTGATGTACCTCTTCAACTGCCTTCTCTCTAAGGCGTTCAGAGTACTTCAAAGCCTTTATTTCTACATTAGCCTCTCCCAGCGCTCTATTTTTATCTGCAAATTTGAAACTTACTTTAATGAAAAGTCCATTTAATTTAAAATTTTTATTTTTAGTTTTAAAAAGCAAATTAGTACAAAGATTTTTCGTGAGGCTGTTTCCACTTAATCAAGGGGCTGCTTGCTACTTCAGGCTTTAGATAATTTCAGTGCACAACTTAAATAGCCACAAAGTTACAATAATAAAAGCCTCACCGAAATTCATGTGGGGCAGAGGTAGGTCCAATTATATTGTACTGAAGAAGAAACCAAAAAAATTGACTAAAACACAATATTCTTCAATGTAGTATAATGTGCTCTTAGATAGGCCAATAGAGGAAGAAACTAGTTGACCAAAAGCATTGAAGAGAATATTGAACTGCTAAGCATTAAGGGAAAAAAAATTACTTTTTCATGTAGGTAACTTTTTATCTCCAGTATTTATTCAACATAAGTTTTGTAGTTTCTGTTTTATTTATTTAGACACACACCACATCTAATGGGCAAAGTAATGAAAACCTAAACCAAACGCCTTAATGACACCTGAGAACAATGGATAGCCAAAGAACAGGGTATTATTACACAATAAAAAACTGCATATTTAACCGGGTGATTATTCTCTGTTTTTGCCACCAACCAAACCCAAGATGGTTGAAAATTTTAATATTTCCTAGAATTTTAGTTTCATAATTTCAAGGCCACGCCTGGGTGATAAGTAAAAGGGAACAAATTGGTTTTATGAATCAATAATGTCTACCATAAAAAATGGTATAAGATTAGCCATGGCCAGTGACACCGTACTAACGAGGCCAAACTATAAATCTCAAAGCATAATAAATACAAGGATGCTTAAAAGGTGAACCATGACACCTCTTTAAAATGGGAAATGATGTGCCTATTCCTTTGTGAGGGCAAGTGGTGAGGGACCAATAAATTTGTTTTATTGTTCACTCATCAGCACACCCACATGCTGTCCAAATTGTTCTTTTCAAGCTTTCCTTTCTTGATGGAAATTTGTCTTCTAAGGGCAATACTACACGACATTATCTGCATGTTTGGAGTCTTGCCCAAATTCCACGTCCTTTCTCATTCCATTGGAAAGACAGAAAACGGAAAAAAAAAAAAATCAATATCCTGTGACCACCATCACACAAATGCAGTTGTCCCATGTTAGGTGCAATGGTATCAATATTTTGAATTTGAATTTCAACAGAACACATTTAATCCTCTCCATATATGATATCTACAAAAGCCAAGAACATAAATCATCCCACCTCCAAAGGTAGATTTAAAATTTGAATCTTAACAGGGAAGGTATTTTATTCTTTCAGGTCACTATAACAAAATTTCAAAAATAACTAGTAATCACATTATTTAAGATATGATAGCATTATAATTACTCAAAAATATGACAACGTTTCTCAAATTTCAGCGTATTCACACTGAAACCGAAGAAAATTCTCCATCATATATTTAAGAATTAAACAATGTCAATTCTCCAATTAAACGTCAACCATTTCACCCCAATCTTTTTATAGCTCACAGTTTGCATGTCCCCATTTAAATTTCGGAAAAGAAAACAAATGAAAAAAAAAAAATGATACCAGAAAAATAAAAACCTTCGAATATAAAACAGACCTCGTACTTCATTCTCAAGGCGAGTGAGCTCAACACGCACCGGATCGGAGCCATGTAAGAGGGTAACAATATCATCCACCTCCGAACCAGCTTGATATAAACCCGCCGATGACTTCTTCTTCGCCTTCAACGGAGCCGATAACGTCTGCCTCTGCTGCTGTTCCGTATCTCCATCGCCGTAATAATAACTCCCCATTCGATCACAAAACAAGCTCACAGAATCCCAATTTTTTGGAGATTACACTAAATTATAGGAATTGCTGTTCCCTTTCTCTCTGTGTATATAAATATATTTATCTATGCAAACAATTGAGATTTGAAGTGTAAGTATATATAGAGAGAATGAAAGATCACTGTCAGTTTTGCTGTAGAAAGAGAGAAAATGGCTGGGTTTGCGTTTATATCGAAGAAGATTACAGGGGGTTTAGGCGGGGTTTAAATTAGATTAAATTAAAGTTTTTGTATTTCATGAAGTTATTATTAGCTGTAACGCAGAACACCTAATACCGTGAACCTGCACACGTTTTAAAAGGAGATATTTCTGGAGCTGATTTGTTTAATTATTCTTTTTAAATTAGTCAATAGAATTGGATTAGATTAGATTAAAATTTTATTAAAGTCTTTCCCTCCATGATAATTTGATATCCAACGGCCACATTTGATTAACGGTCACTGCATACGCCATTTGATTGTCCATGTACAAAAGTAGCCCCAATTGACCTTAAAGGAGATTTTTTCTAAACCTTTCGAGAATTTTGCAGTAGTAGCCCCAATTCTGCAAGTACCCACTTTTAAATTGTGAGAATATTGTAGCCATTGCTGCCATGTTCCGAATCAAAAAAGTAAATTGAACCAGACTTAAGATGAAGAAGATGCTTAGTTGGACTTTTCCTTTCCCTCGACAGTAGCCTCGACTCCAATTGTTTGGTGGAAAGTTATTGTTTTTTAAACTTGTCTTTGCATGCTTGAATCAAAGTTGAAATATCAAGCATAAAATATAGCTCCCGTCCATCACGAATGGAAATGCGGTGGGTGTGGCCGTGAAGTTCGATGTGCGATGGTGGAAGATATGCACGTTATGGTTTGGGGTACATGGCGAAGAAGACGATTGTGTTTCTTTTTCTTGTTTTTTCTGTTTTTTCTTTTTTAATTTTTTGAATTAATTAAATGTTAAATATTATTTTTTTCCTTTTTTAAATTAGTTAAATGCATGTCAAATGATGATATTTTGATCAACAACTTGCCTTCGAACGAAACCTTCCAGAGGCTCTTCTACTGTATATTTACTGAAAGATTTTGTGACGTAACTGCTACAATTTAAAGGTTTAAAATTACGCGCAAAGTTTTGGAACCTCAACTTCAAGTTTTCCTTGTTAAAAATAGAATAAGTCCGAGCCAGCCACATGCACGAACAAGAAAAAAAATTGAACCAAGAGTACATAAGAATAAAAATTGAATTGGGAGTACATAAAGATTTTAAATAATTCTCACTACTACTCTTTTACGAAAAATTTATTTCTTGGTGAAAAAAAAAATGTATCCAGTTGAAAAATAAATTATTCATTTTTAACTTAAATAATCTTCTTTCCGAGTGATCTAATCAAGACCAACCAAATTTCTATTATTATTAGAGAGGTTGTTGGGGGCAGGTGTCGTAGGTTGACTAAACATTTCAACTTCAGTGTCATTTGGCATATGAGCGCTATCGTGTATTTCATCTAGCATTGTCGGAGTTGGAATGCTCTCATTCTCAGCCTCTGTTTGGTTGATAGAGACTTTATTTTTATTTTTATTTTTAAAAAAATCAATTTAACAATATATATTTTTCAAACAAAATGATTTTGTATGTCGATCCATAATTTTTTTCCTAATTTTAAACCATACATTCTCCAAAAAAAATTCTAAAAAAATTATATTTTTATTAAAATATATTCTAAAAAAATCTACATCAAATGGGATTTTAATAAATTTATTTATTAATTCTCTATTTGAAACATTTTTCTCATTCATATAATTATTTATTATGTCACAAATAAATGAAGAATTGTATAGAGCTATATTTGGAGGTCAAATCTAAAGTTTATATTAACTTTAGAAGATAAAGAATGTATTAGAAACCTCGAAAAGATATGTGAGTCTTTAAAATAGAGAAAATGAGGATAATAAAGATTCTATTGAAAATACTCTTGGGGGGTGTATTCAATTGAGACTTTTGAAAATTTTGATGGACTTTTTTTAAGTGATAATTTTCGTGGATTTTTCATAAATTTACATAGAATTAGCGGAAGTCTTTCGTAGATTTCTGTAAACTTTTGTAGAATTCAAAAGACTTTCAGTTGAAATAGAATTCACGTGGATCCAATGCAATAATGTGAAACTATCATATATGAGATTGTAGTATCCACAATTTTCCTTCTACTTTCCCTCCTCATATGATTAAAAAATATTTTAAAAAGAACAAAAATTTAAGATCTTAATTAAATAAATAATAATCAAAAGTATACATATATGATAAAAAAATAAATTAATATTCAATATTATTAATATAATATACTTTTAAAAATAAATAAAAATCAATATATTTACATTTAATTATAAATTTGTCATATAAAATTTTATAATTCAATAAAAAATTGATATTTTTCAAACAAAAAAAATGAATGAAAAAAAGTTACAAGAATCCAATTTATTTTTTTCCATAGAAAATAGAAATAAACGATAAGAGGGAGAGAGAGAGAGAGAATCAATAGAAAAAATAAATTTTAATCATACATAATGTTCGTAGAAGGAAAAAGAAAAGAAATATTGAATTTTTTTTTTTGTAAAAGTCTCACAAAATCTCGTGATTAATGAGAGACAAATTTTGAGATTTTATGAGTACTTTCTGCATAAAAATTAGTACTCCAGATACTTTTATAAAAGTCTCCAGAAGTCATTAAAATTTGAATACCCCAAAACTTATAGAGATTTCTAAAAAAATTTAATTGAATACACCGTAACTTTTAAAAACTTTTTAAAAGTTTATAAAAGTCTCAATTGAATACACCATAACTTTTAGAGAGCCTCTAAAAGTCTACATTGAATACACCTAAACTTTTTAAATCCTAAAAAGTCATTAAAAGTCTCAATTGAATACACCCCTCTTAAGATGTCTAATAGTGTTGTTTTGTGTGACCAATTGTCTTGAATTAGATGATATTAACAGTCTAAAAAATGCCTGCTCGACTTATAATTTTAGTTTGACAGCACTAATATGAGTGTTATAACTCTTTCAATTAATTCCTGTTTAATTTTAAATGGACATCAATTTGACTAATTCATGTTAGTATTGTTATTTTGGTTCGACACACTAGTCTTGTATTTGCCAAATCGAGTGACGACTGTCTCAATTTCAAGAATTTCTTAAGCTTAGAGACCAATTACTTGAAGAAAAAACCCAATAAACTTTTTAAGGCGTTGAAGATTGGATTTATAATTGCATGTGATTAATTAATGTTAAAGATTGGAATTAGTGTGTGTGGGCATCATGGCAAGTAGGGTAGGGTGGGTGTGGATGTGAAGAGTAGAGAATGAAAAAAGTAAAAAGTTGATGGATTGAAGGGTGGCGAAGAGAGAAAGCAAAAGCAAGACAATAGCACATGGGGAGTGGGGAATTAATAGGAGAAAGCGTAGGAATGCACATGCGATGGAATGCGATGCCTTAAAAGACAAAGCGTGAAGCTATCTTCTACATTTGCCTCGTGGGTCCGCATATCCATTTGATTTCCCTTCCACACGAGCCCACGAGCACCTTCGTCGAGCAGTTGTCCAAAAAAATTTGGGACTCCCCGAGAAGCCCGTGAATCGAGTCCATATGAGCCTAGCGAGCAAGCCAACAAGCCACTCGGCCTGATTGCCACTGCTACCATAGTCAAAATTGTGAATGTTTCTTCAATAGCTAATACGAGTATAAAATGTCAAAGATTATTAAGTTATGAAGCTGAATTATTTTCACTCTGCAAAATATGAACACAGATCGACCTTCAAGTAAAGTTGCCATAGAGGTTGAAAGATGCAAGAAGCCTCCTCTGGCGGTGTAGGCGCCAAATCTCTCGGACCAAAATTTTATTAAAGATACTGCACTTGTAATTTCAATTTTGCGATAATTTTCTTATAAATAGATAGTCATCGTAATGATTTTGTATTATCATAAAAAAATCGAGAAATTAATGAAAATAGCATATTATTTCTCGAGTGCTTTTTTTTTTACGTCTTTATTTGCTTAATACGATTGTATTACTCAGTAGGATTTTTAATTCTCAACAAAACTCAATATTGTTCGATGAAGAGCTTACAAGGATGCAACGCACTATCTAAATTCGGGTGTAACAGTACGACTCAAATCATTACCACCAGACATCGCAAGTGAATACATGATTTCACTTATGAAAATTGACCGTTATTATTCAGAGTGGACCTACTTGCATTGAAAATGAAAGTTCAAAAAGGCCAGAAAAACATGATTGAGGACTTGTGTGCTTTATTTTGGAAATTTTTGGGACTGAGGCACCATATTTCCATCCAAGAAAGACAAGCAAAAGGTTCAAAAGACCAAGTAATCAGACTAGATGACAAAAAGAAAAGGCTAATCACAAAAATGCAATTCCATAAGATTTCACAAGCTACCAACCAAGCCAGTAAAATCCAGAAAATCAACAGCACAATGACCACCCCAGTATATACGTATAACGAATCTCGGGAATTTATCGGCCAAAAGGGTTCCATATAGAAATCACTTAGACCAGCAACATTCGAAAAAACTTTAACAATCATAAAGCATCATATGTTTGACTAAGCAACAATATTATTGTTAAGGGATAAAATCCTACATCGAATAAAGATGAAAACATAGATCAATTTATAAGAGTATGGACTACTCCTCTTAATAAGGTTAATACTTTAAGATGGAACTCCAAGTCTTAATATAATATCAGAGCTCGTTAAATTTCAACGAACAAAACATAAACCAATTTATAGGAATTTGGACTACTCCTCTTAATAAGGTTGACATTTTAAGATGATAACCCAAATCTTAATATTACCCTTGGTGCATCTTATTTTGGTTAAGAGAGTAAAGTATCATCCAACAGAATATTTAACCAACAAGGTAGAGTTTCATACTGTTAACTTCTACAGTTGTGATGAACAGCATAAATGAAGCATGTAGTTTAAGTTAAGAAATTAACTCTATGTCCACCTTGACTAATGAAATATGTCAAATACACAGCATGCAGATATGCATCATCAAGACAAAGGAAGAGGGACGGAAAAAATATTGCAACACCTAAATAAAGTTCCCTTGTGTTATATTATTGGGATCAAATATCTTTACACATGACTATCATTACTTGACTAATATTTTCCCTCCAGGGCACTAGTAAAGAACAACACAATAATGCTATTGATTCCATCTCTCCTAAGCACAGAAATAGCATAAAACATCCAACTACTAAACATATTTTACATGTACTTAACAGGGAAGAAACCACCTTAACTGCATTTTACAAGGACTGCAGGCTCCGGCATTGGCCATTGGTTGCATAGAATTCCCCCCATACGGAGAGATAATGCATATTCTCCTTTATCTTCGTTTCCTAGTGTCAATCTTCTGCTAATCACTCTCGTGGCCTTGCAAGCCATAGAGAACTCAGGGCTCGAAGCCTTGAAAAATAATCGTGTAACAAGAGTACCACACGTGCTGATTGTCTGACTGTCAAGATACGATGCATTTGTTGTAACGTTTGTTGCCTCAAGTTGTCCGCCTAGTCAATGTCAAGAAAGAAAAAATCAGTTACGAAACTTTTATTTATCCCAACTCCTACAATATTTTACTTCAAAATGGCACTTAATTTTATGCAAGACGTGAAGATTTACACAATGACCTATATCTATGCAAGAAACAAAAATGTCCATTCCCTGTTGACAACCAAAGGAAAACTCAGATAAGTCAAAGCTCTCATGGAAGTTACTAAATTAGACAAGCCCATGTGCCGGAAGATCCCAGCCGGTAGCCCGGCTTGTTTCACACCTCTTCTACAGCACATACTATAGGAAAAACACAAGCAGTTTGGAAAATCACGAGTAATCATTACTCATTAGTTGTACGATCAAATCTGCTTTCTTTTATAAATTTATAAACAATTACAAAATACAAACAGAAAAAAGCAATGCACAAAGGGAACGAGAACAAGTACAGCCGACTCGATGAAAGTGATATATTACCTGATGCAGAAAATCGTCAAGAGTCCCCAATTTCCCCATGGCCATTGCCATCTGACCCATATAATTAGCAACATTTGACCCTTCAGGTACAGATGATCCATTGGCCAATGTTTCTGCTAGAGACTGCTGTAGTGCATCCATACCTTGTGAAAGCGCATCTTCAGCTTGATGTGATAATTGCTGCAAACTATAGATCCGTGCTAATTGTTGCTCCGTCCATGGCTCCATTTGATTCACAACAAGCTGCATTGTGATTGAATGCCAATCAAAAAACAGAAAACACAAAGTTGTTAAGTGTTTAAATCTTGTCTTGGATACATATATCAAAATTCTTTTTGAGTCATAAATTTCTTCATCAGTGGGAAAATCTTTATAATATATTAGTTAAAAAAAAAAAAACTAATCGGTTACCTATTGCACAAATTGAAGATATGTCCAAGGGAAAGATCTATTATTGACGCCTTAATTAACAAACCTATGAAACATGTAACAATAACAGTGTAAAATCTTGAAAACAAACAGTAGCCTAACATCATTAGGGTCTAGTTAGCACAAAGTTGGACCCTATCATTCAAAATGCCAGCCCAAAAACCAAATCACTCTAAATATTGATGTATATTTAGTATGATTTTTTTATAAATATAAATAAATGTAAATAAATCTGAAGTGATTGGAAAATGGATATAGAGTTAAAGAAACAAGTTCTATCTAACAACTGTTAGACCAGTAATTCTTATGATCTGATGGTAGATTTCAGAAGGACAACGTGTTCATAAGATAAATGTAGCGAAACTAAGGATGTTGATATGGCTGTATGAAAAAATTGAAATGGATAAAAAAAATATATATAAGTTAACTAGGAGTAGTGACACCATTTGAGGCTAGATTAAGGAAATGATAGGTCGAATGGTTAGGACTTGCCTACTTAAAGAAACACTAATTCACAAGAGAAATGGATCTCAATATGAAGTATAAGGTAGACAAGAATTAATATAACTTCTCCAGTTTATCTCCCTTTAAAACAAAACGATGTAATTCTCATACTCATTTTCAATCACATTCACATAATAAAAAAAATTTGCATGTAAACCCTAAACTTTTCCCTTTTTAAACACACATTCTCCAAAAAATCGCCATTCAAACCATCCTTTATTTTTTCAAAACAATGGCCATCAAACAGGGGCTTAATATTGTTGCAAAAATTTAATTCCAAGGACAATTCGACAAAAGTAGTGATATATCGAATGAAGTGAAAAACGAAAATGAAACAAACTGGCAAAAGAAAGCAGTATACAATTAAAAAAACTCACCTTGAGAAGTTCAGTTGGACGAAAACCACCAATCCACATAAAGCACCTTTCTGCAGGTGTTTTCCACATTCCTGACAAGATGTGGAATACATCTGCCTTGGCTGCATTACCTTTCAACGTGAAAATTTCATTGAAATGTGTAGTCACATTGTCCACAATATTACGAAGTTCCGTGTCACTTGCATGTGAATTGACTGTTGTCCTCAGCTCATTTATCAGTTTGTTTTGCTCTTCCAACCACCTTGCATATTCCACACCAAAGGCCAAGGCCCCTGTATAATAAAAGATAATAAAAAATTAAAATTAAAATTAAAAAAAAAAATACTAAATAGCCCAGTAAATTAAAGCAAATAAATAAGAGAGAATAAAAGAAAACAAGCTGATCAATTTATAACATTAAACATAATAACTTTAAATGTTTTTTCTAATGAATATTTAATGCCCAATAATAAAGGCAACAGCTAAAACGTGGACAGTCAGTGCCTTGTGCAATTGCCATTAAAATTTATAATTTTCCACGTCCAAGTACATCCATTCCCTGTCAAGAACTTCTTCATCTGATTACATGCAGGATTAATTTTTTCTAGGAGACAGTCTTTATCACCAAAAAAAACCCTATTTTCCACAATACCAATCAAATCCAGGGGTAAGATTTGAAATCAACAAAAGAAAAAGTACATGGACCTGACCAATTGGAATTTTCTCTGATTGATGGCCATGAAATTGGAATAAAATGATTAAATCAGCACCTCAAGCATCCATGTACATTATGAACTTGAGCAAAGCCATCGAATTCTACCTCAAAAAACTGGACTGACTTCAATGGTATTGCAGCTAAATTACGTCTACTATCTTTAAAGCAAATTGAAACGATTTGAAAATTCATTTTATTTTCACTCTGGTTTTATCATCTTAGTTTCAGAGAAAAGAACAATCAAGAGTATACATCAAAAAATCCATACCATTACCATTGCCACTGCCAGAATGAGATTGGTCTCCTGTGCTTGAGATGAATATACCCTACATCAAACAATAACTAAATTTACTAAAGAAATACAAAATAATTCTGAAAAATAACGTATTTGGCAAGTTTGTTGGGAATAAAGTTCAAAAGGAAATAAAAATATATGTAGTGCATCTTTAAATCGAACCTGCTGACGTGCCCGCAGCAGCTCCTGCTCTAGTTGGCTTAGCTTCAGACGGCTATTCTCCAGCTGCTGTACATAGGCCTGCAAAATAAATAAATAAATAATCATTTAATCCAAGGTTCTCATCAATGCTATATCATCTATCTTGTCCCATGCCAAGAACAGATTAAAACAAGAAGAATACCAGTTGAAACTTAAATAACAATACAGACACTTACTTTTTTCCTCAGTCGACTTTTCCTAGCAGCTTCACGATTTTGGGCAAGTCTTCGAAGTGTCTGCACTCCATAACATAAGAAAGACAATAAACACATTGACCTTGAACTTACAGAAATAAAGATTAGTCTAAAAGTACGACCTTCTGATCGAGGTTTTTTTCTTTTGATCTGTCACTGGAACCAGAGGCTGTAGCAGTAGCAGATTGACCCATTTCAAACTGTGCAAGGAAGAAACGTATTCATCAAAAATGGTGCAATGAGAAATCTTTTCATGTAAACCACTAAATTCAATTCTCCAACCATTTTTTTTCTGCCAAGGTCTTTCATATTTTGAGTGATGTAGAATAAATTGAGATGCAATAACTTTAATTATGAAAGGTTTGTGATTAAAAGTACAGAAAAGGCGTATCAAAATGCACTCTTAGAAGCCAAAAAAAGAAAGGAACAGCAGGATTTGAAAGAGAAAATACCAGTTGATTTTTTTCATCTGGATCCACATCAGTTGAAGTATCTGTATGGGAGCTGGATTCTGCCCTGTTGGACTCTTCCCAGTTCTCATGTTGAACCACAGATACAGAAACTGGATTCAGATGTGACTGTATTGCTTGAGACCCCAGAAGAGCAGGGGAAAAACTTGTACTGGTAGAAGCAAGAGACTAAATAACCCAGAGTGATAAAGGAATCAGAAACCAACAACAATATTTAAATCAAAGAAAGAGTAATAATAATGGTAAAGAGAAGACAAATTACCTTATTAAATGTGAGATTAGGACCCACCAATTGGCTAGTTACAGTTGGATTAAACACTGGACCTATATTAGGATAACCAGTTCAGCTATAAAACAAGAGAAGAAATCACAACAGGAATGCGACTAGGTCAATCCGACTCAACTCTGGAAAAAATGCACTCACTAGGCATGCGAAAATCCCTCTTTAAAGACTATTCATGTCAAAGTTTTAGATTCATAGCAACAGTACATACGCCTATTATTTAAATAAAAGTCTTAAATAAGAGACTCCTGTACCTCATTTCTCTACATTGAGAACTCAAATGTCCCAGAAGAGACTAACATCATGAGCATTGTCTAGAAGCATGTTTGCATATGAAAGTTATTCCGTTGGAATTCAAAATTATGCTTATGTTTAGTGCAAGGACTCAAGCTTTCAAGGTTCCGGCTAGACCAATTTATTGCTTCCTCCCCTCCCCTCCCCTCCCAACCCTTCCCGTACCCTTTTGTCTTGCCCTTCTTGGCCTGAGTTTGTGTCATCAAACTTTTGTACTAAATTACCTGGCAAAAATATTATCCTTAACTCTCCTAAAGATTTGAGACAATAAAGAATATGACTGCCAAGATCAAGATTTAAACTCGCCATGACCGTTTGGAAATGCTATGGGAATTTTAGAAAGATAAGAAAACAGGTGACAATGTAGATTTCATCTAATTAGAGCTTGTTCACTAATTTTCTATCAAGGTTCAGTCTACCGTTCATTTTCTCTCCACCTAAGCTTTGTAATTCACATCCATCCACGATTAATCAACAACTAAAAATGTTATTTCTTGTAAATTATGGAAACTTTCAATGCTTAATGAAGATAGAACACTGAACAAAGAATTTGAACACCAGAACTAATGGTAGACAAAGCAAAGATTAATGAAACATACTGCGACTGACATTAGCAGCATCTCCAATCGGGAATCCAAGATATTGCTCAAGGACCCCAAAATCATTAGCTTGTGAGGATTGCATTGTATTCGCTTCTGCTTGCCTGCAAGTTACAATTAAACTACCTAACAGTTAACAGAATAGTAATATGCATAACTCAAAATTTTTATCAGTTCTCGATTAACGTGGTTGTAAGATTTTATTACAATTTCTTGCAGCGCGATCCTGGACTAAATCACTGAAAAAGTTTGGGGTGTGACTGAAATCTTACAAAATGGTGAAAATAGGAAATATAACATACATACATACATACATACATACATATGTGCACGATTTAACATTCAAGATTTCACGTAGAAGTCAAGATTTTTCCTATTCTTTTTATCAGCCAACCTCATAATTATAACAATTATAAAGGGGAAATATTGAAGAACTTCGTAAATTCTAACTAGAGAATGAGCAAATATTCAAGGCATGAAAAAAAAATTTGTAAAGAAAGTTACATGTGATTGGAAACTGGCGTCGAAGAGATGAAGCTTGGTTTCCCAGCAGTAACACTTCTATTTACCTTTGCACCAACTTTAACAGTTGTACTACCCATAAATCACCATCACCTCCTCGGATTTTCAGAATCATAAATCTTAAAAAACAAACCAAGAAGGCCCAAAAACTGAAAGAAAATTAAATTCTCGAAACCCTTCTTACCCAGAAACTTTTATAAGACAGAATCAACTAGGACACAACAAAAAATTACAAGTACAAATCGAACACGCAAAATACACACCTTTTGATAATCAAGAACACCAAAACCCATAAACCCTTTTCACAAAAACCTCTAAAAAGGGACAAAAAAGAAGAAAAAACCAGGCACAGAAAACTAAAGACTTGCTTAAACATCTGAGCAAAACCAGCTGCTGAAAGATTGGATCTTCTTGACTAATATAAATGACTTCTTGAGAGATTAAATAAATCATACACTTCATTTAAGATATTTCTTCCCCATTCAAAAGTCTCTGATTCAGCATAAAATTCAAGGGTCCCGGTTATAGTTTTTAAAAAGCTTTCTTTATTGTTTTTAGTACTTTATTTATGCATCTATGGAGATAGCGGACGTGACGTGAAACCATACCAAAATATGCATCAGTTTTATTTTACCACTTTTCAAAGCTTTTCCATTTTCTATTGCTTTTCCCGGCTAACTTTTTATATTCATAGTACAAACCCTTATTTTTAAGTTGAATTGCACTTGAGCCTATGAAGTCTTGAAAAGTTAAAGTTGATTCCCAAGTTGATGGGAACTCTGTATGAAAATCATTGGAGTTTGATTAGAGATTTATTGTTGATTTTAAATTTTAAAAGGGTAAGATAAATACATATAGCCTCCCTTGGGTACAAATTCTAAAAAACTCATTTTATAAATTATTTTTTAATAATACATTCTCTCAATAAAATAATTTTACGCATAAATTCATAATTTTTTCCCTACTTTTTAACCACACGTTCTCTAAAAATATCATTTTTCACAAAATCTATTCTTAAAAAATCTACATCAAACAAACTCATAATATAATGAAGATGTGAATATACTAAACATTGACTCTTTATTTCTTTTTCCTAGTAACAGAGAAAATAAAATTTATAATTTATTCTAATGGAGATTATTATGTGTACAAATTATAGTTATAAAATTTGGCATGATGTGATCGGATTGAAAATCGGCAACCCAAGCCTTTGACTAAGGTCGGATTGTCTAAGTTGACAGGACAACCACTAACCTGATCAAGAATCGATCAAATTCCGAGTTAATAGGCAGTTTTTACAAAACTAGGGGCCTACTTTGATCAGTTTTTGAAAATCAAATTTGCAATCTTAAAAGAGTTCTATTTAGTCAAATAAGATCTTGTTGTCATTTATGTACTAATAATATATATGTCACCGTCAATTTTTATCTTCAAATATATTTGGAAAAAAAAAATATAGTCTAACAATGTTCTAAATACGTAAAATGTGACTAGACAATAAGGTTAAACTTCAAGTTTTTATGAGCATAAGCAGGTCTAAGAGCAAAAAGGTTAAAGCGTGTAATTAGATAACAAGAACAAACTTCGCATCTGGGCACCTTTTCAGAACATTGCATTTTACTAGATTTTTATAAAATAATTAATTTATGGAATTGTTATATATGGAGAATTATTTCTAGTCAAGATTAATAGAATACTTTAATATATATAATTTTTTGGTGATAGCGAATAAAATGTTTGTACATAATAGAAATTTATAGTATACAAAATTATAAAATTAAATGTAAACATTATAGTAACAATAAGTTTATAATATCAATAATTTATAAATATAAAAATAATCAATAACAATTAAATTAAAACTTTAATTTTTTCATGCAAAAAGAAATTATACTATGAAGCTATGAAATTTTTAAATAATTTTCTAAGCAATGACCCATAAATCCAATCAACAACTCAGCAATTCGATCATTTATCGATTTTCTATTAACTTGGTCAAGTCGATGTTCAGATCAAGTCTAATAACAATTATGATGCAAATTATCTTTTGCTAATAATTTAGTTAACATAAAATATGAACTTAAAAAATTAGGCCAACCATGATCACACTAGTCTATATAATTTCTATAGGAGATAAAAATGTGCAGTGGGATAAATGGTAAGACTTAACATTAGGGATGTAAACGAGCTCAAGGTCATGACTCGAGTTAAAAATGTCTCTAACTTTTTTGGCCCGAGCCAAGCCGAGCCAAAGCTCGATAGAAAAACACAAGGCATTACTCGATTTTTTTTTTAAGTTCCGAAATTTGAAATTTTTTTAACAATATAAAAAAAATTATATAAGCTGTGTATGACGTTACTGCCTATGTAAACGTACAGCAGTTCAGCTGCATACTTTTTGCACATAATGTGATATGTGTCACAAGCCATTAGGCCAACCATACGAGTTGCCCCGTGCTGGGGCCAATGCCCAAAAAAAATGCTCGGTCCCATCAAGTCTTGAGTCGAGTTACGGGCCGGCCAAGCAGACTAGCCAAATTGACATCTCTACTTAACATTTTATTGGTATGGGTTTTTCCTAAAATTCATAATGTGATTTTGACTTAATTCCTATCTTTCAATTCCTTATTAATTTGAGGAGCTTGTACGTGATGAGACATCAGGAGTCAAATAAATTATTTCTCACTATGCTACCAAATCTCAAAAAATTTACAATCTTGCAACTCGAATAGTAAGCAAGATATATTATTTCGAAAAGTATAACTAAAAATGTGTTAGATTGGTATATTCAATTTTGAATAGGCTTGTGAGATTTAAATTTTCCTTCGCTGGTGCATTGCAAAGACTTTGAAATTAATATACGTTTAATTTTTTTTTACAAAATTTCAGAGGTTCCTTAGAGACGATCTTGACATGAGCTGATTGTGTTTAACCTAGACTTTTTGTACACTAGCAAATTGTGTTTTCCATTTCAAAAATTCTATAATTTCTCTCAAGGCTTGTTTGACCCATATTTTTGAAAAATCAATTTTTTTTCAAGTTTTCTTTCAACCTTACATTTTATAAGATTCACAATTTTTCTTCACTTTTTAACCATACAGACTCTAAGAAATTATTTTTCACTTAAAAAATCTGTGCCGAATAAGTTTAGTTTTCGAACAAATGTTGCGTACATGTACAACTATTGCTAGAAGCAACACAACATTAGAGTAATAAATAGTGCAGGGCGGTGGGAGACCCTCAAGGTCGGGGTTCAATCTTTTTTTTTTTTTTTTAATAAATAGTGGTCCATAATAATAAATAAAAATAAGTAAGTGGGCACTTCTACAATTTCGAGGTCTTGAAGGGTTCTTTGTTTATTTCTAAAAACTATGTTTTAGAGAGAGTCTGAATACAACAATTATTACCAACTTTCCTTTTCGCTGCCGCCATTGAGGAACGTTGACCTGTAATCTTTTTCACGAGCAAATGACCATCATGCCCTTTGCACCATTTTGCTTTAAAGAATATCCTTACTCTGAATCTTCCTGTGCCAAACCAAACACGGCGTAGGGTAGCGTTTGGAATTGTTGAACTTGATCAAACTACATGAATCGATTATGTAGGATTTGCTGTGTAATCTTATTCAAGATGATCGGTCTAAAGTTGAGTTGAGTAATATGAAAGTTAAAGATATTTCTAAACAGTGACGGATCCAAAAATGTTAGCAAGTTAGGTCAATGATCGCAATAACGATATCATATATTAATATTTAGCTAAAAAATATTAAAATTTCTTCAATCAAAATATAAATACACTAAAATGTAAAAATCATATAAATAAGAAAATATAATTCGGTACAACCTAAAATAATAAGAAAAAATACATGATACAACTTCACTCCGTAACTATAAGCCCAGACAACTATATTCTCCGAGTTCTCATATTTTGAAAGTGCTGCAAGATTACCTCATTCTTATTATTATTATTATTATTATTTAAATCTCACTTCCATTTATATCATCAGATTGTCATTCAACCAGTTATCTCTCATTTGGTTGCATAAATCGTTCCAATAATCCTTATATTTTAAGTCATGTTTAATGCACATTATTTTGGAAAGAAACGCATATGTGATTGAAAAAAAAGGAAAAGTAATATGTGATGGAAAATATTATTTTATTAAATAATGTGTGATTGAAAATGAGTAAAAGAATAAGAATGAAAATTATAATGTATATCAAACATGGGCTAAATAAATGGTAATTCAAAGACTTTAATCAGATGCATGGCAAGAATAGCTAGCAGAATAGCTAGCATCACATAGGTTTCAAAATAGCTAGACAAAACTACAGTTTTGTTATAGGTACACTTTGGTTGATAATCTGATTGCAATTATGTGAAGTGGTAAATATTTTTATTTTTTTTTGGATTACGTTCCATTATTGGCGCCCCCACCTGCTCTGTCCTGGGGTTTGGTGGAGGGGTAAATCGCAGGATATGCCTCCAAGGGTACAGGATGGAAGGCTGTCCTTTAACTCCCACTTACCAAGTGCATCATCCATATTTCAGGATTCGAACCCTTACCCGACAGTTGCAAGCGATGTTAGATTTTTTCCACTTTCCCCTTTCACCACTTAGAGATGTGCCCTGAGGGCGAAGTGGTCAATATTTCATACACTCACATGAGGGTAGTGCTCATTGCGAATGGGTCTCACCCCATATGAGTGTATAAACACCCTTATGGATATAAAATTATGTACACAAAGATTTATCCTTAATTCTAACCACACTTTAAATAATTAATGACACAGATTTTGATAACACGATATATCACCAAAAAATATACAAATAGCATAATTCACAAAACTATGGGATCTCTGAAGATGACATTGATATTTATAATAACATGATTAGAATTCCAGGTAAATCCCCGAGTAACAATAAGGCTGTGCTTGATACAAGGAATTTGTCATGGAACTAGGAAAAGATTTTCCTAGTTCCTACTTTTGGCTGTTTGATTAGCCAAATTTGCCCTGGAAAATGTTTGCCACCAATTTCTAATGTACAATCCCTTGAAGCACAAAAGTAGGAAAATATTTTATTATGATTTTGGTGAGAAATTATTTTCCACCTTGTTGGGTATTTTTTTTCCTTTTTTTTTCTTTTTTTTTTACTTTTTGGCAATGGAAACATATTCTAAATTCAATGGTAAAAAATTTTATCCATTTAATTGACAATTTGCATGAAAAACGAAGCCAAACGAACATAAAAATTTTATGAATTTTTTTTATTTTTTTTTATACTTTTTGGCAATCCAAATAAATTTTAATACAGATTGTAAAAAAATTATCCCAAAAAGTAACCATTTGCATGAAAAACAAAGCCAAACGGATTAGATGAAAAATTATACCAATCAAACACCATTAATTACAATTCCCTCTAAAACAAATTCTAGGCGAATCACTTCCCTGCCAAACATTTTATTTGTTATCTATTTTTCATCTTTCTATCAAACAGAGCCTAAAAACCAAAGGGAAAAGTTTGTTGGCAATTTTCACCATTTCCAGAAAGACCAATTTAAGGACATAGTTGGGCCATAAGAAATAACAATATGCCAAGTTTTGATATCCGCTATTAACCAATGCAGTTGCATATTTTATCATCATTATTATTCATGAACCTTTGCAGGGACGAATCCAGCATCATCATCTAGCTAGGACGAAGGTTGACCGTTGACCATTGACCGTTGATAATCAACGATCGTAATAGCCCGATCGTTTATTAAAATTTGATTAAATAATTGGGACAAACATTTCACATTCACAGAATCACATTCACTGATTCACAGACTCTGTCTCACATTCACAGCAACTCTCAAGTCTTAACGAGTAAACTCTCAAGTCTCAAAACTCTCAACAAACAACAAATCAATTAATCAACAATTCAACAAGTCAAAAATTCAACAAAGGGTTTGCAAAATGCCCCAAAAAAAAATTCAACAGAAACAGAAACAATTCAACTATTCAAGTATTCAAATCAAGATTACTCACCTCACTAGGGCCACCACGCAGCTTCTACAGACTACGGTTCCACCTCAGGTCCTCAACTCGCACAGCCATTCGATGACTTCGCAAATCGCACGACAGTACTACAGGACGGATCCAAAAAAAAAAGGTTAAAAAAAATAATTTCATTCCCAATCCAAAAGTTAAAAATGAGCCGTTTCCAATCAAATATTCGATCCATCCCAAAATACAAGTTAAAATAAATAAATAATAGATTATAGACTTACGGGTTTTCGATAATAATAGAAAAGAAAAGGACCCAAATACTTCTTGTGCTTCTGGAGGACCTGTCTACAGCCTGTGACTTCACAGTTCCAACTTCCAATCATGAATCGTCCCTGAAATAGAAGGGAAATTGGGAATTTGGAAGAAGCCTCATGGACTACAATCTCTGCTCTGCTGCTACTCTAGTGCTGGGTTAGTGGGTAATTAGATTTAGATTGCCATATTTGGGTTGGGGGAGATGGGCCACATACTATTTTTTTCTTTTTAAAAATAGGCCCGCCAGCCCAAATAGAAAAACAAAAAAAAAACAAAAAAAAACACAGGCCCGCCCAAGTGCAGCATCTTCTTCTTCAGCTCTCCTCTCCACCTGGCGCTGCTGCAACCTGAACCAGTTAACCCGACGGTCTCTGAACTTGCTGAAGAATCCGCCCGATCCAGCTAGCGCGACCGCTCTAGCTGGCCAGGTGCTGGATTCGCCCCTGAACCTTTGGTGAAGAAGGAAAATTAAAAGACGAAGGCTTGAAATAGAAATAGAAATAGAAATAGGGAATACGAGAAAATCCAAAACATACCCAATCAAGTAGAGTCACCATCCTTCTTCTATGGAACAGCTTTGCCTTGTGGTCCAAGACCACTTGTTTACGAAAAATAAAATAAAATAAAAAAATTGTCACCTATAACTACTGGCCACCACACTGTATTTAAAAATAAATAAAAAAATACTATATTTGATAGAGCCAGCATGGGCAGCCGCGCCAAACCTCCCCCGACGTTGGCCCCACCACTATTTCTAAACATAGTTCAAAAAAGTGTCAACTAAGATCAATTTTTTATTTATTTTAGGGATAATTGCAGCCGCGGTCTCTAACCTTTACGTTTTTTGTAGACTTTACCCTAACCTTCATTTTGTACCACCCGGAGTCCCAAACCTTTCATAAATTCGCACCCGAGATCCAAATGGATGAAAACCGTCCAATTTTATCGTTAGTTGACCAATAAAATTGATTTTGACCAAATTTTAACTATTTTCAAAGGGTAAAAATGTAACTTTATTAATTAACATTATAATAAAACAAAACAATTAACTAAAACAAAATAAAAATAAAAAAGGAACTATTCATCATCTTCTTCACCCCACCCCACCCCACCCCACCTCACCTCTCAAAACCGTACCCAAAACTACCACCATTCTCCAACCAAAAAACACCCAAATGTCGCGACGGCTTCACTGAAAAAAAACACACACGGGGAACAGATTTCTCGCCTCCTCGAATTGAAGATGACCGAAGACTTAGATGAAGGTATCTGCACAGGAAAATTGCTCCAACAGACGAAGCTGTTAACCCATAATCTTAGATCGATATTAACCCAAGAATCTTGAAAACCCTCGAGCAATGAAAGGAGTTCAAGCAACATAATCTGAGCACGCGAAAAACAGAATGTAAAACCAAAGAAAAAGAAATTGAAGATTCAGCAGTAAAATCGAGAAACAATCTCTGACAGGCCCTTAAGAGAGGAACATATGATAAGATTGAGATATCAGAAATAGGCTTCATTTCCAGTCTCCAGAGAGAGACAGACAGGGAGAGTGATGGGGGGATTAGTGAAAAGAATCCATTTGACAGAAGATCTTGGAAATAAATTAGTGTTTTTTGGTGGGTTTTCTTCTATCTATGGTTTCGTCGAAGGGTGGAGTGAAACTTGATTTTCCAGCGAGTTTGATATCATTTTTGGTGGGTTTTCTTCTATTTATGGCATATACAAGTTACTGATGGAGAGAAACAGAGAGAGCCGCAGAGCTAGTATTGTGGGCTCTAATGGCTTCAACAGAAGGACGTGGTGTAAGGCCTCCGGCGGCGACGACGACTTCGGGGTTCATGATACCACGTTATTTTGCCTAAATGACTTTGGGAGGTGGTTTTGGGTTGGGTTGGGGTGGCGTGGGGTGGAGAAGATGATGAATAGTTTTTTTTTTTACTTTTATTTTGTTTTAGTTAATTGTTTCGTTTTATTATAATGTTAAATAATAAAGTTACATTTTTACCCTTTGAAAATAGTCAAAATTTGGTCAAAATCAATTTTATTGGTCAACTAATGGTCAAATTGGACGGTTTTCATCCATTTGGATCTCGGGTGCGAATTTATGAAAGGTTTGGGACTCCGGGTGGTACAAAATGAAGGTTAGGGTAAAGTCTACAAAAAACGCAAAGGTTAGAAATCGCGGCTGCAATTATCCCTTTATTTTATTTTATTTTTTATGACAGGGATCCGCAACCACGGGTAAATTAGAAGTTTCACTCGATACTAGTCATGACTTTCCTTGAATTTAGTCTTGATAATTGGGATTGAGTGCGCATTTCTGTAGTTGAGCTAAACAAATCCACTTCTTGTAAAATCGAGCCATGTGTACACTATTTTATATAGAGTAATGCTACAATGATCACTTGGATGGCCACCTGGATGATTGCGTGTGAGTATGGGAGGAAATATTATTTTATTCATGAGGGGCCCGCACACTCACAGATGATCATCCAAATGGTCATCCGAGTGGATAAAGTAGTATTTTTCAAGTTCCAAAAATGATGTTGTACTCCCGTTAAAATATAAAGATCAACTAGAGTCAAGTTTTTTCGTCCATGAAATTTAAGCCTTTATTTGAGCTCTATTATAGAAAAATTAATTTTTTTTCCCAAATTAATTTTCAATCACACATTCTTTCAATAAAATATTTTTACATATAAATTCAATATTTTTTCTTTCTTTTTAATCAAACGTTATTCAAAAACACTATTACAAAACTTCTTCTTCTTCCTTTTTTTTTTAAAAAAAAAAATAGGGCTGAGCTTTTCACTTAAATGCATTTTTTAACTTGACAAGTCCACTCTGCGCACAATATGTATAAAATTAACCATTAATGATATTTCAATCATGGGCGGACTCAGACGATTTGGATTAGGGGGTCATAATAAAAATTTATAATTACCTTATAATAAATAAATAAAAACACTAAACAAATATTTTTTATTTTTTATTTTTTTTTAAAAGTGGAGGGTCACTTGACCCTATGGGACCCCCAGGTCACCCTAATTTCAATAATATCAATGAGTTCACAAAAAAATTGTAAGAAAAAGAAAATAAATCTATTATATGCAAATTTCACTACTGAAATTATTTCCTATTAAAATCAGTATGAAATATGTGGAAAAGATATTTTTTAAAAATATAAATAATGAATTACTTTCATAAAAACAAAATTTTGCTAATAAAAAGGAGTTTAAAAGTAACTCGACTACTTTTTCAGCTCATGCTCGAGCTGTGAAATTAGTTTCTAGAAAATAAGCTTTGTACTAATAAGTAACTTTTAAAATTAATAAATAAACAATTTAAAAGTAAAATTTACTAATCCAATATACTAAACATATACTGCATAATGTTATTAAGTATTTCTTTTAAACTTTCTACTATTTTTTTTCTAGTTAAGATGATATTAACGGAAAAAACACACACACACACACACAAATGGATTTATATATTTATTAATGAACAATAATTATATATTTTAAATTTTATGTGTCCTTAGAAAAAGCTTTTAATAAAAGTTTTAAATTTTTTGATAAAAGTTATAAAATATATGATTAAAAAATTGATAAAAATGTGAATCCTGTGAAATATGTGGTTAAAATTGAAATTTGTCCATTGAAAAACTGGTAAAATTTTAGCAATTTTTTTTTAAACGGGAGAAAATCAAGAATAGTAAGTATTGATAAAAGTTATAAAATATATGATTAAAAAATTGATAAAAATGTGAATCTCATAAAATATGTGGTTAAAATTGAAATTAGACCATTGAAAAATTGGTAAAATTTTAGCAAATTTTTTTTTCTCAAACAGGAGAAAATCAATAATAGTAAGCAGATTAACTGAACGGTCTTAATCCCTTGAATTGTGTTGAAAATGTTTCTTTATAGTAGTACGTTAATCACTAACTATTTGTTGTGTATTATCCTAAGAATCCTAATAAATTTGTTGTGACAAATGAGAGAAATTGAATGGAAATTACTTCCTAAGAATCCTTCCAAGTAACATATGCAAACGCATCATTTTGAAGTGTAAATTTGCTTCCACAACATCTGTTTACATGTTTGGCCAAACTTAGCAGAGTACAATTTATTGTCAAAAAGTAATTACTTATTTTCAATTCAACTAATAGAAATTAATTACATTTTAATTTAACTTCCTAAGTCCTAGAGGCTTTAATATTTTCTTAATCCCTCTATATTCAAGTGAAGGGTAAGCTTTTTCTAATTCTCTATTTCTAGACAGTATAATAAATAAAATTTAAAATTTCTAAGATATTATCCAACGTTGTACATGTGATTCATCTAACCTTAATAAAACACGCACGAGTAACTTGCACTCCTTCACTTAATAGGATTATGTTCAAGTGAGGATTAACACCATATGTACATAGCTTCTAGTATTTTTATTTTTTATTTTTTGTAACAAGATATAATCATTGCTAAATCTAGTGAAAAAAAGTCGCATAAAACAAATGATCTCGCTACTGAGAATGGAGAATTTCAGGGCTGTCGTTAAAGTAAAGAACAAAACACACAACTTTTAGATAATGTATTCCAAACAAGACATACAATTTTTATTAGTTATACAAACGATATTACAAGATCGATGTTTAAAACTATATATATATATATATATATATATATATATATATATATATATATATAGAGTTAAACTCTTGCACATTATTTCACCATTTCCTAGTGCTACATAAACCTCGTACATGATTTGTATGAACATCAATGTTCATTTTATTACATAGGCACATCAAAGAGTTAAGATTTGGTTGTTGCTTCATTTTGTTTCATGTAGGCTATTGCTTCTTGAGGACTATAGCAACACTTGCATCCTGCCCAATTATAATAACCGCAGCAGCCCCATTTACAAGGCCCTGGTCCACCCCATCCCCCACCACCTCCGCCCCAACCACCACCTCCTCCATAGCCACCCCATCCGCCCCCACCCCATCCACCACCATAATGATCTTTATCATTAGCGACATCTGCACATAATCATTGCAAATATAAGTCGTTGTAAAAGCTATAAAACTTGAAATATAGATTGAAATATAAAATCTAGGCAACTTAATTTAACATCATAATAATTGTAAAAGAAATCATGTTAGATTTCGATACTAACCCTTTTTGTCATCTTGAGATGCATCAACTGCAGTAGTTGACAAGATGAATATACTTGCAAAAAGGAGACCGAATACAATAAAAGTTTTCAATGTCATTTTCGCGGACATAATTTCTTCTTACTCTATATGAAAAGGAAGATTTTGAGGATGGAAATTATAGTACTTCCCTTGGTTCTATTTATAGGAAAGTGGTTTCTTTGTAATAATTATAAAATTGTCTCGTATCATTTACTCAAGGTGGTTTGATGTTGAGGGTTTTGATATATTTCAAAATCTTATCTAATAAGAAGATGCAATTTTAATTCTTTTTGCTATAAATTTTTGAATTTTAATCAGTGCAATCTTTTTGTGAGGCTCTTAGTGACATGTACTAGGGACGATTTAACATCATAATTAGATTACCCATAAGTGTTATATTCTTGTTTCTCTTCAATTTTTATTTCTTACCAAGGTAATTTTATACACTTGGTCACAAGCATAACTTGGTATTCCTATTTATATATACCATGTATCACTGTTTTCTATTTATAGCCTGTTACCATAGCTATAATTTAATAATCAAAACTTGGCGTCGGGCTATCCCACTTCGTAAGTACCCGATAGCCAATTACTATCCGAGATTTAATTTGATTATGTTCAACGATGAAAAGAATCGAGATATTCGAAAAATAATATTATTCATCTAAAGGCTAGATGATCATCGTCTATACGATAGTGAGATCACTTTCACGTTGTTGAATGGATTTTGAATGCATTTTTAGATATTGAACGATGTGTCGGTAATCACAATGACATATAAATCGATAATCATCTAAATTCTAGATGAATATCATTATTCAATTTTAAATGTATTTTTTCGATTAAAAGAGGATAAAAGAAAAATTCGATACATTATATTATTTAGAAAATAAAATCTATCACATTCTTGTAAAAAATAATTTTCGTCACGATTATGTCCCTATTTGTTCAGCTATAAAAGATTATTAAAATTTAATTAAAGTCAACAATTAATTTTATCAACATAATTCACGGACCCTACAACTTTTTAGTCACACATTTCTATTAAACTTTTATTAAAATTTATTAAAAATCTGATTTTTATTTAAATCAAATGAGGACTATATATTTGGAGGATTTGCTATAATCTTATTCAAGATGACCCATCTAAAGTTTTGTCGACTAGAGTGGAAGTTAAGAATTTTACTTTAGTTTTAGCCCCTGTTTGGTCTCCGTATTTTGAAATTTATGTTTTTTTAAAATTATTTTTAATTATATATTTTATGAGATTAATGAATTTTGTCAACTTCCACTACAACAAATAACTGATTTCACGACAAAAAAATGTTGTTGCAAAAATTGAGATTTCGTTGCCAAAGTAATTTATCGACAACAATACGTTCGTTGCGGGTATTGTCGCTCTATATGAGTCACAGAATGTGTTTTGCGACGACTTTTGGACATTTGTCGCTTTCATAAATTTGCGACACTATTTGTTTGATACAGAAAATACGAAATGGCAACACAATATCTATAGCCATAATGTCGTCGCAATGTATATATGTCACGAAAAATTTAAAGGGCGACAAGTTAGTTTGTCGCAATTAATGTTCCAATAAAGTTTTTATAAGAAATATGTTTGTTACGAATGTTTAGTCACTGAATGTATTTTACGACAACTTTTGATCATTCATCGCATTAACAAAATCGCAGCACTATTTATTTGTCGCAAAAAATATGAACTAACAACACGATATTTGTAGCTATAATATTGTTGCAATGCATGTAGTCGCGAAAAAATAAAAGCGCGACAGGACAGTTTGTTGCAACGATTATTCCAATAAAGTTTTTACGAGAAAACCTTTGTTGCGAATATTCCTTTGAAGGTGTAACTTTTGCTATCTATTTTATTTTGCAACAACACATGCACGTAGTAATATACTTTTAATAATAACTAATGTTTGTCATGAAATATGTTTTAAAATGTGTTTGATATGTCGCATAATGTTTTTTAATACATTCAATATTTGTTGTACAATTTAATATGTAACAAGTGGTGTATGCATTTAAATTTATTTTGTAATAGAAAGAGTCTATCGCGCCATCGTTTGTGCAATGAGTATAGTTGTTGCCTAATTTATTTCGTGATTATTTTACCTACGTTGCATATTTTATTTTACGACATAAAATTAGTACGCAAAGTATATTGTGACAATAAATATTTATTTGTGTCAAGTTGTACTCGTAGTTAAATTTATTTCACAACACAAAGTGTTTATCGCTTCATCAATGTACAATTGTCGCCTATTTGATTTTATCTTTATTTATGTAAGTCGGAGATTCTATTCTAAACACATAATATTCAATTTGTTTCATCGCAATGGAATCGTTACCGTGGTGCACATTTATATGAAAATGAAACTTACTTCATTACAAATAACTCGCAACTTTATCAAAAGAATGCTTCAACATACAATTATTAAAATATAATTGATATCAAAATAGAAACTTTTAAAAATTATATTACAGTCAACCAAATAAATATAGATCAATGTATTATCTACAAATTTGGTTATCTTCAAGATCAAAACAAATACAAATAAATTATAGTACTGATAATTTCAAGATCGAACAACTTAGAATGGTTCACCAAACTTGAGAAGTAGAAAATATAGGGGTGAGAGTTGTAAAAAAACCTACTGCAACATTTTTTGTCCGTTGCAAAAGAATATTTTCTTGTAGCCTCTTTTTCATTCAACTATAGAATTTTTAGCAACAAATATTTTTTATCGCAAAAAAGTAGACCCTATTGCGTCACAAGTATTTTGTTGCAAGACAACAAGGTTTGTCGCCATAAATTTCCCACCAAAAATATTTTGGCGCCTTGCCTCCCTCATATTTTTGGCGACATTCTTTATTATTTGTCGCAACTTCTCACATTTCACGACAACTTTTTCTGTCACTTTATATTTTTTGATACTTTTTTTTCCATCACAATCTTCGCGACAAACTTTAAAAATGTGTCGCGTTAAGTCACTTATTGCGACAACTTTTTGTATGTCACGAAAAATCTTGTTGCGAAATCACAGTTTTATTGTAGTGTTCTAATCATAAAAAAGGGTTTTTGTCAATTTTTAATAAAATTTACTAAAAAACTATTTTTTAGCAAAATGAAAAAGGGACTTGGTCATGAAAGTTGTATTATGTTCAAGTTTGAGAGAAAGCATTAAAATTCTAAACTTTATTGGATTTAATTAATTGGGAAGTAGTATCGGGTGAACCTTTTTACTTAAGCAAGTTTTGAACTAGGCATCCACTTCTCGCAAAATCAAATGTATATATTATTTTATATTTTGTATAAATTCTTAGTCGATTCGTTTGAAGTTGAGTACAAATGAACTCAAGACATCCAAGTTCCTAAGTAGTCCAACGAGACTCCAATTAAAATTGATAATATAATACAACTCTAGTTCATTGAACTTTTGTAAAATGAACACATTTTTAACTCGATAAGTCAACTTCTCGTACAGTCAAATTTCGTATTACTCTATATTTGTACAATGATAAAAATAACAATTGATGATATTTCAACATATCAATATATTCATCAAAATTCGTCTTGTACTCTTTGTTAACTGTTCGGTAAAATTTCACAAGCGTACGTACATGATTGTTGACAAGTAATAAATTTAGTAAGTTGAAAATATCTCCACAGAAAATAAATTTTAATTCAAGTGTACTAACTTTATATGTAATTTGAAATATATAACACAATTACACAAAAGAGATTTCGATGTACATCTTGTTTAATTATTCTAAAATTGATGTAAAACTAGGGTTTATAAAAATAAATGGATGATTGCATTGGATTGGATTTTGAATGCACATATTGTTATCTATTTCAAATTTGTCATCTAGTTTTATTTATGCGTTCTTGACAATCGATAAAATTAATATGTATAACTTTCTTTTTCAAGATAAATTAATCATATTCTAATCAATGCCCAAGTTTATTTCAAGTACGAATTCGAATGATTAGAATGCATTAAATTTTAAATTATTTATATGATTACACACGTGATAAATGTAAATCTTAACATCTATTGCACATATATTAATCTTTTGTCATTTTAAACTTATTGCGAGCCTCTCAACAATAAGTAACTAATTATTTAATTATTAGCTATGCAATTAAATAATACAATAATTATGCAAAATTAATCAAGAATCGCAAGAAATACTAAACTACTAGTTTTGAATTCAAATAAATAAACAATACAATTCATTTTCATCCAATACAAACGAATCTAGCCTAACATGATTTTATATAAATTACATGAAGAATAATGAAAAATTATCACCCAAATCATATAATAATGTAAGAAATCTTGATCTTCAATTTCAAAGTTGAATTCTATAAAATATTGATGTAATTGCCCTTTAATTCTTGCTACGATTTGTTTTCCTCTCTCAAAAGATGTCAATTGGCCTCTTGTTCTTGATAAATTTGATGAGATGAATATGTAATTAGAGGCTAGATAGAATTCTCTTCAATGATTGCGCATATTTTGTATATATAGAAGGCAAAATTAAGTTAAGAAACACATCTAAATTGGATTCCAAAAAATTTCCAATCAAATAAGGAAAGTTGTATTAGCTTCGAGCATGATTATTCCTCTGTACAATCGTTAATATTTTTATCATAACTTCCCCCTCGATATTCAATTGATGTGATTCAAAGTGCATTGAAAATTTAATTTAAATGGCTACTATAGAAATAGCATTTTTTCAATTCAAACTTTTACTATGCCAAAAATTGGTCTCAATTTCCAGCTAAAATTTTGAAACATAACTTGTGTCGTTGGAAAGTGATTTGTGAAAATACTTTGATTATATTTCACTTTTTTTTGACTTTTAATTACATCCAATTGACTCCCAGCAATCTTCAATTATCATTTTATGGTCCGAATCAACTATTAAATATTTGCACTTTAATCCCCAAATTTTGAATTTCTTCCATTTTGCCCCTTTTCGCTACTTTTATAGAATTCATCAAATTTGCATTGAGTTTTATCTAACAAACACAATTAAACATAAACTCATCCAAATCAGCGTTAAATACCCTAGTTAATAGTCCAGAATCTAGATAAGTGTACAAACTACAAAATAGAATTATCATAAACGTTCATGGTCAGATAAGCTCAATAAAGATGTACGACAGAAAAAAAAAAAAATTGATTGATTAATAAAATACTGTGCAAAACATGTGAAATAAGCATGCTTGGTTAAGTTTAGAAGTTGTTTTTTCACGGCTTAAATTTATAATTTTCAATTGATTAAACTTTAATTTTAATCACACATCATATAATTCACAACTTTAATAAACTTTTTACTATATATTTTATTAACTTTTATAAAAAAAAAAAAAAAAAAAAAAAAAAAATATATATATATATATATATATATATATATATATATATGTCAAACAACCCCTTAACAAAATGGAAGTTTACAAGTAACTCCACTTCTTTTTTAGCTCATGCTCAAGCTGTGCTTGAATTAGTTTCTAGTAAATAAGTTTTATCGTAATAAGTAACTTAACTTAAAATATTAATAAACCACTTTTAAAAGTATATTTTACTAATCAGATATCTACTAAACACATATATACTGCTTAAAATTGAAAGTAGTGACAATGTAATTAAGAATTAGCTTTTAAACTCTCGATTTTTCTATACAGAATGATATTAACGAAAACAATAAAAATGGGAATATAAGCATATTTTTTATAATTAATAATCGTATTTTATATTAAAAAATAAAGTGTGACAAGACTAGACAGTTTAACCGAACCCTTAAATCATGTTGAAAATGACTTTTTAATTGTTGATCATTAACTAATTATTCTGTAATAAAAAAAAGGATAAAAAAACTATCGACAAATGAGAGAAATTGAACAGAATTTAAACTCTAGGAATCCATCCAATCAACATATGCTAACGCTGTCATTTTGAAGTGGAAATTTGCTTGCACAACTAGTTTTTACATGTTAGCCAAACTTAAAAGAGTAAAATTTACTTGAAAAAAAAATAACTTATTTATTTTCAATTCAACTCATAAAACTATTTGTTTTTACACTTTCTTATGTACCTTTAAGTTAACTTTATAAGCTAATTAATTAAACATGAATGTATGATTGGGAACAGTATAGTTTATGGTCAATTTATATACAGATCAAAATAATGTATATCAAATTTAAGAGTTATGCTTGAAGTACAAGGACCTGAGAATCAGGTCCCTGCTAGACAACACACAAAAGATGGGGTCCGTGCACATTTTTTTAAATACATGTGGGGCCCTCCGCTACTGTGAGGGCCCTGTAGGAAATTTCCCAGCACAGAGCATATTTCCAAATTTAACTCCTTATCTAGATCATTTTAATATTTTATTAATCTCGTTACTAGAATTCAAGTGGAGGGTAAGCTTTTTCTTATTCTCTATATCTAAACAATACTAATAAATAAAATTTATTTTCTTATTGATATTATTCGTACATAAGCAAGAATAACTTGCACGCCTTCACTTGAAAGATTACATTCAAGTGTGGATTGACACCATATGTGTATATATATTGTTTCTAATTTTTATTAGTAACACGGATATAAACTTTGCTACATCTAATGAAAGTCATTCGCATACAATCAATAACATCATTAAGGGGAATTTCATGGCATCCTTTTAAGTAAAGAACAAGAAATAACTTTTAGATAACATCCCAAACAAGACTCATTTTTATTTCAAAGAAACATTGCACTAACAGTGCCACAAGATGTTTAGAACTCTATATATAGACAGAGTTAAACTCTTGCACATTATTTCACCATTTCCTAGTACTACATAAACCTCGTACATGATTTGTATGAACATCAAAGTTCATTTTATTACATAGGCACATCAAAGAGTTAAGGTTGGGTTGTTACTTCATTTTGTTTCATATAGGCTATTGCTTCTTGAGGACTATAGCAGAAATTGCACCCTGCCCACTGATGATAACCGCAGCAACCCCACTTACAAGGTCCTCGTCCACCCCATCCCCCACCACCTCCGCCCCAGCCACCTCCCCAACCACCACCACCTCTCCCTCCTCCTCAGCCACCCCATCCACCTCCACTCCATCCGCCACCATAATGATCTTTATCATAAGCGACATTTGCACATAAATAATCGACAAATATAAGTCGTTATAAAACCTATAAAACATGAAATATATTTCAGACATCATAAAAGCTCGATAATTTATTTTAACAGCATAATAATTATAGAAAAAATCATGTTGGATTTCAATACTAACCCTTTTTATCTTCTTGAAATGTATCGACTGCAGTAGTTGCCATGATGAATAGACTAGCAAAAAGGAGTCCGAAGAAAATAAAAGCTTTAGGTGTCATTTTCTTTGACATAACTTACTAAATATGAAAAAGGAAGATTTTGAGGATGGAAATTATAGTACTTCCCTTGGTTCTATTTATAGGGGAGTGGTTTCCTTTTAATAAATTATAAAAATTGTCCAATATCATTTACTCAAGCTAGTTTGATGTTGAGGGTTTTTGATATATTTCAAAATCTTATCTAACAAGAAGATACAATTTGAACTCTCTTGGCTATAAATTGTTGAATTTTAAACGGTGCAATCTTTTTCTGAGGCTGTTTGTGACATGTACTTGGACGAATTATCAAATTTGGATTACCCATAAGTCATTTCGGTGTTTCTTGAATTCTTACCATGGTAACTTATGTAGTTATTTGTATATAGATGTATCATCTATGTGAAGGATTTTACTTTTTAGGTTGTGTTTCCAATCCCGCTAAAGAAACAGGGATTAAATTCAGGTTTTAAATTCCGACTGATGTGAGACAATTTAAAACACAAATATTAAAGAATAAAAATTGAACACTTGGGTTTGTTAACTCAAGCCACAAAATTCAAATCTCTGTTTTTCCCGTGGATTTTAACCCTGTTTGAGAAGCTTAATTGGTTTTGTATTAAGGATTACGCCATTTAACTATAAATTTGATCAAGCCAATCTTAGGTATAGACAATACTCTAATTAATTTAATTTGTAAACTTAATCTAAGTCTCTACTATGATGTTGAAAAGTTTGAACTTTTGTAATAGAATACGTTTTTAACTTGACAAGTCCAATTCTCGTAAAGTCGATTTTCGTATTATTCTATTATTGTACAACAATAAAATAACAATTATCGGTACTTTAACATATCATTATATTCACTAGAATTCGTCTTATACTCTTTGTTTATGGTCAAAGAAGCTAAATAAAGATTAATGAAGAAAAAATGTCTTGAGCATTTTTTCCAAAGAAAAAAACTGATTCATCAATGAAAGACAATGTTAAATACATGAACTAATTAAGCATGCTTGACTAAGCTTAAAAGAAAGTTTTGAAAAAAAATAGTTAAGAGTTACTTTCGGTGCTTGAAATTAGTTTCTAAATAATAAGTTTTGTTGAAATAATATCTTTTTAAAACTAATAAAATTAATAACTTTGAACAATATTTTGGTAATCATTTATATACGAAACATATATTACTAAAACGCGAAAATAGTGAGAATATTATTACATTTTTTTTTTCCTAAAAAAAAATTTGATTATTTTAATTAGAATGATATTTGAAAGTTTAAAAATTTAGGAAAACACTAATATTCAGATTAATCAATTAAAATTAATTAATTACGAAAATACCCATTTTAGTCTGCAGTTTATCATTATGTTAGAATTGACTCATGAAATTGTATCTACTAAAGTAAATCTAAATTAATGTCAAATACCCCGTTATAATCCAATAAACCTCCTAAGTTATCCACAAGCCCCCATGCTAGGGGTAAATAATTATTTATAATAAATAAGACAAAAATGTTTTAAGTATTTTAGAATTAAAATATAATGAGGTCCCGAACTTTTGATGAGGTCCCGAACTTTTGATTTCTAACACCTGAAGTTTCAAAATTTTAAAAAGTGTGCACCAAAAGATGAGGAGTCCTCTTCAAACAAAAAACGTCAGATTGACTATTAAAAGTTCAATATCAAATAAAAAAAATGATATACACCACATTTTAATTATATTAAATATCATTAATATTTATTCATTATCACACTTGTATCCTTAACTTTTTTCTTTATTACATTCTTGTTTTTTTAAAATTTCATTGATAAAAAAATTGTCGGTTGATGATGGAAATTTGATCAACTAATCCTACTAACCTAGCTAAGATTTTCAATTCCTAAACTCATTATTTTTTATTATCAAATTGGAGCAAGAAGGGAAATAACTATTTGAAAGAGAAATATTTGAATTGCATCATTTTTCTCTTTAAATGAAGGGGGTATTTATAAATTTCCCACCAAGTCTTGGGTACTTTGGTCATTTTAGAGGAATGACAAATGATGGCTACTTGTAGGCTTCTTAGTAACTAATTCCGTTATAAGTGTCATGCTTTATGTTATATTGATTGCTTGTAGCCAGTCTAGACGGAGGAGTAATTTGCATTTATTTTACGCGAGTCTTTCATGCTTTCGTTACTCTTGCATACTGTTATATATTTCGCAGGGAATTCAATAAAATTCGCAAAGAGAGTTTTATTGGTTAACAAATAGTCCTCATAGTCCGATTTTAATATTCATATTAAATCTAGGACTAATTATTTCTTTTGCTACATTGCGAACCTATTATTGTTTGCATATATATTTTTTCGTTAGTGATGGATGACGTGTGTCGTTTTGAGGAGACATGTTATAATTGTTACAATTTTTAGTGTACGTTACAGAATTTTTTTTGTGTACATTCAGGTTAATGTCCTATGAGATTTAAAGTACGTGGTGACCACGTACGATCTTATCCATGTATTTTTGAAACTTGGTCAGGTGTCTGTTGACACTTGACGACTATTGATAATAACACATTTATTACGTTCTTCACCAATTAATATCTGCATTTCTATGATTATTTGGCGCCTAAATGTTCTAAGTACACTTATATTTTGGTTTATGTTGTAAATGGATGAATACGATAAAAATTAGAAGAAAAGAGCAAAAAATGACCAAAATGGAAAAAAGTAAAAGTTCATGGACTAAAGTGAAAATAATCTAAAAATGTTTCTAACCTTGTGATGAAGATTCGAGAGTGTTAGAGGTCAATTGGACGAGGAAAGGAGTCAAAGAGATGGAATATAGCCAAAACATTATCACATATCAATTGTCAAGCTGAAAAGTTTTGCATTGATTTTTAGCCTCATATTAAGATCCTTTTTGGACATTTTAGACGATGTAATTGGAAGTTGACATCTGAATCATAGTTGTAACCCTTTGAGTAATCTTTCTAACACATCTTGAATCACCTTAATCGGATATCGAGAGAGAAAGTTATGGCCAGAATACTGAAAGCTATCCGGTGAAAAATTCTAAAGCTATGCGGTCGCATAGCTTAAATTCAATGCGATCGCATACACCCCGTCAGAGAACTCCAGGGCACAATCTGGGTGAACTATGCGTTCGCATAGGTATAATTTTGTGCAAAATCTTCTATTTCCGAAATTTGGCTAAATCACTTATGGAAACCTCTTCCAACACGTTTCTAAAGACCTAAAATCGTCCAGAAGGCAGACAGACGAGTTTTATCATTTTTTCTCTCAATTGGGCTCAAGAACAACATGAGGAACTAAATCTTTTTGTGAAGCGAAGAAGGAACTCACTCGATTTTGGAGATTTCACGTCGTTTGTTCATGTTATTTGATATTTATTTTGTTAAACACTTCTAGATCTAGACTTTCATCCTTATGAATTGTTTGTGAAATTGGTTTAACATGTATTAGATTTTTCATAGACTCAATCATGCTTTTTCTATTGAACGATCAAACTACTTGTTGAATTTCGATTTCATTAAATTTATTGGTGTGGTTATTTACTATCTTATGCTATGAGTATATGATCGATTTATAATCTGATTTCAATAAATAATTGTGGAGATTGTGAAGAGAATTTAGAACCTACGAGTATATTTATGAATTATATTGTTCTTGAATGATAAACCTTTCGATTAGAGTACCGGGATGAAAGTCTCTAATTGTGTTATCAATTTGAATAAGCGATGTTGAATGATCTGAACCGGGTGAGGGAATTCCAAAACTTCACTGCCTCAATTTATAGAATTTTATCTCATAATTTTGATATTAATTTATTTGATCAACAACTAAACTTTCCTACAAATTTAAGAGGATAGATAACCCCTTTTGGAATCTTTGATAACTCTTCCATCTCCCTGTAGATACGATATCCCAAAACTACACTACAACACCGCATTATTCTTTGGGCATAATCAACTATGATTGCTAGAATGGCTCGAATGGTCTAGATCCATTGCTGATCCAATCGATGGTCCAAACCCTTTGTTTGAATCTATAAATATATCATTCTCCTTACCAACACTTTCTGCGTTATATCTTACTTGCAGCGATTATTCTTGCCTATCGACGATTCTACTTTCCTTCGTTATCTTTTTCTATCTATGTACGTATTTCTGTTTTACCCTTTGTTTATTTTGATTTATTTTTTGGACCTACATTCCATGGATCCGTGGCTTAATTTTTTTAATTTGAGGATGCCCCCTTTTGATGTTGTTCTTTATTTTGAAGAAGCTCAGAATCCTGGAGTTGGCATTTATTGTCGATATGCATTCCTTGTAATTTTAGGGTTATATTTGGATGGTCTAAGTTGAGTGTTAATCCCAAACTTAGGGTTAAAGCATATGCCGTAGCATGCGGTTTGGAAAACTAATCTAATAATTATGTCAAAGAAGTAAAATGACTTAATTAATGATTGGTTTTAAGGCCTCATTAATTTTGCAGGGAGGGATTTGAGTAAGGTTATAACATTATGGTGTCCCAAATAATCTCAAATTACAAACCTTCTTTCTCATGGCTATATAGCATTTCATTAACTTTTATTTCTAATATTGCGCAAAAAAAAAAAAAGATATTTAATTTGTTTGTGGTGACTGAGGATTTTACCTCTAATAATACCTGTTTATTTACCGTTACGCCGCGTAATGTAAGTGTCAATTCCATTTTTTATTGAAACACTTTTCTTTTTCGACGTTTTGTTTATACAATATCATTTTTTGTTATCATCATTCACGTTATTATGAAGATGAAGATAAACTTTGACGTTGATGGGACAGATCTAGGATTAGATGTGAGATCGGACTACAAAAATTCTGACCGGACTAATATGTGAAAAAAAAAAAGAATTTACACAAAATTTTTTTTTTTTACATAATTTTTCCCCCTTAATGGGCTGGGGGAGGGACTGGGCTACAGCCCTGCCCAGCCCCCCTGCATCTGTCCCAAGAGACTGCGGTCAAATTTTGATTTCAGTGCAATAAATTGCATTAAGTGTCTCAAGGCTGAAAATTTGATTCTGAGATCGGACGAGAAAAACTTATTGAACCGATCGGATAAGTACTTTAGAGTCCATTCTCGCCTTGCAGGTCAAATTCATTTAAGACTTGTTTTTCGTGCAATTTTTTCATAACTGAGTTATGAAATTGAATTCTAAATTTTCATTCTTACAACATACGAAATAAAAAAAATACAAATAATTAAATCCATTAATTTGCATTGTATTAGAACTTTATAAACTAATTATTGGATTTAAGATGATACAAATTTATGTATTTGAATTTTGATTTCAACCTCCAGAATAATCAATTAATTTGAGCCGTTATAATTCATTAATCAATGATTCGATTAAAAATTGGAATCCACTCCTCTTCATTTTGATAATTTTTCAACATTCTTAAATTAAAGTATGGTGGTCCGATGGCTCCAAATTAAAGTTTACTGATCTAGTAGTAATTATAGTGAAAGTTGAGTGACCTCGATCCAATTCACCCAAATATTTTCAATTGATATTTACAGTGAAGTGAACGTGGGTAAATTTCATTGGCCAAAGTACTTCCCCCTCTCTCTCACAATTATATATATACTTCACTCAAATCTTCCTCTCCAAGTTTGATCTCCATTTTCACGGTTTGTCTCTCTTCCAGTTCCATTTTTGTTGGTGTTAGCTTTCTTCTAGTTCACGTGTTTTTAGATACAGTTTTGAAATGATTTTCACTAATCCTCTCAGGAACACTATTCTGCTCGAGGAAGCAAAGTTTTGGTGAGTACAAAAATTTCAATTCTATTTGGTTTTTTGTTTATGCATTTCTTCTATTGTACTTATGATTACACTATACTAGCTATGGAGGAAGAAAACCGTGGGTACATTATGGACGAGGAGGAAATCCGTGGGTACGAGGGAAGCATGCTTAAGGAAAAACTCCAGAAACTGAATAAGGTTTGAGTTAAAATAGATTTCAAATTTCTTGATAGAACTGGGCAAATGTGAGATTGTATTTTATAATTTAATGAATTAATCACTTATCATCCTTCATTTCCACTTTATTTGTATATATACCATGGCTTGGTTGTTCCAGACAAACTTGTAGTGGATCTTTGGAATATGTAAACGGATTAAACTGATTGTTATTGGAGAGATCTAATGGTTTGATGTGAAAGTAGAAGTTTAATTGGATTGGGTTGGGTTGAAAAATTGAATTTGAGGTTGGGTTGGTACCCGATGAATTTAAAAAATAATAACTAAGATGAATTACTTGCGTTCCTTCAATTTAATCGAGATGTGAGGGCGAGGGAGTAATTTCAGGAATATAAATATTATTTGGAGAACAGTAGAATATGTCCAGAAGGATAGTTAAGACATCTCAACTTAAACATTATTCCCCGATGCCTTTAAGAGATTTGAAAAGTGTTGTGTGCATTTGACATAGTTGAGGGTCGTAGAATTCCTTTCTCTAATTCCCAACACTGATTCCTTTCAATGTTAAATAATATTAGATTCCCAAGGTTTAGGAACTGGGGGGGGGGGGGGGGGGGGGGGGGGGGGGGGGGGGGGGGGGGGGGGGGGGGGGGGGGGGGGGGGGGGGGGGGGGGGGGGTGGGGGATTGAACCCTTCACCATAAACAATAGCATTTCCACCAAAATTCAGTTTACTTGAGTTTGAGGCCTTAGTTAAATATGAACCAATCAATATGAAAATCTCCATTCAATTGAAACCACTAATTACTAGGCGGGTCTAGATCCACAACCACTAGTTTGTGCATCCAATTCTAGCATTAGGAATTACCACATATGTGCTTCTAATAGAGCCTACTGTCAATGTTCCTGCTACAAGATCAGCACTGGTATATGATCCATCACCGTACGACTAATAATAAAAGCACGTTTTATTAGCCTTGCTACATGTTACTCAGGATATGCCTTATACAACGCAGAAACGCTAGCGAGCTTTTCATACATGGAATAATTATAGCATGGAACAAAAGTTCCTTAAACTTCAGTGTATATATTAGTAATATGCATCTTATGTATGAAAATGTCAATTTGTGTTTGTTCAATCAGATTATGGTTCTATTTTTCATTTTCCAATAAATTCCCTCAATGACATGGTTGTTGATGATGCTGGTTGAACCAAACGGCAAACCCAAGAGTTAGCTGAACAATCTTTGATGTCATATTGTTAGTCATGGAAAGAAAAAGTTGAATTTTGCATTCTCTATTATTATTTTCATATAAAGTTTTCTTCTGCTAAAGTTCATCACCATTTAAAACATTTTCAAGTCCAAGAGAATAGTTAACTTGATATAAATTATTTAACGTTAATGTCTTTTGAAGTTGAAGAGAATTAGATGAAATGAGATGATTTTTAATTCAATAACAACGTAGGCCCTGTTTGATAGCTTTTGTGGTGTTTGATTGACACTTTTCGCCGTGAAAAATGTTTGCCACCAACTTCTAGGTACAATCCCTTGAAGCACAAAAGTAGGAATTTATTTTCTTATGATTTTGCTGGAAATTTGTTTTCCACCTTGTTGGGGTTTTTTTTTTTCCCTTTTTTTTCTTTTTGGCAATGGAAAGATATTTTAAATCCAATGGTAAAAAGATTTATCCATTTAATTGACAATTTGCATGAAAAACGAAGCCAAACGAACACCAAAAATTTATGAAAATATTTTTTTTTTTTATTTTTTTTTTTTTTTACTTTTTGGGAATTCAAACAAATTTTAATACAGATTGTAAAAAAATTTATCCCAAAAGGTAACAATTTGCATGAAAAACAAAGCCAAATAGATTAGGTGGAAAATTATACCAATCAAACACCATTAATTACAATTCACTCTAAAACAAATTCTAGGCAATTCAATTTCCTGCAATTCGTTTCTTTCCACCCTTGCAATCAAACGCACCCTTAGAATAATCTGGGTTCTATGCCGACAGTTTGTTATTGTCTTTTAAAAACTCTTTTTACTGCCCTAGTTTCTTGCCTAGAAACATATTTACGGCTAAAATTTTACCATATAGTTGACTGTTTGAATTGAATGAGCTACTAAATCTTTGCTTCTTATATGTCCTAGGATGAGTTTTCTTTTTTCTAGATATCATAGAGGGATTACTGTCTTATTTTTTTTAATGTATCTGTTGTCACTTTTGAATCTAAGTTTACTCTAGAAGTAAGCAGTTAGAAGGTAGAATTGATACAGCTTCCTAACTGCTTGATGAGAAAGGATTACTAAAGAATCAAAGTGGGATTTAATTACCCGTGTTCCTTCAATTTACTCCAAAGTTGATGGTAAGTGAGTAGCACGAAGGTAGAACACCTGCAATTTTCATTTTCTTAAAACTTTAGTGTTTATACTAAATAATATGTATCTTATGTAGGAAATGTCTATTTGTGCTTGTTTCAATCAAATTTTTATTTCCAATTTTTATATCTGAAGTAAAATTCATTAATGAAATTGTTGTTTCAAAGTTGATGGTAAGTGAGTAGCACGAAGGTAGATGATCATTATTTAAAGTATATGATCTCTAACCGCTTCGCTCCGTTTCCTAAAGCACCGAGATCAATCTTCTAATTAAAACTTCACTCATTGGTACCTCAAATAACTTGAACTAGCAATTGAATGTACATTACTCGCTTTGAATTTAGGTGACTCGCTTCATAATCGAGTAGAGTCTCATTCCGAGCGATCACAAATGAGTCATCTACTCGGTCCCATTCGATATGCATCAAATCACATTATCTTTTTATTTCCAAATATAAACAAATCTCAGTTGGAACAATACAATCTTATCAACATAAAGCGTCCAACTTTATGTACAGATTGTGAACGATATATTTTGATCACGTCACAAATTGTGTCTCACTATACTTGAACCATCGAGTATGACATCCAATATGATCATGGAACCTTAGATAATTTTTCAAATTGCACGCGAATGATCGAATATTAATTCATAATATTGTTTTACAAAATACTACTCAAAGGGAATCAAACTAACAATCTCAGTTATCCATTATGTCACATGATTCGGTTTTATAATATGTGATGAGTTAAACTAGTTAGGCATGGGATTTAAAAGTTTTACTTGGTTCAATTTAATGGGAAATCATTGGCGTTCTCTATTTATAATTTATGTATTAACTTTTCTTACTAATCACATCACCATTTGAAACATTGAAGAGTCTAAGAGAATTGTTAAACTAGATAAAATTATAATAAGTAAATGCCTTTTGAAGTCCAAGAGATTTAGATGGAAAAAAGTGCCTTTTAATTTAAGTACAACTTTATTATCTTACCAGAAATGGTAATGGTAAGCTGAGTTCTTTATTAGCTTATGAAATAACACATGCCAACAATATATTCTTATATTTTCGTTATCTTTTCCTTGCCTAGAAACACTTCGGCCTATAAAAGTTGCCAGATTTTCAATTTTTACCACATATTCAACTGTTTGAATTAAATGTGAAGCTCAATGATTGGCTCTCATAAGTTCTAGGATGAATATCCTTTCTTTTAGATATCATAATGGGATTGCTGCCATTTTTTTTTTTGTCTGTTTTAATATTTGAAAGTTGCTATATATATATATATATATTCTGTTTTAATATCTAAAAATTGTTATTTATATTGTTGATAAGGGCCATTGTGGAAATAAATGATTAGTTAAAACGGTAAAATGGAATGTATCCCAAAAACTTAAGAGAACATCTTATGGGATTCATTATATTTTAAATCTGTTCTTCTTGCGCAGAAAATTGAAAAGACGCGTGCTGAAAAGGAGAAAGTAGTTTCCAAGAAGGAGAAAGCAGTTTCCGAGGAGGAGAAATTAGTCTCCAAGGAGGGGAAACTAATGGCAAAGAAGAAAAAACTAACTGTCAAGCTGGAAAAACTGTCAAAGGTAAAGAAATCAAAGGTTGAATCTACATTTGATTATAACCTTTCAAATTTTATTTTAAACCATTATTTTTAACATAATATATTAATTATCTTTATGTCCGTAAAAAAACTCAAGGGAAAGGAAGCTCTTCGGGACCCGATAGCTCGAAAAAGGAAGTGAGATAACAAATTTACATAAATAAAATGATTTGTTAATATTTCATTTGCATGTGACATATAATTTGACTTGTATACAATTGAAGGAGGGTGGAGTCAAGGAGAGGAAGATATATTGGCTTCGTTTTGAATGATCTTCGAAATGAAAAGAAGGTTTGACATATTGCTGTTTTTGGAAGCTTAAGAATTTCCTTTCAGTTTCATTACATTAATAAACAATTGTGTAATGCAGAAAGTTGAAGAGCTGAAAGTGTCGGTGCATCTTCGTTCCGATTTACCCGTTAATGACTGGTAATTGATTGATCTCTATGCTGCATTTTATCTTTTGGTACTGCTAGAAGGATATTTACCATGGTTATCCTATATTGTGAAGACAATGTCCGATATTTCAAGAAAACATTATTTTGAAGAGAATCTATAAAATCAAAAGTATACTTATGTATATGTTGTCATGCTTGAACATAATTCATGGCTCATAAAAGATGGATTACTCAAGAAAAATAATTGGACTATCTTGTTTCCTTCCCAAGTTTCTTTTTACAGATGTGTTGCTACATTTAATGCAAAATAATCAACCTTAGCCCAAAATTATAGCCTGCAACTTATTTTGTTCATCAAATGTTTAACCATTTTTGGGTTAATGTGAAGGAAGAGAAAGGAAAGCGTAAAAAATCTGAAGAGGAGTGAGGCCAAAGTGAAGGAACTAGAGTTGGAATATAGGAAATTGGCTTTTCCAGAAGAAATTGCTGGTAATGTTTAGCTTAATGCATTTTTATTTGATTATGAAATGTATCATTTTACTGATTTGAATACTTTTTTTCTTGATAGAAGTAGGGGAAGATGCGCAACTGCGCGAGGATTAATCTTCATACCACAAGTAGGCTCATTTTCTAGCGGAGACAGGAAATAAAACGTGAATAGTAGGAGGGAGACTTTAGATTTACTATCTTTCGTATGATCTCGTTAAAAATTCTAATATACTGTTTAAAATCATGGATGTTCCTATTGCCATATCCTCCACTAGTGCCGACTTTTCCATACTTTACCTACACCATTTCCAGCAGCTCCTCCATAACCAAATGGATCCGGCTAAACATGACTGGTCCACCGACTTCGTAACCATTTGCTGATATGCATATCCATCGTAGCCTGAATAAAATCCTGTAGCAGCTCCATAATATCCAGCAAAGTTTCCAATACCACTTTTAATTCCTCTAAGTCCGTAAGAAATTAGTTACTTTCATCATCATCATCATCATCATCTTCTTTTTTGGTTGATATTCAAGCTGATATGCATGAAATAGTTTCCATCGTCGATTTGAAGACCGCAGCATAAAAGGTTATATAAGGTACTTCATTTTACAAAAATGCATATTAAATTACAAAATTGAACTGCGTGTGACTAAAATTAGTTTTTTAATGTTTCGAGTTCGTGAAAAATTAGAGATGTTGATATAAATGTAAAAATATTATTACCTTAAATGTTTCGTTTCTTATAATTTTTTCAAACTGATTTTCAATCATCTATTTTCAGAAAAATATATATATATTTTGTATATAAACTCAAAAATTTTCTACTTTTTAAAAGCACATTTTTTAAAAAATTACTATTACAAAACTCATTTTGATGAAATACAATTGGTTATGTTTTATATTTTTGAGTTTATGAAAAATTAGAGATATTGAGATAAATGTATTAAAATTACTACTAAAATATTTTCAGAGAAAAATACATAAATAGGAGGTTAAGCCCCCCGTTTGAGCCCCATTAAATTTATAATAAATTTTTCTTTTTTCTTTTTAATTACATTCTCCGATAAAATAATATTATACATAAACCAAAAAAATTTCTTATTTTTCAACCATACATTCTACCAAAAAAAAAAAAAAAAAAAAAAAAAAAATATTATTTCAAAAATTATAACATCAAATAATTAGGCTCAAATGGGTCACCTATTTCAAAACTAAGACCAAATGTTTCAAATTTCAAAAATCGGATTTTTATTAAAATTTATTTATGATTTAATTAATTAAATATATAAATGTCACAGATCTATACAATTTGGTTACAAATTAATAATTTAGTTAATCTCATATTTTTTCAGTCACAAAATAAAATTTTTATGTCACAGATTATTTCATGGTCATAATTCAAAAAATTTATAGGTCACAATTTTTTCATCGATCATAGGTAAAAAAAAAAATGAAAAGGGTTATGCTCATTTAGGTAGTGCGAGCTTTCTATATGTATGTGCCACTATAAACTCTCGCACTACCTTTTAACTTTGGCCGCCTTTGAAGGTAAAAGTAAAAGCTTTTGGTTTAAAATAGTGCACGTACCCCTATAAAAATCTCTTTTGGATGTATATAGCACCATTTTTTGTCATTTTAATATTCATTAATTTTATTATTAGTTCAGAAGCAACTTTGGATGGATGGGTGGGAAAGAGAAATAAAATGTGAAGGCAAGAAGAAAATGTATGTCCGCGGGCGTGTGCTACTTTTTTGAGCGACAAACATAAGTTTTGATCGATATTCATTTTTTTTTTGTCATTTTTTTGAATGTTTGTCATTTTTTTAAATAATGATTGTCACTTTTTTTATTCTTTTTGTCACTTTTTTTAAAATTTGTCACTTTTTTAAAAATTTATGTCACTTTTTTGAGCGACAAACATATGTTTTGATTAGTGTTTTGTCAAATTTTTTTGTCTACTTGTCACTTTTCTGAATTTTTGTCATTTTTTTGTGTATTTGTCTTTTTTTTAACAGTGTTTGTCACTTTTTTTTGAAATTTTTGTTACTTTTTAAAAATCTCAGTCACTTTTTTGAGCGACAAACATAGGTTTTGTTTGGAGTTTTCTCACTTTTTTGAATTTTTGTCACATTTTTTAACGTTTGTCACTTTTTTATTATTTGTTACATTTTAAAAATTATGTCTTTTTTTTTAGTGACAAACATAGGTTTTATTTGGTGTTTTATCACTTTTTTGAGTGTATATTTTCTTTAATTTTACGTTTTTCTTAGTGTGTTGTCACTTTTTTAGAATTTATGTCATTTTTTTAAGTTACAAACATAGGTTTTGATTGGTGTTTTTTCACTTTTAGGTGTTTGTCACTTTTCTTTTTAAAATTTTGTCAATTTTTGAGTGTTTATCAATTTTTTAAAAAAAAAAATTTGTCACTTTTTTATTGTTTGTTACTTTATTTAAATTTTTGTCACCTTTTTAGTGACAAATATCACTTATTAATAAAAGTGACATTGTATATCTTTTTTTAATAAAAAAATGACACTTAACTTTATACAGTATTACAAGTTTTGAAACCATATTCATATTTAAACTTTTACAAACACACATGTATGCATCTAAATAATTGATTCAAAAGAATTCACTATTTAATTGATCAAAAAATTCAAATGATGTAGATTGCAACTTTCTTAAAAAAAGTGACGGACAATGTTACTTTTCTCATTCTCATTCTCATATTTGTATTTATATTTTCAAAAATACCCCGCATAAATCATTTGAATTGATTCAAAGTTGAATTTTCATATATATGAACTCAATTCAATTCATGGAAGTTTGAATTTCAATATATAATAACTAAAAAAAAAAAAAAAAAAAATTTAAGTGAAATAAAATACGAATTATTGTCAATACAAACGAGTACACGCTATCTAAACTAAATGTGTGAATCAAATTGTGTGGTTTTGTAGGGGTGGAGAAGAACGTTGCGTGTCAGGATGGTAAAATGGAAGGTGGAGTTATTGGTAAAGAAAAATAAAAAAGCAGACATTTGTTGATACGAATTGACCGTAATTTTTACTTCGCAATAACTTTTAACATGATTTTTCTAAATGCCTCTAGATTTATGGGTACTTATGTAATTACCACTTTTTTTTACCCACTAATTAGTTAGTCCAAAGCCCAATATAAATCAAAAGTCCTGAATCTGTCTCCGACCATTTTCGATTGATATATAGGAAACGTAAGATTACAAGACATGATGTATATGCTCTTGGAACGGGAAAGATTACAAGACATGACATGGCGTATGTAGTCTTGGAGCGGGAAAGATTAAAAGACATGACGTGTGTACTCTTGGAGCGGGAGTTTTGTTAAGTCGTGCTCTTGTATCGTATAGTTTCGATGTGGTAAAAATAACTATTTTGTAATGAATAAAATCTATTTTTATTTATTTTTTGTTATTGTACTTTATTTAGCTCGTCCTTTAATTTAAAAATCTTTTTTTTTTCATATCTATTTTTAATCATACATACACACAATAAAATATTCAGCACGCAAATTAAAAAAATTCCTATTTTTTAACCACGCGTTCTTAAAATTCAAAACATCATTTTCCCCCAATTTCCTTTTATATGACCGTCAAACAAGAGCTTAACATTAATAAATTTCATAGATTAATTAATAGTCTTCTGTCTCACATATTTGAATCATAATACAAAAACCCAAAATTGGTGAATTTGGTATCAGCCTCGGTAATAGCCTTGGTTTACTATTTTTTTAAAATAAATATTATCATAAACTTAGGTTATTTTGAATATATGTGAACAGTAGCATATTATTTCTTCATTGACATTAATCATTTTTAAAAGTCTTCGGTTGATTATTGAACTCGAGATTTGGTCCATTAAATAATATTTTAAATAAAAGATTTTAATCTACGTCAAAATCAACAATTCATTTCTATTATCTTACAACTTTAATCACAGATTTCATCAATTTCTATCAAAATCTATCTGATTTTAATTCTTACCAATTGGGGGTTTAAAGTGGTAGAATATAATAATAATAATAATAATAATAATAATAATAATAAAAGTAGTAGTAGTAGTAGTAATAAGAGTGGAAGTCGTTTAACAGAGATCGCATTGAACAAGATATGCGGTTTAGCTCCTGTTTGGGCCTCATTATTTCGAATTTTAATGGAAAAAATAGTATTTTTTTTTTTTTTTGGAAATTGTATGGTTGAAAAAGAAAGATTTTTTTTTTTATTAATGAGTAATATTATTTTATGGAAGATTGTGTGATTTAATTTAACGGGGCTAAAGGGCTTAGGCCCCGTTTGAGCCGTTCAGTTGGATTTCAGCTCCAATTGCTTCGAGTTTTTACCATCAACACTGAAATTACCTTAATTAGTTGGATCTTGTAAAACTTCCAAGCTTTGTATATCTTGGCACAGCGTGCGAAATGCGATGAAGTTCTGTGGTTGGAGTAGAACTGGATGTTGCTAGTTGGTTTGCTTCCCTGATTGAAATGTCAGTAATTAGCAAACAATTGTGAAATCTTATGGCACTAAAAAATGAAGAATAATAAAATTAAAAAAAAAACCAGAGGTAAGATGTCAATTTATTTGTCAAGTACAATTAGATTTGAAGTTGAATTCCCACTTTACCCTTTGAGCAACATGTACAATATGCACTGAAACGAGCTCCTTGCATGATGATATTAGAATAGGTAATTTTTTTTTTTTTATACATTTTACACGGCAATCTTTCGACTTACTTGATGTGTCCGGAAGACAACAAGAGTGCATTCAGATCCTGCATTCCAACATTAAAATCTGTATTAGGAACCATATATGAGTCTTCATTTTTCTCCTTCACTAAGATGTCTAACTTCATCGCCTCCTCATATAGGTTTTTTTTTGCATTATGCTTTTCGTCCATTTGCATTTGTGAGTTGGAGGACTGTTATCAGACATATTATACCTGATATTAATTATAATTGCTAATGATAGAGCTGCATACCAGAGATAAACAAGGATTGCAATATGTGTGGGCTAATTATAAAAGAGGAAATTACATGGTTCCAGGTATTTAAAGTTCCAAATTCAAAATTCAGGTGTGAAACTTATTTAAGCAAAAATCAGGTATCAATTAATTAATATATATAGTAAAATTAATTTAATTTACAAACCTTAAATTCATTTTCAATCTCTTTTCTTCTCTCCACTTTCTCTCTCTACATCTCTCTTCTCTCTCTCCATGGCGTCGGCGCGACTGCCACATACACCACAGTGACATGAGCAGCAGCGGCGACGATGGAGAATTTGGTTGGGGGTGTGGTGGTGGTATTGATGTTGTTTGGGGTGGTGGTAGTGATGGTTTGGGGTAGTTTTGGTGGTGTTGGGGGGTTTTTGTTGGTTGTGCAGGTAGAGGTGCGACGGTGGTGTTGGATTTGGTGGCGGTGAGCGTGTCGATGAGGTGTTGAGGTTTTGTTGGTAGTACAAGTGGAGGTCGTGGAAGTGGTGGTGGCGACGGCGGAGACGGTTCTCTCATCCCCCATCCATTATCTCTTCACTAACGTCTCTATATTCTCAAATCGAAATCGTCACCACTGGAGCAACCCACTTGATGTGACGGTGGTGGAGGCGACGACGACGGCGATTGTAGGGGTGTTGGACGGTTTTGGATCTGTTTATTGGTGTTGGCAGTGATGGTACGGTGGCTATGATAACTGTTGGTGGCGATTTTGTGGTGTATTTGCAGTTTGGGTTGATGACGATTTTGTGGTGGTGGCTGTAGAGCGTTTGTGACCAACAATTTGTCTGATCTGTGACTAAATATTAGGTGTATGTGATTAAAAATAATATGTGACCAACAAACTGTGACGTACGTGACCCATTGATAAAATGTGACCTATAAATTGAATGATATGTGACCTACAAAAGTTTTGATTTGTGACCATGAAATAATCTGTGACCAATTAATTTGACGATATGTGACCATTAAATAAATATGTAATCTATAATTATGAATCTGTGACTATTAATCACAAACTGTGATTTTATTATTTTTATTTAATAAATATTTTTAATTAATTAAATATATACCTGATTTTTAAATTTTCAAATTATTTAACTGACTTTTGAATTGAGGTAAAAAATACCCCTGAGTTATAAACTCTCCCCATTATAAAATGGGGAAATTCGGTCCACTACCTCACAAAAGCAACTAATTTGAATAATACCTTGTAAACTAATTAAATCAATTAATCACGTATTAAATACTTCCTCAACTATCAAAACCACAAAACTCAATTTAAATTCCAGATTTTCAAAAAATTGGCAGTGGGCCACGGCAACTTTAACTCTATCATTCCACCCCCCACACAAACTCATTATTTTTATTATTATTTTCCATCACTTTCTAGAAGAAAATAAACCATCTCTAGTTTACTTATAGATTTTGGTTGATATTCTCACTGTTTTAAAGTGTATGTCGTTTTTTTTGATTTTTTTGTTACTTTTTTAATTTTCTGTCACTTTTTGTATATAGTTAATGGCTCCAATGATATCGTGTGATTTTTTTTTTAAAAAAAAGAGGTAGAATATCACTTTTTCAAAGCAAAGTGACATAATTCACATTCTTCTTTAGCAGAGATCTTGCAAGTGTCAATGTAATTGATTCAATATTTTTTTTACATATTTTTTTCGAGAAAACATAACTTGAATTAGTATGTTAAAATTTTAAAACATGCACACACATGCATGATGCATCTAGTTAATAATTATAATGATATGGTGTGACGTTTTTGAAAAAAAGTGACAATGTCACCTTTTTTTTTTATATAAAAAAGTGGCTTTTTTACATTCTACTTGAGCAAACACCTTGCATGTATTAATGTAATTGATTCAAAATTTTCTTTTTCATATGTATTACCATAAAATAGGGCTTGAATTTCTATGTTCAGATTTTCAAAAAATGTACACGTATACATCTAATTAATTGTTCCAATGAGATATTGTAACTTTTTTGTTTTTCGAAAAAAGTGACACAGTGTCACTTTTTTATAGAAAAGTGATAGAATTCACATTTTCCTTGAGCAAATACCTTGCATGCATCAATATAATTGATTCAAAAAATTTCTTTTACATATTTATTACCAAAAAATAAGGTTTGAATTGGTATGTTCAAATTTCCAAAAATGCGCACGTATGTATCTAGTTAATAGCTCAAATGATATCGTATGACTTTTTTTTTTTTTAAAAAGTGACAGAATGTCACTTTTTCAAAGAAAAGTGGCAAAATTCACATTCTCCTTTAGTAAACACCTTGCAAGTACCAATGTAATTGATTCAATGTTTTTTTTTTTTTACATATTTATTACCAGAAAACATAACTTCAATTGGTATGTTAAAATTTTAAAAAATGCATACATATGCATCTAGTTAATGACTACAATGATATAATGTGACTTTTTTTTTCAAAAAAATGACAGAATGTCACTTTTATTTATTTATTTATAGAAAAGTGACTTTTTTTACATTCTACTTGAGTAAATACCTTGCATTCATCAATGTAATTGAGATTTTATATATTTGAGACTATCATGTGGTATGCACAGGTTTCATATGGAGACTATCACTTTTTTTGTCACTTGTTTAAATTTTTTTCACTTTTTTTAGTATTTGTCATTTTTTTTAGTCATGTTCTTGAAATTTTTATCATTTTTTAGTGACAAACATCATTATTAATAAAAGTGAGATTATATGTCATTGTTTAATAAAAAAGTCACTAAACTTTTAAAAAAAAGTGATATTGTGTCACTTTTTTTAAAAAAAAAAAGTGACAAATTTTATTAAAAAGTGACATCGTGTCACTTTTTTTTAAAAAAAAAACGACAAATTTTATACAAAAAAAGTGACATTGTGTCACTTTTAATTTTAATTGTATGTCATTGTTTAATAAAAAAAAAAGTGACTAAAATTTTAAAGGCGACATTGTTGTATCAAAAAAATGACAATTTTTATAAGAAAAAAGTGACAGTGTCACTTTTTTTTTTAAAAAAAGTGACAATTTTTATTAAAAAAGTGACAAATTTTATAAAAAAGTGACATTGTGTCACTTTTTAATTTTACACAGTACTTTTTACTTCTAAAAAAACTTTCATATGATTTTTCAAAACACTGATAAATTTTAGGGTATTTGTGTAAGTGACATCGTCTCACTTTTTTTTTTTTTTTAAAAAAAACGACAAATTTTATAAAAAAAGTGACATTGTGTCATTTTTTAATTTTAATTGTATGTCATTGTTTAATAAAAAAAAAGTGATAAAATTTTTAAAGGTCATATTGTACCAAAAAAGTGATAATTTTTATCAAAAAAGTGACACAGTGTCACATTTTTAAAAAAAAGTGACAAATTTTATTTAAAAAGTGACATCGTGTCACTTTTTTTCAAATTTTATAAAAAAGTGACATTGTGTCACTTTTTAATTTTACACAGTATTTTTTACTTCGAAAAAAATTTTCATTTGATTTTTCAAAACACTCATAAATTTTAGGGTATTTGTGGAAGTAAAAAATATTGTGTAAAATTCAAAAGTGACACAATGTCACTTTTTTATAAAATTTGAAAAAAAGTGACACGATGTCACTTTTTAAATAAAATTTCTCACTTTTTTCTTATAAAAATTGTCACATTTTTGGTACAATATTACCTTTAAAAATTTTATCACTTTTTTTAATTAAATAATGACATACAATTAAAATTAAAAAGTGACACAATGTCACTTTTTTATAAAATTTGTCACTTTTTTTGTTTTTTTGTTTTTAAAGCTTTACTGTTCAAATCTATCAATGATTGAATTCCAGTGACACACTATCCATACCAGATTGCACAGAATTCATACAATCCACCACCTAATTCCCAAGACTCAGCCCTTTTCCCACATTTTTTCGAAATCATTATCTCGATCCTGAAATCGGTGGCTTCACTCGACTTAGAGCCCAACATCCTCATCCTCACTCCAGAAATACTCAGGACCATTGGTGGCAGAGTTGTGGCAATCACGACTGAAGGAAAGAGAGGCAGAGATGAACCCACGCGGGCGCAATCACCATTGCTCAGTTTCTCCCGAAGACTCGGAGGAGCCTTCCAAACGTAAAATTTGGTTAGAAATTCTCACTGCATCTTCAAACTTCTGTGCCTTGAAAAAGCCTTCCACTATAGTAGTGTATACAACCACTTTCAGAATAGTACTCTTCTCGCGCATTAACCCAAAAAGCTTCATTGCCTCTTGCACCAACCCATCTTTATATGAGCCATCAAGCATCGCCACGACATTTGGGATCAACCTAGTCAAACCCAAGCTTCAATATTGCCAGAAAATCATCCACTTCACTCCTCACCGAACTCGATTTTCCATTTTCACAAAAACGACTGCAATTTAGGAATCTGGCATTTTGGGAAGGGTAAGATTGCCTTTTTCTCAACTCAACACTCAAGGGCAGATTTGTTTTTCAATTCCTGAAGTTTCAATGTATTATAATAATCCAACACCACATGATTGCTCAGAACACCCTTCTGGACCTCTTCGGCTTCCTCGTAAGACCTCCAAGTGCGTCATTAGACACAGCCAAGATGGTGATGGTTTTTCGTTTGTTGCTAGTAGTGGAGAGACTTTTTTTTTAAATTTTTTTTATCAAAAGATCGTTAAAGTTGATGAATTTCGAGTATATTCCGAGGACCCTGGTGATGTTGAAGGCTATGACGGTCGAGATAAAGATGAAGCAGCAGAGAGATATTAGAGTGATAGAGAACCGGGAAGTAATCATCTTTTATAACGTATTGATTACGTTTTTAAATGATTTAATTAATTGAAAGGGTATAAATCAAATGGGTTAATTTTTTAGGATACTGGCCCTAATTTGCCCATTTGTTTTTCCAAAAAATTTACACATAAAATATCTGGGCCGAGGCTGCCCAGTGCAGCTACCCCCGACATCCGCCCCTGCTTATATAAGACGCCAAAACTCTCAAGAAGCTTGTATAAGACGTCAAATTGCTCCTCATCACCACAAAATCTGCTCTGCATTCTTTAACTGAAATAAGGTAAAAATCTTTTCTTTCCTTTTGTTTTGGAGAGAACCATAAAATTCATAGATTAGTTAATTGCCTTCTGTTTCACATATTTGAATCATGATACAAAAACCCTAAATCGGTTAATATCCGTCTGAATTTTGTGTAATTATGTTCCTTCCTTTCTGCCCTGGACCGAACTTTTTATCGGTATCTAATTTTTATTTTTTTTATTTGTACTATTGAGCACGTAACTTTGTTTTGCTAATTGCCGGGGGAATTCTAGAACTTTTCTTTTACAGTTTGCAGTAACTCCTTGACAAGATCCTTTCTTTATGTTTGATTTTTAAAGTGAAACTTTGTCACAGATTATAGCAATGTCTTCTCTAAGGAAATATATTCACAAGGATTATATCAAGCTCACACAAGCCTATAATCAAAAGAAGCAGGCTTTACTGGTAATTTTTTGAATTCTGTATTCGAATTCGGCCTTCAAATCCTCTTTCTAGTTTCTATTTGTTTTAAGTCACTATGACCCTGCAGAAACTTAAACGAAAGGCAGCATTGAGGAACCCAGATGAGTTTTATTTAAAGAGGATCAAAACAAAGAAATTCGGTGTATTCTACAAGCTAAAGTGAGATAACAAATTCTCTAATTGCTATTTCCTTATCTATTTCTCTGAAATATATATATATATATATATATATATATATATATATATTCACATTTAATTGGACCTCACTTGTTGTAGGAGACGGGCAATTAAGTACCCAGAAGATGATCTGGAATCTATTTTGCTGAAAAAGGTTTGATTTGTTTAGATTTTTATTTACTTTAAGCATCACCCATTCTACTTAAGTCCCCTTTGTAGTTATTAGTCTTGAAACGGATACTATTTAATTTCGATGAACTCAACTCATGATCATGTGATGCTTCCATAATACACAAAATTATTAGCTTGTCAAGGCTAACACTTCCATTGTTACATTTTCTTCTCATCTTAATTGTTCTATTATGGACCCAAAAGTAAAAGAAAACTTGCAAACCTAGAAACTTTCATCATCAATCTTTTAATCTAGATGTGTAAAATCATTCTCCAGTTGCACCTAATTTGTTTCATCTACAAAATTTGCAATCTTGACCCTATAGCTTGAGTTATGTAACTCGATTGCAACATCTATAGTTATGTTGTTACAGAATTTGGATGATGGTTTGCAGTGATTCTATCTTTTTAAAGGTTGTCTCATGGTGCAATTGGTGTGTTGTGTTGGCAGAGTAGGTGCAATTTCCTTTGTTTGAGCTATCATAATAGGATCGTTATCTACCTCCACCACCAATATTATCCTCCCGAGGCTCAATTTAATAACTTGAATTCTAGGATGCTATTGATACAGTTTAATTCGGTGTTGGAACTATGGGAATGAGTGAAAATTTGAAGTGGTAAAATGGAATGAATTCTGTGAACTTAAGAGAATATTTTAATAGATTCATTACACTTTGTTGTGTGATACAGGAAATTAAAGAAATAGATGTGGAACTGGAAGAGGTAAATCTACAGCGGAAAGAGGTAAATCTGGAGCTGAAAAAGATAAATATGGAGCTGGACGAGGTAAATGCCGATATCGAAGTCATGACGAGCGAAGCAAAAGAACTGATGAAATTATTATACGATATACAGGTACGATTCCAACCCCATGTTTGCTTAGATGGAATTTGAACTTTTCGATCTGTACTTGATAGTATTTCAGCTTTAAATTGTGTATAAAACTTTTTTCCAAAAAAAAAAAAAAAAGATTCAAATTTTTACATTAATGTTACTTCCTTTCAGAAACGCAAGGAAAATGCAACGGTTGAGAACCCAAATCAATTTGTCAATGATGGAGTCCTTACAGAAACTCAAGGGACAAGTGGCTCTTAAATAGTAGGAGTAACTAATAACTTTGAAGTAATACTATTATTTTGTGTTGATTTGAACTATTATTTATCTTTGAACCATGCTATGGAAACAGGGTCAGTTTCTTTATCTTTTTCCTTTATCTTTATATCTTTGTGTTTCTCTGGTGCTCTACCCTTTTATTCTTCTTGTTAGTCATGCAGAAAGCTCTCTGGTTTTACAGTTTGATTCTTTCCGGTGTAAATATGTTACAAAACATGCATAAATTGACTTAATGTATGTATGAAGATGCAATTTTGCGTCCTCATTTTTTATTTTATTCATGCAATTTGATGAATGCAACTACATGGGAGTGTTAATGTGTGTATATTCTACGTGCCATACAAAAATCATGCAAAATTCACATAAAAACGCCATTGGACCAATTTATCGAACACCTTACATGCATAGGTTTTGACATGGATGGAAAATTTAAATTTAACCTATGTTGGATCCTCAATTGTCATATGAATGCACAAAACCAGCATCTAACTATCAGGGCCGGTCCTGCCTTGAGGCAGAAGAGGCGCCCGCCTCAGGCCCAAAAAATTCGGGGGCCTAATTTTTTTTTTTGTTTTGTTTAAAACCCGTAAAAGGACACACAACACAAGAGTTTCTTCCTCTCTCCACCCACGAACGGCGAACGGCTACCTCGAAGTCGACAGTCGACTCTCCCGTCTCTCCTTTCCAGTTTCCACCGGCGATTGGCCAAAGACTTTGTGACTTGTGAAGCAAACCCCATAAACTGTGTGCCTCCATTCTCTGCAGACCGCCAAGTCCAACATGATAATTTATCCTTTTTCACTATGCATACAAATGTAGTTATTGTAATTTTTAATGGATGGCGATCTACTACGATTTTATTTTTAACGGATTCGATTTCTTAAATTCAATTTGAGAAAAAAAAAATTATATCATGATTCTTTTGGTTGTAAAAATTAGAAATTTTGAAAGCTGTTAAAATACAAAAAAGAAATGAATCTTGCGTTTAAATCTAATTAATTTTCGCATAGCTATTTGAATGCCGGTAGATTATCTGAGAATGATCTTCAAGGATTTTTGTGCTTAATAATTTGATGAATTATCTGAAACTGTTGTTTTTGATTTCTACATTGTGTGTATATACATATATATGCAATCACAGAAGTGTGGGGATTTTGATGTTCAGAAAAGGAATAAGAGTCGAGAGGAACTGAAAATGTTAATTGTTATGTAGCTAAAATTTGACATTGATTTTTTTTTTTTTTTTTGTATAAAATGATTTATTTATATTTTCTTTTAATTGTGATGGGAAGTATTTCTTGATGCAAGTACTGTAATTTTAAATTTATAACCATTGTCATATTCATTTAAGCGGTCTTGATTAATGACCATTTGATGCTCGTATCTAATACCTTTAAACTGTAAAGAAATCTATAGAGAAATGATATCAGTTACTTCTAAGGTGCAAAAGGAAAGAAATTAACATAGTTTCTTGGCTGAAAGCAACACAAAAAGAGGAACACAGAGAGCTCAATCTCTGTCGTTGGATCAAATGAAAAGTTTTGTTGGCATCAAGTTGAATCAGGGGAAGTGATTTAAAATGAAATAAAAATTCGACATTTTTATTTTTGAAATAATAACACTGTGCTTAATTGTATGAGGTCATCATTGGCTATTGTATCAATGAAAATTGGACAACAAAGTTTTGAATTAGCAAGTCCTATGGTGATTTCAGTATAGTCATCTTTAATCAGTGTAAAATTTGCAATTTGATGTTAAATTTTTATTTTAGGCTAAGCTGTCACGGTGAAATTCTCAAAGGTGTGATTCTATAATTTTCATCAACATTGATTGTACTCAGGTAAGCAATGGCTTGCCCTAATTTTTCATTAAATATATTGGAAATGTTTGAAACCTTGTCGACTTATATAATAGCAGCCTGGTCGACTTATATGATTAGTACTTGTAGAATCAATTGCACAGGCGCACAAAGTAACTATATTGAAAACTTTAATTGTGAAATGATTGTGATATTTTGTAATTGTCTTTTAGGTTAATCATTAGGTGAAAACTTTAATGTTTTTGCTTCTAAAACAGTAGGGCGAATAGTATTTAAGTGATTGTTTGAAACGTTGGTAGTTTTGTTATTTTATAATATTAATTTTTTGTATACTATATTTGTTTGTTGTTTTACTGTTAAATTTAAAGTTAGCAATATGTTGCATAAAACACTGTTGGATTTTGCATTTACGTTGATTTTGGAGTTAGCAATATGTTGCATAAAGTAAGTTAAATTTTGTTTTCCTTAATTTTTGAGAAGTCCTGAATCGTTGGATCAAGAATAAGATCAATGGCTGGAGATGAAACATATAAATAATGATATTAGATGCCCTATTAGGTCACATTCTAATTTCTGCCATTTTGTATATTCTTCCAAATTTTTTCGTGTTGTCGCTTTTTGTTTATTTCTTTTAAATTTTTGGTTAAAAGTTAATAAGGTATCTAAAAAAAAATTTCGGGGGCAAAACCCCCGTGCTCCCCGACAGATTTTAGGGGGCCTAATTTACGGTGTTCGCCTCAGGCCCCGAAAATCACAGGACCGGCTCTGCTAACTATGTCCACTCTCTAGCAACACATGATAAATTCCAACAATGGGCAAAAAGAATAGGTAGAATTTGAAAGTTTAAAGTAGCTTAAATACCTTTGATTTCTTGAGACTTTGTGGATGAAAGTGAGTAATAATTGATGAATGATGTTGGCGTGCTCTAAATCTTCAATGCCCGCGTGAAAGTTGGAAGAAATTGGATGATTTTGATGACAAAAAAAAAACGAGAGGATGAGGCACTGGTTTCGGTCAGTTTTGTGTGTGCGCGTGTGAATGTAATGGGGTGGGTTTTAAAATCCACCCCTCACCTGGTTGCGTGCGGGCGCGGGCGCGGCTATGGGTGTTAAGCCCCTGTTTAGTTTTTCGTGGTCTCGTGCACACGCGCCAGTTACTAATTTTTTTTTAATTTTTTTTTAAACTAATAATAAAAAAACTTCGACACCTCTAACCTCAAAATTTCGTGCAAAACATGTTCAAAAGGGACCAAGCGTGATAGGGAAGCATAAAACTCTTTTATGACCTATAATTCACACAAAATCACCTTTTTGCTCTATTAAACCCCTAATGTATGTATGAAGATGCCTAAACTAATGTAAACACACAAAACATGAAAAATCGTAAACTAATGCATAAAAACTGAATAAATAAAAGGGAAGAATATTGAGTTGTCTCCCAATAAGCACTTGTTTATAGTATTTAGTTCAACTTTGTTGTTTAGGTTATTTTGGATCCTCAAGTGACAGAATTGTCTTCTCGTTGGAGTAGTAACCTCCCCAATAAGCTTTCAACCTTTGCCCATTGACTTTGAACCTTCGTTGATGATCTTGAAATACAACCTTAATTGTACCATATGGGTGAATAGCTACAATATTGAATGGGCCCGACCATCTCGATCTTAGCTTGCTTGGAAAGAGCTTGAGGCGAGAATTGAACATGAGAACATGTTGACCAACCTCGTTCTCTTTTTCTTTAATGTGCCTATCATGCCATCTTTTAGTTTTTTTCTTTGTATAACTTTGCATTCTCATATGCCACCAATCTAAACTCATCAAGCTTGTTTAGTTGAAGAATTCTTTTTTTTTCGAATTCCTTGACATCAAAATTTAACATCTGAGTTGCCCAATATGCGTTGTGCTCCATTTCAACTGGTAAGTGACATGCTTTTCTGAACACCAATATGTAAGGAGATATCCCAATGGGAGTTTTGAATGCGGTGTGGTAGTCCGAAAGTACATCATCTAACTTCTTTGACCAATCTGTGTGTGATGCATTAACTGTAGCTTCTAGGATTTTCTTTAACTCCATGTTGGAGATCTCAAATTGTCCACTAGTTTGTGGATGATAAGGCGTTGCAACCCAATGTTTGACCCCATATTTTGCTAATAAAGCTGAGAATAGGCAGTTACAAAAGTGTTTCCCGTCTTCACTAATAATAGCCCACGGAGTACCATACTTAGAAAATATATTCTTTTTTGAGGAATTGAGTCACAACGTGCCCATCGTTTGTAGGTAATATCATAGCCTCAACAAGTTTAGACACATAATCTACAGCCACAAAGATATGTTGTTGACCATATGAAGAAGTGAATGGTCTCATGAAGTTAATGAACCAAACATCGAAAATTTGTACTTCCAATGTGCTTTTTAGAAGGCATTTCATTCTTTTTAGAGATGTTTCCCGTTCTCTGACATTTATCACACTTATTCACTAATTAATAAACATCCTTAAATAGAGTTGGCCAATAAAAACCTGATTGTAAGACCTTAGCTGCTGTTTTGGTTGCTGCGAAGTGACCTCCGTACGAAGAAAAGTGATAATGTTACAATAATTGTTTCTGTTGTTCTTCCAACACACAAGGTGAATGATTTGATTTGGACCTCGTCTATATAGAAACGAATCGTCCCAAAAGTAGTGCTTTAGATCACTGAAGAATTTCTTCTTCTATTGACTAGAATACTCCGAAGGTATAACATAACTTGCCAAATAATTGATATACCAGGGTGCTTACTTGATCTCAAAAAGTGTATCATCTAGAAATACATTTTTAATTTCATCTGTAGGATCTTCTTCTTGTAACTCCAAACGAGATAAATGGTTTGCTACTAAATTTTCACTTACATTTTTATCCCTGATTTCCAAGTCGATTTCCTGCAGGCTTTGCATCCTTCTTATTGAGCAAATGCTTGAGCGCTGAATGATCTGTATACACAATTACCTTCGACCTAATCAAGTAAGGTCCGAATTTATCAAAGGCGAACAATACTGCCAAAAACTTATTTTCTATAGTTGCATAGTTCAACTAAGCTTCTATAAGAGTCTTGCTGGCGTAGTGAATAACATGCAAAACTTTATTCTTGCGCTGTCCTAAAACTGCTCTAATTGCGTATTCACTTGCATCACACATTAATTTAAATGACAATTTCCATGGTGCAGCTAAAATAGGGACTGTGATCAACTTTTTCTTTCAAAGTGTTGAAGACAACCAAACACTCATGTGAAAAGTTAAAAGGCATGTCATTTTCCAATAAAGTACATAGAGGCTTTGTTATTTTTGAAAAGTCCTTAGTGAAATGTCGATAAAAACCTGCATGTCCCAAGAAACTTCTAATTTCCTTCATTAAAGTAGGTGAAGACAGCTTTTCAATCACTTGTATTCTAGCTCCGTGGACCTCAATACCACTAGCTGAAATCATATAACCCAAAACAATCCCTTTTGGAACCATAAAGTGGCACTTCTCCCAGTTAAGTACAAGATTGGTTTCTTCACATCGTTGCAACACCAATCTCAAGTGACTTGAGATTCATTGAATGATGTACCAAATACTGAGAAATCATTCATGAATAGTTCAATGCTTCTGCCTACCATATCTGAGAAAATGGACATCATACACCTGTGAAAAGTAGCTGGAGCATTACACAATTCCAAAGGCATTCTTCTGTATACAAAGGTACCATAAGGACAAGTAAATGTGGTTTTCTCCTGATCTTTTGGTGCTATAGAAATCTGATTATGCCCTAAATGCTCATCCAGAAAGCAGTAATGTAAATGTCTAACGAGTCTTTCCAATATCTGATCAATGAAAGGAAGTGGAAAGTGATACTTCCTAGTGGCATTGTTAAGTTTGCGATAGTCAATGCAAACTCTCCAACCCGTGATTGTGCGCGTATGTATCAACTCATTGTTGTTATTAGACACCACTGTAATTCCTCACTTTTTAGGTACTACATGCTATGGACTCACCTAATGACTGTCTGCTATAGAATATATGATCCATGCATCCAATAATTTCAGCACTTCTATCCTCATAACCACCTGCATCTTCGGATATGGTCTGTGCTGTCGCTCTATAGATGGTGTAAACTCTTCTTCGATCAATATTTGTGCATGTAAAGCGAAGAGCTAATCCCTTTTATGTAAGAGATGGTCCATCATATTGCTATTTTGTTATCTCGAACTACCTTTATCAATTGATCTTCTTCATCTTTGTTAAGAGTATTGGAGATGATGACTGGACGTGTGTGTTTGTCTCCTAAGAAGGCGTGCCTCAAGTACAAAGGCAACAACTTAAACTCAAGAGTTGGAGCTTTTTGAATAGAAGGTAAAGATTATGTCGGACCTTCACTTAGCTCCAATTGAGTCAATCTCAAAGATGGAGGGTTTTCTTCTAATTGTCGATTTAGATGGCGCTTCTTCTGATTGAACCAAGCAAGCCTCAAGAGGATCTTGAGGGTAGTTGAGTCTGAATGTATCTATCACTGTCATGTCCAATACATCAATCTGGTAACAAGAATCTAGTTCATTATCAAATTTGAGTGCATTGAAGATGTTGATGGTCATTTCTTCGTCATTCATTCTAAAGATCAACTGTCACTTCTGTACATATATTAATGCTCTGCTGTAGCAAAAAAATGGACGACCCAAGATGAGTGGGACATCATTGTCTTCTTCCATGTCCAAGATAATAAAGTCTATTGGGAATATGAATTTGTCAACCTTTACTAAAATATTTTCAACAATTCCTCTTAGATATTTGATTGACCTATCAGCTAGCTGCAGTGTAACTGTAGTCGATTTTGCATCCCCCAAACCTAATTTCCTGAAAAGAGGTAAAGACATTAAATTCATACTTGCCCTTAAATCACACAATGCCTTTTTGTGTGTGTGTGTATTTGTTACCAATATTACTAGAAATAATAAAACTCCATGGATATTTTAATTTTGGTGATAACTTATGTTGAAGTATTGCGTTGCATTCTTCGTTCAGCATCGTTGTTTCATTATCCTCCAACTTCCATTTGTTTGATAATATGTCCTTCATAACATAGTTTGGCATCTGGGCTAAGACTTCTGCAAACGGTATGTTGATATGCAACTTTTTGAACACCTTAAAAAATTTCATGAATTATTTAACAAGCTTGTGTTTTTGTAGTCTTTGTGAGAATGGGATTGGAAGCACATATGCTTTGACAGGAATGGTTAACATGTGGACTGTCTGCTGAAGCTTTCTGAGTTTCTTCTATTGTTGTATTAGATTGTTCCACGTGTTTCTCGTCTGTGGTAGTTTACTTTCATTAATAGTAGCTGGTCTTTTCACCGATATTTATGGTAATTGAACTCCACTTCATGGCATGTACCTATTCTTTAGGATTTGTTTTTGTATTGCTAGGTAGGGTCCTTTGAGTTCTGCTTGTTGATGCAGCTATCATCGATCCGAGTTTCCAAATTTTTAATTGCAACATTTTGATTTTGAAGAATAGTTTCAGTCTTGGCCATATACTAACCTAATAAATCTTCAGTCGATGGCTTTCTTGGTTGTTGTTGTTGCTGTTGTTGGTATCTCGACAGTTTTGTTTGAAAATTTCCTCGTTGACCTTGATTATTACCCCACGAGAAATTTGGATGATTCTTCTACTCCGGATTATATGTGTGTTAGAGTAGGGATTGTTTTGTTGCCTCTGAAAGTTCTGCGCATAACTAACCTCCTCAGGCTGGATTGCATGTGTGGAGGCTAAAGGACATCTTTCCGTAATATGATCTGCCCCACACCTTCCGCAACTGGTTTTGGCATGTTACATTTTGAGTAAGGCTGTCTAATTTCTTTGTCAATGTTTCCATTTGGGCTGCTAATGATGTAGTTACATCAACGTTGTGTACTCCTACTGTTTTCCTTGGCACTTCCCTGTCTATTAGTCATATGGATTGATTTTTTGCAATTCTCTCAAAAAGGTGTAAGGCATTATCCAAGAAAATATCTAATATTAACCCCCCTACTGAAGCATTGACGATGTTGTGGAATTTAGGTCAAAGGCCTGAATAGAATATGCAAATCTTAGAGTCTTTAGAAATTTTCAGAGTGGGGTACTTCTCGAAGTAATCTTTGAATCTTTCACATGCTTCAGGATAGCTCTCGAGGTCATTTTGCTAAAAAGTATGGACTTCATTTTTGATATGATGGACTCGAGACGACTGAAAGAATTTCAAAGTGAATTTCCATACTACGTCATTCCATGAAACAATGCTCCCAGGAATTAAGGAATTTATCCATTCTCGTGCGCTTTCTTTTAAAGTGTGAGGGAATAGGCGAGTCAAAAGGCATCATCAGGCATGCCTTCGTGGTTGATCATATCGCAAAGCATCAAAAAGGCCTGAATATGTTCATGGGGATTTTTCGTTGATCTCTCAGAGAACTTAATGTCGTGATGATTCTGAAATAAGTTGATAACGCCAGGTTTAACATTGAAGTTGGCCTGTCCAAAAGGTGGGTATATGATATGTGGTTGCATAGGAGCCGGAATGTGATTTACATAATTCTTAACTAAAGTTTATCCACTAAATTGGTTAAGGTAGTGGTAATGGATTCTGAACCTGATTTTGATGTTGATTTTCTGCCATTTCTCTTGCTTCTGTCTGTTCTCTTCTTCGTTGTCTGAAAGTTCTTTCAATTTCAGGATCTATTGGAAGAATCTTGATCTCATCAAAATTTTGCATAAACTGAGATTTTTTAAAAAGAGCAAAACAAGAGACTTAGTTCGCTCAATAAATAGCCTTAAACAAATATAAACTTCAAATCTAAAAATAACTAATAAATCCAAATTAAATAAATTATTCCCAGGTAACGTGTATCGTCCCATGAGGAATAAAATTCAATCGAGTGTACTAGTTTTTAATCAGATTCAAAGTGAGTAAACACAAAATAGATCTGTGGTTTGTCAATATTCTAAATTAATCTACTAAAGTTTGTAAATTTTGAGTTTTGTATGTATATGGAATGAGTGTGTTGGACTACGAATCCACCTATTATTATCCATTCTAATTCTGAATTATTTAGCTAGTTTCGTTCATGCATTTTTTTTTTTTTACAATCGATAATTCTATTGTAATTAATTCACTTTTTCAAGACAAATTAAATCCATTCTAGTCATGACCCGAACCTATTTTTAGTTCAAATTCGAATGAATAGAACGCATTCAATTTCCCGATTATCTCAAATATTGCACACGTGATAAATTTTATTCTTAACATTTATTACACGTATTTTAATCAAGCAGTGTTCTGGACCTATTGTGAGCCTCCCAGCTCTACAACAAGCAACCATGTATTCAATTGATGATCAAACAATCAAATAATAAAATTAGGCATGGAAGATAAATCAAGACTTGTAAAAATTTAACTAAACTAATTGTCTTGAATTAAAAAATAATAATAAAAGGTTTCATCTTCATCCATATATGAAAAAAAAAATTAGCCTAGCATGTTATCTAATAAATCAAATGAAACAATTTGGAAAAACATCACCCGAGAATTGAAAACAATGATGGAAAAGTGAAAAATCAATTTTTTTTTCTTTGTAAATCTTCAATCTCTGGTGTTAATTGCATTTGAATTCTGTGCTAGCCTCTTTCTTGTGGTGAAAATATGCATAATATGTGGTAGTCCCGTTCTAGCGGCCCCTTGTAGGTTAGATAGTAGGTTCAATTTGATTTCCGTAAGAGTTTATGTCAAAAAGTAGCCTGCAAGCGAGCGCCATATGTTCCACTGTGCGCGCGCCATAGTATGTGTTTACTCTCAGTAAATGGAACCAATAATGTTGCACGCGCGCACCATTTTGAACATTTTTTCCTTTTGTTGTATTTTGGTCCTTCAATTTTGATCTTCATTCATTTTAGCTCTTTTTTATATCTTCTTGGTCCTTTATCTTCCAATTCCATCTAGTTGACTCCACACCTTCGATCATAGATATTAGGTTCGAATAAACTATTAGCACTTTGTGATTTAGACCCCAAACTTTGGATTTAGTCCATTTTGACCTATTTTTCGCTCCTTTTGTCCACATCCATTGTTACTTAAAATAACAATAATTGCTCTAGTTTAACTACTGAGATTAGTGTATAAATAACAATTATCATCGTCCTCGTTGTATCCCCCGTTGCGTCCCTCTTGCACCCCCTGCGACCCCTAGTTCCTTCCCCATCTGTTTTCTATTTTTTTACATACAAATTTGATATGTTAGAGAATATCATTGATTATGGGTTACTAATGTATTATATGATCTTCATTATAGGAAAAATATGTATCAAAATTGTATGACACATTCAAAGGAAAGAAAAAGAAAAAGAAAAAATGAAGTAGCTCGAACATTCTTCAAATTCAAGCTCCACATCCACAATCATATTAACATCTTACGAGTCTTAGTTTGCCCCTCTCTTAATTTAATTTTTATATTTTTATTGTAAATTGAAGACAACGTAGGAATTAAGTTTAGGGGTGGAGTTTTAGTTAGTTAGCTATATTTGTTTCTTTGTGTGTTGTCACAAAAAATATTAATTTTAAAAGCATTTTTATTATTTTATGTGTTTCGTGAGTTGGATAGTCTTTTTGGCTATGATTATGATTATTCAAAATTATTTATGATGCATATATTTTGAACATGGAGTGCATTTTTTTAAAAAAAAATTGATATTTCTACATTTGATAATTATTATGAATTTTTGAATTGGTTATATTGATAGTACATGTTGAATTAATATTGAACTTTGATTGATAAAACAATATTATAATGTAGCACAATCATTTAACATATTGAAAGGATAATCTTGGGGTGGTTGATCTGTTGGTGAGAACTATTTAGATATATGTTGATTTCGTGCATATTGAATCTTTGTGTGAAATATCTTTGACTAACAAGTAGAACCTAGGTAGTAACCATCTACTATATGTTTGATTCCCATTACATTTCTAAAAAAAGTCATTGCACTGGCCATGACACGTAGGGAAAAACTACTTATATTATTGTGTGAAGCTAATTTTGAGTAATTCAACCCTATTCATCATTATTGTTTAGGAGATGATCTCACGATGAAAAAATCTACCTACAATGTATAGTGAAAATTACTTTCGAGAAACAAAGAAAGACAAAAAACAGAAGAAGAGACACAGTGAAAGAAAAGAAAAACAAATCAAAGTGTGTTGAGACGGTGGCAAACTATAAGCAACGTTTCTGCCCAGTTAAGCTTGGGATATAGAAGCCAGGCTTCTAGTAAGGGTTATTATCCTAGTTGAAACTTAGAGGTTGTGGCATTCAAATCTAGAGAGAATCATCATATATTGAGATAGTGACTTTCATTAGTGAAATCCACCAAATTTGAGCGATAAAGGAAAGAATTGTGTAATCAACATTAGAATATATGCCTTGGGCCTGTGACTGAAAAACAAGTTTGACGGTGTGTATCCCACAAGATAAAAAAAAGAAATAGTTGACTATTAAAAGTTGAGAAATAATTAACTTAAAAGTTCATAATGATTAAATTGATTATGCGCACACCAATGTTCTAAATAGCGTAATGCGTGGCGATGAGTGTAGGTCAAGCTAATGGTTAGGCGAGTTTAGGCGAGGCTAATGCGTAAAAAGGCGTAAAAAGACGTTCTTATTTTAATATTATTTTAATTTTTAATCAATAAAAAAATCATTTAATAATAAATAATAAATAAATAAAAAATTGTAATTAAAAAATAATAAATAAATAAATAATGCGCGCCTAGGCGCCTTATCGGTCAACGTCTCACGTTGACCGTCATATTACGCGCCAAGCGAAGTCGCTTGGCGCTAGGGGCGCACTATTTAGAACACTGGCGCACACACATCAATAGAGCATTGAATGAGTAAATAATTAATTTTATTTACGTTGCTTATGAACTTTTTATGCAGTGGTGAGAATAATTCTTTTAGGATTTGCTGGGGATGATTTTTCTACAAGTAAATTCTGTAGACACGATAATCAAATTAAGTTGTGTAACAATGCTACGTCAACAAGGAAACCATGGAACACTAATTTTCTTTTCAACTCCAAAATAAGAATTTTACGAGAAAAATAGATAATCTATTTCTAAGAATTTTACACAGTAGAAAAATATTCAAAAGGCCTATTTTTACGTTTAAGCATGTATATGTGGTCAACGAAATGGATTGATCGTATTTTCACACGCATACCTTATTTGTGAGGTGTTTCAATTCGAAAACGCATCAAACGTATGCAAGGATTTTAGAATACAGTCAAATACTATTATTGTTTTTTATTTTGTAAATAATTAAATTTAAAATGCATAAAACTGGATTGAAGATTTAAAATTTCACTAGTTTTTTTTTTCCATCACTTAAAACTCGAATTTATTCATTAGTGAGGACATAGTTTAGTACTGATTATACATTCTCTTAATAAAATAATTTTATATATAAATATATAACTTTTTTCTATTTTTTAACTCCATATTCTTGAAAAACAAAAATAGTTTTTCGCAAAATCAATTCTAAAAAAAAAAAAAGGGTCCTAAGAATATTCACAAAATAAAAACAGGAACTCTATCCCATCAAACAACATTTTGAAAATGTGAAATGGCCATCTAGCTAAGACGTGAACTCCTTACTTTTCTTCCCCAACAGGCGGTGAGGTCAGACAAAGGTTTTATCTTCAAACTTGCGCTCGGCGCCCCCCTTATAGCTTATATCCCAAACCAAGTTTTTTTATGTAAAGAGCCAAAACACTCTTTTAACTCTCAGAATCAGTAAAATCTTGTTCATTTCATCTTCTTTTACCGTTTCGCTCGTCCCTTATCCTCTATTCCAGAAACGGCTATTTTTTAATTTTTAAGAGAAAAAAGCAGTGGGTACATGAGGGTTTACATTTACCATTTTCAGTAGTTTATGTAACTTTCTTTAATGGGTATAAATTGACGGGAAAATAATGGTGGATTTATTTCAACGGTAACCAGTTTTCAGTATCTGAGTGAAATGTTTTAAGTCTTTGAAGATTAAGCAAAACTTCATTAACGGATATCTGAAGATGTAGGGAGGGAAATTTAGTAAGTCCTTATGCTATTTTTGTTGCGCAACACATTTGTATATGAATATAGTATATATTTTAAGTAAATGGGTACTTGTGCTCAATTTCAAGTAATTTTCTACAATGAATTCTAAGAGATTGCTCAAATTTTATTAAAATTGATATTTATCTATGTGTTTGTCTGTGAGTCCGTTTTGTCTGAAATTTCATATATCCTTTCTGGAAAAAGAAAAGGCATGAAGAATTAATGTTTTATCAATAAATACTAGGATTTCAGTGGGTATTTTAAAGCATTTAAGTGCCAATGACAGCACTTTGAAGCAAAAGATATATTTACAATCTATGTGTATGAGAAAATTAATTTAAATATTGTGATGCTTCAATATGTTTTTGAGAAGATTAAAAAGAATATAGTTTTGTGTTGGCTACTTCAGTAGTTCTTTCTTTGGTCAATTTTTGAGTACACAAACTAGGGTTTGCAGAAATCTATATACTCAGTCCAGTGGATTATTTTTAGAGAATTGATTGAATTGCAACTACTCTCTTTTGTCTAAAAGGCTTTTCAGACGAAGCCTTATTTGTTCGTCCAAATTGCTGAAAAGAATATCCTTGAATTCCTGTCTAAATTAATTCTAGAGAAAAAAATTAGTCTATCTATCTTATACGGAGGGTAATATTTTATAAGATTATTTGTTTGATTAAAAAATCCTAATTTTTTCTGGGTGACAAGATTGAGTTTTTGGTGCTTTCTTTCTTTACATGTTTTCTTTTTTCTAAATGAACTGTTTGGAAATGTTTAGTCGGCAAGTGTTGCTTGTTCACTAAGAAATTCCTTTCTCAACTTTATAAGTTGGTAAACACGTGTGTATTTTATCTTGTTTGTTTCAGGGCAAGTAATAGGTTAAAGTGTTTCAAATAGACGTTTAATACGAAATGTGGTGTGTCCAGAGGACATTCATGTAATCAAGAATGGCAAGAGAGGCTCTTTACGAAAGTAAAGGCTCGAAAGAATATGGATCTGAGCAGATTCAGGTGAACGATTGAACTGTGTTCATAACGATGCTAACTCCTAGTACCCTATCTTGATGCATATTTACTGCAACCTTGATTCTCTTCACTCAACGATTTTCAGTACAGGCTTCTTTTAGGTATTGGAAGGTTTAGACCCAGTAAAGAAAATACCAGGTATGTACATTGGAAGCACTGGACCCAGTGGTCTGCACCAATGAAAATTGTTGCTGCATTAGGCTCCAGCCCAAATAAAATTGATTGATTACACTGTTCATTGTGCATATGTTTGGTTTACAAAAATCTTGGATAATGGTATTGATGAGTCTCAAGCAGAATTTGCTTCAAAGGTTGATGTAGTTTTGCTTGTGGAAAATTCAGTGAGCATAACAAATAATGGCTGCATTGATTCCAATTGGGGTATGAGTTATTTTCTCATGTTTTGACATTATGAAACTTTTTGCTTTGATAATTTGTTTGTCAAGTGAATCCTTTTTTTTTTTTTTTTTTTCAAGAAATTATAGATCACACTCAGGTAAAATTTTTTTGGTGTAGAAGCACAACCATTTTACGTTGATTTACTTCAGCCACCATCTTAGCTGTAAAAGGATGCTTCAACGTCATAAAATTAGATACTTGCTCAAGCGGTCCACTATTTACCGATAAGTATCCCATCCTCGAGATTTTGGCAACCCTTCAATAAAATATAGTAATATCTGCCCAAATCGCTTCTGCATGATCTTGATAAGGGCTGCAATAACCCGCCGGTGATCAAAGAGGAAATAAATTGTTTTGCTGGCAAACCGAACAAGTTACTTCTTTCCACAAATTTCTGGATATTTTTTTTCATTCCAGCCCAAAATAACTTGCTTGCTGAACTGCTTGTATGTCTTCAGCACACCTGAATGTAACCCTAAAGTGTACTATAAAATTCTTGGAGCAACCTGTGACAGAACCCTTTGGTGTCACCAGTCTACCTTTGTGCAACAAATTTCCATCAATCACTGATCAGTGGTTGTTTATGTAAGGATCCTGAAGGAGTGCTTCCCTGACACTCATCAGCCTCTGATTTCAAATGAACTTATTTGTTCTCGTAGTTCCCCCAAATCCAACGCTTTTGTCACAGTCCTAACCAAGTAATTTAGTAACCCACTTTTGATGTTCAGCACACACTAATCGTTGCTCCAACAGAAACTTTAAACTCTTCTGATCGGTGCGCACTATAAAATGCCTCCCAAGGATGTAGTATCTCCATTTTTGAATTGCCAAGACTATTGCCATAAGCTCCTGTTCATAAGATGGGTTTAAGCCGAGCTCTGGAGGATAAAAGCTTGACCGAAAAAAGCAGTGGGACTCTGTTGTTGAGATAAAACAGCCCCTGATGTATCCATCTCAACAATGAAGGGTACAACAAAATTTGGCATTACCAACACCGGAACCTTAATCATGGCTTCCTTCAATTTATCAAACGCTGACTCTGCCTCAACATCCCAATGAAAACTGTCTTTTTTTTAATTGCCGGGTAAGAGGTTCGGCCACCATACCAAATACCTCCACAAACCTTCAATAATACCCTGTTAACCCCAAGAACCCTCGCAGTTTTTTAATATTCCTAGACACTGGACAAGATCGCATTGCCTGAATCTTTTTAGGGTTGACGGCTACTCCATGTGAACTGACTAAATGTCCCAGGTACTCCAAAGTGGGACACCCAAATTCACATTTCTTCCCGTTGGCGTACAGCTTCTGATCTTGCAAAATCCCTATCACCCTTCTCAACTGCTCACAATGATCCTTCAAGGTTCGGCTATAGATAATGATGTCGTTGAAGAAAACCAATACACCTTTTTGCAATAAGCCTTTGAAGACTCGATTCATTAATGACTGGAACGTAGCCGGCGCATTAGTCAGCCCAAACAGCATTACCAAGAATTCGTAATGTCCCTCCTGCGTTCTAAAAGTTGATTTATCTTCATCTCCTGATTTAATTCTTATTTGATGATAGCCAGATTTAAGGTCTAGCTTGGAGAAGATCGTGGAACCATGCAATTCATCAAGCAACTCATCAATGGCTGGGATGGGAAAGCGATCAGGTATAATGGCTCTATTTAGTGCTCGATAATCCACACAAAACCTCCATCCCCCATCTTCCTTCTTCACTAGCAAAATCGGGCTGGAAGGCTAAATGATCCCTACCTCAAGCATTTCAGTTACTAATTAGTAATTTCTCGATTTCAGTTTTCTGTGCATGAGGATATCTGTAAGGTCTCACACTAATTGGCTCACTCCCCGCCTTAAAAGTAATAGCGTGTTCGTGGTCTCGCGAGGGTGGCAATCCTACAGGAAAATCAAACGTTGCTTATAGACTGTAGTTACCTCCTTTATGGTCTCTGGAATGTCCAATTTATCACTTCCCTTCTCCACCTTCACCGAACATAATTCAACTACCGTGCATTCTCCTTCCTTTTGTAGTGTTTTCATCATTGATTTTCAAGAAATCAGAGATTTCCTCATCCCTTCTTCTCCTTTCAGTGTGATTACATTATCCCCCATAGGAATTTTCATAGTCAGCAACCCCCAATTGACCTGTGCTGTCCCTAGGGTACGAAGCCACTGCATCCCCACAATAATAAATAATATCAGAACTTCACAGCTCGAAAGGCAAATAATCATCGTTCACTACCACAGATTGCATCTGCAATACCACCCCTCTACACCTTCATCTACCTCTTACAGACATGCCAGTGTCCACTTGCACCCTATACCCATTAGTCTCAGTTATCACTAGGTCAAGCCTCTTTATCAATTTCCACGACATAAAATTATGGGTAGCTCCGGAATCAATGAGGACCATTTCCCTCACCTTCATGGTGTTGGGAGATGTTAACCCAACTCCGGAGATGTTAACCCAACGGTGGAGTTCATAGATAATTCCATCATTTCTAGTTCATTGTAAACAGCGATTTTCGCCAGGTGTACACCTTCCTCTTCAATCGCTTTAAACTCATCATCCACCAATAACACATGCAATTCTTTGTTACGACACTGGTGCCCAATGGTGTGCTTCTCATCACATTGAAAGCACAACCCTTTTTCCTTCTTAGCTTGAATTTATGCTTGAGTTAATCTCTTAATTCCCAAAGTTGTGGTCTGCCAGTTTGACCCAGCCTTCTCAGGTGGGTTATTTCCCTTCACCACATTCCAAGGTACAGTTCGCTGCTCAAACTGAGCCGGACTAGTGTCAGTTGAGCACCTATATTGTGGTCGCTACTTATCCCTCTCCTTATTGATCCGGTTAATTCGATTGTCTAACCTTTGAGCCATATCCACAATCTGAGCTACCCCCTCCGGTTTTGCCATCAACACCTCATGCTGTAATTCTTCCTCCAACCCATTGATAAAAACTCCATCCAATATGTCTTCACTCACATTTTTTAGGGGAGCAAACATAATTTCAAACTGACCTTTGAGTTTGGCCACTGTACCAGTTTGCCTGAGTGCCAAAAAACGTTGACGAAGTGTTCCATACTGAGTATCCCTGAACCTTGCTAACAAACGTTGTTTCAGTTCGGCACAACTGCGCATGGGTTGCCGTCCATCCTCCCATTGAAACTATGACTGTGCAATTCCTTCCATACGAACACCAACTGTTACAGTTTTCTCAGTATCATTGTATTTGTTGATATTGAAATACCTGTCGGCTCTGAAAATCGAAGAATCTGGATCAGATCCATTGATTATTGGTAATTCTAATTTTTGGTAATGGCTTTCCACTGTCTCGACATTAGTTTTCCCTACAAATATAGGCTTCACCTCTGCGTGGGCTTCGCGACAATAATTCGATCGGTTCTCACTTCCTTCTCCCGGCATGGTGGATGAATCTAATGGTAGAATCTTTAGCATTTTCGCTAAAGTTTGGAGCCATTCATTCAGTTCTCTTCTCCCAACTGCCAAGTTGATCTCGATTTTTTCATTCATCTTTCCCAATTCCGTCCCCAATTTTTCGTTTAGATGCTCCAAATCGCCTTTCAATTCCACCACCGACGCGCCCAATGACGGAATATTTGCTACTGGATCCTCCAGTACTTCAACTCGATTATCCATTCTAGTAACTGACATTCCCTACCTCGGATCGCAAGGGCTCTGATACCGAATGATAAAATCTGCCAATAACAAGAGATTTCAATCAATTTTGAAATGGTATTAGTGCTTTCTACAACGGCTATGAATTATAGAAGCACACTGATCTTTGTAAAATAAAGGAATGTTTATAGTATAAAATGGAATGAAAGCAAGAACAGATTTGGCAGGTTTCGAGAGCTGCCCATCTCCGAACGATTCAGATTGTTCACACTTCCTGATTGCCTTCTAGACTCTACTATTCTTTATTTATATAAGTCTAACAACCGTGACCTTATCAAATCTAACAACCTCTATTCTATAACAGCACATATCACCCCCCTTCTTATAACTTCTCTGATAAGTGAACCTTATGGGAGGCTTATCACATCCTTGTAGAATTGGTTAGAAAAGAGAGGGGTAGGTCAAAACTAATATAATATGTGGTTGCCCTTACCTTTTGCTTTAGATCTTCCTGATGCAGTGATGATCCAAGTGGAAGTTTGTGTGCTATGAACCCATCCATATGGTGGAGGAACCTTCATTCCCTTCTTATCCCTGAATTCTGTTGATGATAAATTTGGTGTTTTAATTAATTTGGTGGTTGGATTTATTGTGCAAAAGACCAAAATAAAGGCAGATTGCACAAGAGGTGGAGGTCGCGGTGATGATCAATTATGGTACTACCCACCATTGTGTTTTGATTGGCTGGGTTCCATTTTTGGAAAACCCGGGATGTGGTGCAGCCGGTTATGGGATTTTAATGGACAAGATACTACTTGTAGTTAATGGGTCTTCCAACTTTTTTGGGTTGAAATATCCCTTTTCTGCTTGGGTCATGACTGGCATTGCAAAGGAAATGGTGTGGGTGTATGATGAAGTGAGCAAATCACAACAACTTCCACCTTGAGGACAAGGTGGATTTCGGGGTTGGGGGGTGGGGGGGGGGGGTGATAGACTCCCACCTCCAATAAGATTCACTCATACAAGTAGTTCGTTCAAGATTCTAGAGTGTCCCACTAGTTAGTTAGGAAATGGGTAAATGGGGGAATAGAAATATAATAGAATATATCTATAAATGTAATAAGGGGGGAGCTTGGAAAATTCATTCAATGATCAGTTGTTGAGTTAGGGAGAGAGATCTAAGCCTCTTGAACGCTTGGAGATTGTCATTCCAATTATCTTTGTTATTGAAATCCAATTACAAAAACTTATCCTCAATTACTCACTGTATTCATATTCATCTACATCCTACAGCTACTCATATTACAATATTGCTCATCCTCTGTTTTCTGGTGATTCGACAGAGGCCTAAGGTTACCGATAACGGCAGACGGAGCATCATACACTTAGCTACAGCAATCATTTGAATCATGAGTAGAACCAGTCCTTAACCATCGGCATGCAGATCGAGCAGTAATCAACAGCTATACAGAGAGCAGCAAATCATGATTCTATCGGTATGCTAACAGCATACGAACAATTGAAGGTGGCACTCACACTGATGGTGTAAAGGCTTCATTAATGAGAACAATCAACAACATAGGGAAAAAATCAAAGCTCATTAAGGTACAGAGATGGGCATATTTATTTTCTTCTGAGCTTTTCTATGTTGTTAAGTGGCATTTTCAAACTAATCTTGCTATAATTACTTCTGAAGAAGAAATCTTTTCAGCATTTTCTCTGTCTTAAGCCATGTTCATAGATATATTTAAATTAGAATTAATAATTATAGGTCAATGTTGCTTCCTTTTTGAAGGAAAAATACATTACATTAAGTGGCGAACATGTAAGAGAGAGATTGTCTTGTGTGATCTCTGCCAAAGTTCCCAACCCAGAATTTGAAGGATAAGCAAAGGTAATTTTATCACATTACCAGAAGAAAGAGTCTTGTAGTTGGTATTATAGTTGAATGCTTCAGCCTCCTGTTTAAAAATTTTATAAATCATTCATAAATTGGTCTTCATTTTTAGCTACACATTTCAGTGGACCCATAAGTACTATTCACTTATACACCACTCATTTCTATCTATTTATAAATTATTCTCAAATGGAGGCTTACTAAGATAAAGCTATTTTTTTGCTTGCATCATATCTGTTCGTGAAAATTTTTATTTTTATAAATTTCTTTAATTTGAAAGACGAGGCTTTTGGAAACCCGGAGGTGAGGAAGATTGTTGATCAATCGGTTCAAGAAAATCTGACTGAGTGTTTAGAGTTGCATCCAGATGTATTGGATCATTTCTTTCCAAGTCCCATAATGCTCTCAAGGTACCTTGCTATTACCTACAGACATTTGATTAGTTGCAAGGATATTGCCATGTTAATTTGCTAGCATCAGAGCTTTAAGGAAACCATGCATATATCGTTTTTTGGATTTCTGATCTTGCATACTTAGGTAGCTCTAGCAGCAAAGAGGGCAAGGGAGTTGGTTAGGCAATAAATTGTTTTGAAATCATCATCTCTTCCCCTAAAGCTTGATGATTGTTCTGCTACAAAACCTGAAGAATCTGGTATGATGTGTTTTTCTTTTTGAAAATTAATTATATATGGATTTTAAGTAACATGTGTACTTGAGGAAACTTCATCTCTGCTGAAAATATGTCATGTATTCCAACCCACCCAATTCAATGCACGTGTAAAGTGTTCTTACGCTGAGCTTCATTAAATTAAAAGACGAATGCAAAATAAATATATAAATATATATACAAATTATCCATGAATTCTTTATACGATTTGGTGTGCGGTTTGAATTGCTTGCAGAGAGCTTTATTTGATGAAGCCTGCAACTATGTTGGAGTTCCACCTTTGTACAAGGTTTGTATTTAAGAAGATTTAAATAATTTTATTGGGTTTTCATTCTTTGTTTACTATTCAGCTTGAGAGGGGAAAAGCAAGCATACTATTGTTATGTTGACATAGAACTTAAAAAGCTCCAGCGCACGTTCCCTACAAATGCATCGTACAACATTCAGAGGTTCAAAGGTAAGCCTCGGCGCCCACAACAATAGGGCCACATTGGATGATCAGTTTTAAGGATATAAACGTATAATCTTCACATACCGTACCGTGAACATATTTTTAAGTGGGACTTCTCAAGGGGTTTCCCATGGAAGGTTTTCCTAATATTTTGGAATGTTCAGCTAACCTAAACCCCAAACCTTAAATCTTCATTTCCTCAGTTCATACCATCTAAATGACGTGAACAAAATGCAGGCTTGGCGAGATGATGCCATTGCAGCTTTGGGAAACAAACAATGAATCCAGAGACTTGGCTTTTGAAGCAATTGAGGGTCGAGGATATGGCAGAAGCCAATTGAGGGTAAGCGGATTGTAGCTGCAGTTTGTTTGAGTTGTCTATTGTCCCCATCCCAAGCCAATGTTTAATATAAGTATATAACATAAGAACAAGATTCTGACTTTATTTCATTCTTTAATGTTGTTCAGTGCTGTTGAATCCTCTCTAACAAACATGTACTACGTGGTTTTGTCATTTTTCTATAGATTACTGACTTTTGACAAATTTGGCTTGTGCTGGCCTTTTCACGTGGATACAATGAAGAAACTCATAAAGAACTCCGATAGCATTATCAACATTGAACAATCGGATATATGAATCTGCTTTAAGATCTTTTGTACTGTACAACAAGGGTTGCGCATAGGTATTTGGAGAAAATGGAGTGTAGGTGACATTCTTTCATTCAATTCAATTCAACTCGTAGAAGTCACTTTTCGTCGAAAGAACATCCATACCAAGGCTATGTTGTGAACTAAGACGATAAGTTACAGCCTTAATATTCACATTTTCCATAGAATCGTGTTCTATTGTTTCTTATTTTGTTGTTTTTTTAGTGGTGATTAGTTTTCATATAATATCTATTACGTGCCAGTTGCTTACAGGATATAGTTCTATAGAATTTATGCAAAAGAACTATTTTGCTCATCCTTTCTCAAATCCCATTTAAGATTTCATAAGCTCTTTGCCAACCAAAGCATATCCCATGTATTGAGTATCAATGAGTATTCCGACTCCTGAGGCTGAGGAAAAAGAGAGAGAGAAAGTCCAAATCGGAATAGAACCACGGAAATAAAAATAAATCCCTAAGAAAAAGAATACACTAATCTGGTACTCCCTTCTTTCACCCATTATTGTCTTTAATTTTGTCGATAGAGTTTCAGGTGAAAGTTGAATATGTGATTACTTGGTGAGTCGATGTAACTTTTCTTATTTACCTGGATAGTATTGGCAGAGAAAGCTTGTTTTTTTTTTTTTGGCTTGTGAACTGAAAAGTCAGGATATTGTTGAATAATGAGTAATTTTTTGAGTAATATTATTTGTACATTGTGATTTATTGATTGATGTACAGAATGATCACTTGAAAAAGAGAGATAACTGAGAAGGGAAAAAAAAAGCCAATTGGAAGTCTGTTAATATAATTCACATCATCATTAAGTATATCAATCTATAAAGAAAAAAGCTATTTGAACATTGGGGGTGACCACATGGATGACCGCATGTGAGTGTTTGGGTCCTATGTGAATAAAATAATTTTTCTCCCCACACTCCCATGCGGTCATCCCTGCGATCATCTTCAATGTTTATGTAGCAAAGCTCATCTATAAATCATGATATAGAAATAACATTATTTTAGTTTTTTTAGAATAAAAAATAGATATATATTTTTTATGTGTGGACATTTTGAGAAGAATAATGCTATTCACAGTGTAATTATTGTCACGTGAGTTGATGATCATCTAGTCTTTAGATGAATAACATTAATTTTCAGAAAATGCAGAAAATGCAATGGTGTGAACAAAGGGAGATATTCTTAGTGCATGTTTGAGAAAGCTTAAAATTTTAATTTATTGCAAATTTTAGATATGTTCTTTGAGGTTTTTGACAATTTCGGAAATCATTTTAAAAATTACACAAACTAACTTTACCTTCCAAGTTTAGAATAATGTATAATTGCCTTGACCACTTTTATGTCACGCAGTATAAATAATAGTGATTATGCTTAAACCTTTTTTTTGTAGTAGGCTAAAACCACCTTTTACGTAAATAGCTAAATCTTCTATTTTTATTACTTTTATTTTCATATTTACAATAAATTTAAATAATAACAAAAGTCCGAGAACTTGAGGGTCTCGGATCCCAAATACCTCCTTTACTCCACTCGAACACCAGTTTCGATGACATTGCTAAAATATTAGCATTTCCAATCGTGCATGCAATTAAACAAGAAGTTTTGGAATGATTCTATTTTTAGAAACAATTTTTGAAATCTTTAAATCAAATAATTGATAACCAGTTCTGGAAAACTAAATTTTATTCGCAAAGATAAGCAGCTTTAAAATTTTATATTTAACGAAATAAGTGTTGTAAAAGGGAAGTTTATTAGAGTTTGTAGTTTTAAGTGTTAGATTATTATAATTGGCTATTATGTGAACAAAATGATAAACTTGAACATTTTAGAAGTTTAGGGATTTAATTGTAAAATTTCATAGTTGGTTGTATAGTGTAGGGTTGGGGATCCAAGTTTGGAACATGAAGGAAGCTCGTCGCATTTTCGCTAGATGCTCGTGGGAGTCATGCTCGAGCGGATGAAGCAGAACATCTAGCGCTCGACCTTCGCCCACCTTCGCTCGTGCGACAGGTCCTCGCTCGAGCGACAGTTTTACGGCCTGACCTAATTTGCAATTTCGCGAGATTTTTATTGGCCAAAGTTACAATATTCGTCCAACATATAAAAGGGGGCGATGCGCATTCGAGAAGAAAGATTGAACATTATACATTCAAGAGAAAACATTTATTCTATCAAGAGTTAAACCTTCATTAAGTTCAATCAATTCATCATATGCGCCCTTTGGATTGAAAACATTAAAACCTTCAATGAAATACACTGGTGCTGGTTCTTTACTTGGATCTGCCAGGAAGATTGTGTCGTCAACTTGGCTGGTTGCGAAGATCAAGGAAGAAACTCAAGAACGAGGAGTTCTTAGTGGATCTACAGGAGATAAACTGCAAGAAGAGTTAGGATTGGTGTTCTTGTGCACATTCCAGGAGAGCTACTTCAAACTTCAGACAGCAGATCAGAAAGCTTGTGTCGTCAACTTTGCTGCTGGTCTGTAAGTTTATAGTGAATTTTTGACTGGACCGGCAAAGCGCCCGGAGGTTTTCCCACATTGGGTTTCTCCGTGAACAATTCTTGTGTTGTTTACTTCTTCAGTTATTGCTTTCCGTATTGCGGTAGTTCAAGTTAGGATAAACTGAATTGTTTGATTAATCACCTAGACATAATTAACTTGTGACTTGTTGCATGTTAATTAAATTTTAATTCCGCGTTTACACCTAATCACCCCCCTTTAGGTGTAGTTGGGTCGAATCTTCGATTTTTCAAGTGGTATCAGAGCCTAAATTCGATTCCTGACCCATAATTGTTAGTCTAGATGAGTCAATCACTTTCTATACTTCCTTATTTTAATGGTTCTAATTATGCTTATTGGAAAGTTAGGATGAGAGCTTTCCTTAAGTCTTTAGATGAGCGTATTTGGCTTTGTGCGCAAAATGGCTGGTTTGCACCCTCTAATACCATGTCAGGAGTTGTTACTCCTACTGATATTTCCCTTTGGACCAAAGAGAAACTGTCTGAGTATAATTGGAATAGTAAGTGTCTGCATGATTTGTTTATGGCTGTGTCTCTTGAGGAGTTTAGGAGAGTGTCTATGTGTGAGACTGTTAAGGACGTTTGAGATATTTTGGAGACAACCCATGAGGGTACTAAAACTGTGAAAAGCTCCAAATTACAAATGCTAACATCTAGGTTTGAGGAACTTAAGATGAATGATGATGAGAGGTTTGATGAGTTCTATGCTAAGTTGAATGATATTGTGAACTCTAGCTTTAATCTAGGTGAAAGGATCCCCGAAGTTAAAATCGTTCGTAAGGTTCTTAAATCCCTACCTAAAAGGTTTAGGTCTAAGGTAACTGCTATTGAATAAAGCAAAGACCTTGATAATATTAAGATAGAAGAACTCGTAGGACCCTTCAAACCTATGAATTGACCTTAGAAACAAAGGTCTATTGCTTTGAACACCCGTAGGGAAGAATGTTCAGAGTCTAGTAATGGTGAATCCCTTAAAAGTGAGGAAATAGCCTACTTTGTTAAGAAGTTTAATCAAGCCTTTAGAAATAGACAGAAACCACAGTCTAGGAAGAGAAGTCCACCTAGGAAGTTTTAGAGAAAGATGATAGAAGTGGTGGTAAAGTGTCTAGTAGTGAGCTCCAGTCAGTTAGATGTCATGAGTGCCAGGGGATTGGACACTATAGGAATGAATGTCCTAATCTTAAGAGGAGCTCCATGAGAGATAAAGGTAAAGCCTTAGTTGCTGCACTGTCTGATGATGATTCTAGTGATAGTGATCCTAATGTGCAGTTAAATGGTGAGAAAATAGGAAAGTACATGGCCTTCGTGTCTCAGGTAGAGAGTGAACCTAATGAGTCTAATAAGCAGGTTGTGTCTGATGACTCTAGTGAGAGCTGTACTGATGACTCGAATGTGGAGAGTGACATTCGAGCAGTGTATCAGGAGTTATATGAGGAGAGTCTTAAAATTAAGAAGTCAAACATTGCTCTTCTTAAGAAGTTTGATTTGTTAGAGCGAGAGAAAGAGAAGTTAACTAGTGAACTTCAAGACTCTACCAAAAACTTGAGTGAGTTGATGTGTAAGAATGAGAGGTTAGAAGAGACTGTTAAGACCCTCACAAGCGATCTAGAAAAATCCAACTCACAACTCGAGGCTTTCTCTAGTGGGACTAAAAAATTAGATAGCATCTTAGGTATGAACAAGTCTGTAGGTGATAGACGAGGTGTAGGTTATGATAAGAACAAATCACATGCTGCTAGTACCTCTAGGACTTCTTTCGTTCCGGCTTCCACTCAACCACACTTTGCTAAAAATCCTGATCTTAAAGGTAAGCACATCGTAGGGCAGAGGACTTGTAGGTCTTGTAGGAATTCTGGTCCTCAAAATCATTATCAGCCACCTCACATGTTTGAGCCTAGGTTTGTACCCACATGCCATCACTGTAGAGCTTTGGGTCACATTATGCCGATGTGTCGTCAGTTTGTGCGTAGGGAGAGAAATCAGGATATTCCTAGTCAGGTCAACCATCTTTCCAGTCAGGTTGTTCAATTGACTGAGATGATCTCTAAATTAACTAATTCTACCTCGAATACTAGGAATGCGTGTGTCAAGAAATTTGTTATCGATCATGGTTACGTCACTGGTGCTTATGCACCCTACTAATCCCATTATTGGGAATCTGCACGCATTGAGCATATTATATATGCATTGTTGCATTCATTTTACATCATGTGTGCTTTACTTGCTTTTTGTGTGTGTTTTGTTTTTTTTGTGTTTTTGAGTGCTTGATATTTTGTTTTTGTTTCTGTTTTGTGTGCTTTTAATGTCTTTTGATATATGAAAAATCCAAAAACATTGAAAAATTGAAAAAAAAAAAAAAAATCATTTGTGTGGACTACTGCATCATGTGTGTTATACTTGATAATGCACGTTGTGATCGAATGTGCATTGGTTGGATGAATAGTCCAATTCCCATCACATGACTTTGAATTTTTGTGGAGTATTCGGTATATGTTTCGTCATGTACATCCTACACTGCACACACTATGACCATGTAAATAGGTCTAGAACGCATGTGTGAGATTTGAGATGGGTGTCACTTGTTGATAGGGTGACTATGAACATGAATTGACTATTTGGTTAGATCTTAGTTCATATTCATACACCCTATTTGTAAAATTGTTACACTCATATCTTAATGTTCTTCTTCGAGGCTATTTGACTCGAGCAATTAAGTTTGAAGGGTATCTCTATACCTGGTGCCTATGGTCATCTGACTTGGGATAACCGACCTAAAGCTTGGTACAGGGGTCATCTTAGTTGCTCAATGAATTAGAACCTGCACTTAAGATGAAAAAATTATGAGTTATTGAAAAGAAATAAATTTTGAGCTTGTTCAATATTGAAATATCAAAAATATATATGCTCAAAGATAGGGGGAGTAAGATTTGATATTAGTAAATGAGCTTCATGTATAGGTCCTAACGTGCTTAAAAGTTTGACTTTCATAAGTTGGGGAATAGACCTATTGATAGTGATTTTGTTTGTCTTTTCTCACAAATTTAAGGTTTGGAATCTGTTTTACTTGGAAATAGTGACACATTACACACTTGAGTCACATATACACTTTACTCCATTTAAATTTGTTTGATGTGTGTGGGGACAGTATTTGTGTTCTTAAATTTGTCATATTTGTGTTCAACTGCATTTTCTTGTTGAGCAACGTGTTGAAGTGCGTGCCATATTATTTTTAAAAAATCGAGTGGTGCTAGTTTTGAAAGTTTTGGAAAAGGTGCTATATTTGTCATTTTTTGAAAACTGTGCTTCAAAAAAAGAATTTCAAAATTCTGGTGCTATTTTTGACATTTGAAATTTCGCTCAATATTCGCTTGAATATCGCTCGAGCGACCGGTTACAGAAAGTTTTCGCTCGAGCGGCATCTGTTTAAAATACGCGACTGAGCCTCATTTTTCATACTTTTCGCGCGCCTCTTTTGATTTTCTCTCAATTTGACTGGTGCAATTCCTCAAAATCATATTACTCATTCCATTGACACTTGATTTGAACCTCATTAACATCATTTACTTCAAGCATTTCGACGAATTTCAAAGGTATTTCCCATGAACCCTAGTTTTCGAAATTTTTAGGTTTTTGAGTTTTAATGGTTTTTGGCTTGATTTCTTCACATGCATTTGTGTGTTGTGATTACTATATGATGTGTTGATTGAGTTTTCACCATTTATAATACGTTTTGATTCGATTTTGACATTGGTTTTGAATTTTCGAGTTCATGACTTTGGGCTTGGATTTGGTACCCATTTTTGCTCTTTTTGGTGATATTAGTTATCAAGTTCGTTGTTGGGATATATGTCTTGCATTGTGTGTTGTTGGTTAGGCTTGGATGGCCTTGCATTGTGTTGTATATCACGTTTTATTAGGGTACTCCACATGTTCGATAAAATGCTTCAATGGGATTTTTGTGTGATTTTAGTTACACCATTGCACACACGAGCCATATTTCAGCCGTAAACGTGTTTATACTCCCATGACTCATTTTTTGAGTTGTTTTGAATTGAATTTTGCATTGTGACATGAACGTCACACCGCGTCGCTATGCCATGACGTCACTGCACCGTGCCTTGACGTCGCTGCATCATGCATTGACGCCACTGTACCACGTCACGCCTTGCATGTTTTGGTCATTCAATGACATATTTGACACTTTTGCATTGATTTGAGTGCATTCGTCTGGTCTTACATCGTTTTTCGTACCTGGACATATTTGTGCATCGTTTTACGTGTCAGTGCATTCGTTCATCGTTTTGTGTGTCTTTTGCATTTTTGGCATGATTTTGCGTGTGATTGACGTCTTTGTGCATTAATTTCCTTGCTCCGGCTTATCTTGCATCGTTTTGCGTGCATGCCTCCATCATGCATCATTTCACGCATTTCCATGCATTTGGTTGTGTTGCTGATTTTGTGGTCTATTCTCTTTCTTCGTCGCATCTCTTGACGTGTTTATTCTGCAACCGTGTCACAGATGTCGCCGAAGAGATCTAGGACCGCAGCGCAACAGCTCATCTTCCTTCAGCCGAGCCTGGTTTATATCCTCCACTGCCTCTGAGATTTTACTTCCCAGTTTTCCCTCCATCTGGTTCTCGTAGAGCATAAGGTGATTCTTTCTGACCTTTCCCTCGATGTCGCTTCCATATTCACGTTATGGTGTTGAGATTCTCTTTTTGATTGGTTTAGTACCACTACCTGACCTCTTCGTTCGCGAGTTCTACGCGAACATCCATGAGGTGGATGATACTTCTTTTCAGGTCTTTTAGAGGTCGTACTCTTAGGATTTCCCCTGTTGTCGTGGCCGAGTCTCTTCATATACCTAGGGTTCTTCACCCTATTTACCCTTATCTTTATGCTAAGACAGGCTCTTCCGATTAGGGATGGCAATTTAACCTGCCCCGCCCCGACCCGACGGGACCCCTCCCCAAATGGGGTCAAAAAATTCGCCCCGATGGGTTGGCGGGACGGGGTGGGGAGTCTTGGGTCACCCCGTGGCGGGTCAAGGGGTGGGGCGGGGCTAGGACGCCCCGCCCCGAACCCGCACCGTGAAAAGAAATTAAAAATTGAATTTTAATAAATGATTAGTTTTATTTACAATTTTATAACATATTTCTAATCCAACAATTATGTTATACAATTGTCAATTTAAAATTTTACATAACTAACAATTGTTTATATAATTTATAAATTCAGTCATTCAATCTCTTTATTATAATTAAATTATTTAATCTGAAATTCTGAATCATGATAGTTAAATAAATATTTTTTACTTTTGAAAGATTTATACCAATTAATTAAATCAACTTAATATTTTCATTGTAAAAACTGGAAAAAAAATTTAAAATATATGGATTGACTTTTAGGTTTTGAGTTAAGGGTTAAACTTTAAATAATAACATAACTCGAATTTTGAAAATGTAAAAAAAAAATAATAAAAAATAAATAAATAAAATAAAAATTAAAAGGGGCAACAGACGGGGGAAATTCTCACCTCGTCCCATCCCCGTGCCACGCCCCTTCTAAGGCGGGGCGGGGCGAAGTTGGAGTGAGACGGGGCGAGGTGGGGTAAAGGTGCCCCGCCCCGAACCCGCCCCATTGCCATCCCTACTTTTGATACCATAGTTTATTCTACTCTGTTTGGTATCCCATTGGTAGGGGGTTCCACCGCGGTCCGCCCTGGTTCGCTTTCTACTGACCGTCAGGTTTTGTTGCGCATTATGTGCACAAACCTGTGGTCAGTTAGGCATACATCTTCCTTACCTTTTGATAGGGCTAGATTTCTTTATGCCCTTATTCATGGTGACTCTGTTGACCTACCTACTTTTTTGTACCAGCATATACTGCGCACCTTTCGCACTCCCGGTCGCAAGTTAGGTCTTCCCTATACGTGTCTTATTCATAGGTTAGTCATGGCCCTTGGTGGTACCTTTCCCGAAGGTCCTTCTCGTCGGATAGGTTGTCTTATTGGTCATGCGACTATGTCATAGAGTCGATCACATGCACCTTCTGTTTCTGTTCCAGTTGAGCCTGTTGATTCTGCAACGCCAGTTGATCCTATAGGTGATCTTCTTAGTGGTCCTTCGACCGTCCCTCCTGATATTCCATCCACTTCTTCTACTTTTGCCCCCTCTTCTTCTTCTTTTTCTTCTTCGGTTGACTCTTTGGCCGCTTTGATGGGTCAGATGTATACATTGGTTAGCCAGCAAGCTCGGTTGTTAGCCGAGGTGACTCAGACTCAGGCTGATGTCACTGACTTACGGGGAGTTGTGACATATCTTCAGCGACATGTGAAATGGATGCGTGATCATTGGGATGCAGGGATCGATGATTCAGATGCTACTGATGAGGACGAGGCTCCAGCTTCGTAGTTTAGGGCTAGCTATTTAGTAGTAGACTCTGATTCTTTTTGGCTTTGCTAGAGTTGTGGTAGGTTTTTGATGTAATCACTCATTTTGTACCAAACTTTAGTTATTTATATAGTGATTTTGCTTCATTTCTTTGGGCTGTTCTTTACACTCTATGCCTTGTTGTTTATCTCCCTTTGCGTTGTTTTATTTCTCTCTTCCCTTCAACATTTGTGACAAAAAGGGTGGAGAGATTTTATAGTGAGGGAGATATTTAGTTGAGTTTGGCTTGTGATTTGAGCAGCTACATTGTCATTTGCATGCTTGTCTGTTGGGGTCGTTAGGGTGAAATATAAATAATTGGTTACTTATTCATATGCATGCTTTTGATATATGTCTATTGGAGTCGTTGGGGGAGAGATATAGATACTATTTGACATTTGACTTGATTTACATTGATATGACATTTATACTTATGTCTTATGTCGTTTGGGGTCGTTGGGGAGAGACATAGATACTATGTTTAAGACATTACTGTGCTTTCATTATATATATATATATATATATATATATTTTTTTTTACATGTCTTTTGGGGTCGTTGGAGAGAGACATAGATACATTTTCCTACTGTTTAAACTTCAAGTAAGTTTGCAGTAAGGGGGAGCTTGAGCATTACTTGTGCATTGCATATCATGCACTGATATGGAGCATGTTATCATTGCATTTGTGTTGTACTTTATGCATAGCTGTTTGAGTTTTGATGTTTTGTAGTATTAATGTGTATATTGTGTTTTGATTAGCATTAATATTGCATCTCAAACAAGCATGCTTATTTGATTGTTTATGTGTGTAAGCTTCTAAGTGCTTTATTGCCTATTTCCTGTATTACGTGCTTTTACACTGAGTATGTGAGTTTTGATTTCAGGATACAGGTTGAACAAAATGGAAGCTGCATTCAGATGATAGTTGGACTTAGTTTTTTCTTTGATAGGTTTATTTTACCTTGTAATTAGTTTTGTCACAGAATATCAAAGGGGGAGTTTGTTAGTGTTAGATTATTATAATTGGATATTCTGTGAACAAAATGACCAACTTGAACATTTTAGAAGTTTAGAGACTTAATTGTATAGTCTATGGTTCGAGATCCAAGTTTGGAACATGAAGGAAACTCACCGCATTTTCACTAGATGCTCGCGGGAGTCATGCTCGAGTGGATGAAGCAAAACATCCAGTGTTCGACCTTCGTCCACCTGTCGCTCGTACGACAGGGACCTCGCTCGAGCGATAATGTTCCTCACTCGAGCGACAGTTTTACGGCCTGACCTAATTTACGATTTCGCGAGATTTTTAATAGCCAAAGCTACCATATTCGTCAAACATATAAAAGGGGGCGCTGCGTTTTCGAGAAGAAAGATCGAACATTATATATTCAAGAGAAAACACTTATTCTATCAAGAGCTAAACCTTCATCAAGTTCAATCAATTCATCATATGCGCCCTTTGGATTGAAAACATCAAAACCTTCAATTAAATACACTGGTGCCAATTCTTTACTTGGATCTGTTAGGAAGATTGTGTCGTCAACTTGACTGGCTGCGAAGATCAAGGAAAAAACTCAAGAACGAGGAGTTCTTGGTGGATCTACAGGAGATAAACTACAAGAAGAGTTAGGATTGGTGTTCTTGTGCACATTCTAGGAGAGCTGCTTCAAACTTCAGACAAGAGATCAGAAAGCTTGTGTTGTCAACTTTGCTGGTGGTCTGTAAGTTTATAATACAGTTTATAGTGAATTTTTGAATGGCAAAGCTCCCGGAGTTTTTCCCACTTTGGGTTTCTCCGTGAACAATTATTGTGTTGTTTACTGCTTCAGTTATTGCTTTCGGTATTGCGGTATTTCAAACTAGGATAAACTGAATTGTTTGATTAATCACCTAAACATAATTAACTTGTGACTTGTCGCATGTTAATTAAATTTTAATTCTGCGTTTACACCTAATCACCCCCCTTTAGGTGTAGTTGAGTCGAATTTCGATTTTTCAGTAGTGAATAACAATTATACCCCTGCAACCCTAGAAATTATTACCATTGTATCCCTGATTCTTACCTATAAATATAGGGTTTTGATCATTAATAAAATAGACACTGGTATTGACTTTAATTCTGTTTTCTATTTTCTCTCTATTTTATAACACGTTATTAGTACGATTCTCTCAAAATAAAAGTAAATTAATTAGAAAATAATACTTTTTATAAGTAAATTATCTATCACGTATATCAAAATTAATTTGGTGACATGTGAATTTTTTTCACATATACATGCATCCAAACAAAGTGGCTCTTTTTCCATCTTTTATATATGCACGGTAATATTCCATATGCTTAATTCTGTGGCGATTAATTCATGCTTGCCAAATTCATTTATTTATTGTAATCAATTATGTGGCAATCAATTCATATAAAATATATTTTTTAAATCTTTTCTGTCAAATCAATGTGTATCATTCTACCAAATCAATTTTTGTATATCACTTTGCCAATTCAATTCTCTGCTGCCGTAATACTTTTTTATAGACAAATAATTTTTTTTAATGCTTTGTCCGATTTATTGTGTAAAAATTACATTTAATCAATAATGAAAATAATTCACGAGTTTGGTATCTTTTGCATATTAGTTAAAGATTTAGTTAATTCCATTAACTTCTATATACGAAGATTTTTTTTTCCACTAATACATGTTTGGTAATTAATTTTTAAATATAAATTCATATCATATCTATTTGATAATTTTTTTTTACATCATATCTTGTTTGTATGGTAATTAATATTCTTCAACTTGATTAAATATTTGTGATGTTCTATTTTAAATATTAAATTAATATTCTATCATGTTATTACTCTTGAAGTAGCACAATATTATAATTAATATTCTTGAAGAATATTACTTGCTCCTGAATAGCATAAATTATAATTTTCAATATTTCAGAAGAATATTGACATATTGTCCTTGAAAAAGCAATAGTAAAATACAACGTACTCCAGAAATAGTAGGGTGAATACGGTTCGGTTTCGGCGGTTTATGCTATATTTTCAACTCAAACCATTTCAAGCGGTTTGAAATTTTTTCAAACCAAACCAAACATTTTAAACCAAACCAAACCATTATTTGCGGTTTGGTTCGATTTTAATCCGCGGTTTACCTATCGACATTATAATAATATATTTAAAACAAATTAACATATAAATTTAAACGAACACTAATAATGTTAAATGTTAAATTACATTCATATTTGTCTGAAATTCGATATATAACAAAAAAAAGCAAAAAAGTTAGTATTAAGTTAGCACCATTCAAATTTTTACAAGCAACAATATCATAAAAAGTACAAAAGTACTAACCTCTCATTTGATAAAAATTGGATTAATATCCCCTGTTGTAACACATGATTCAGCCTCTATATAATATGCAAATATCAAAACATTTATTAGTCCTTATTAATGATGTTAACAAGCAACTAAGAAACAATATTCATAAAAATGTCAAAATTGATAATAGAAAACAAATGTCACATTCTACAGCTTTCTCTGAGTCATCTAATGACTCTACCTCATCCAAATATTGACGAAGCACTATAGGTTCATTGCTGCTATGCAACCATTTCTTTGAGCATATTAAGGCCTCAACCATTTTTGCACCCAATGAACTCCTAAATGAGTCAAGAATTCGACCACTCGTGGAAAATGCTGACTCTGAAGCGACCGTGGATAGTTGAATTGCTAATACATCTTTGGCAATTTTGGAGACAATTTTGTACTTATGCGCATTCAATTTCCACCAATCTAATAGGTCAAAATTGGGATCGGTCAAATCTTCACAACGATCAGACAAATAATCAACCAAATCATTCTTCTCAGATTGCATGTTTTGCATAAGTTTAACTTTAAAAATAGAAGGAATTTGTTTAGAAATACCGAAAGAAAGTTGATAAGGACTTGGACTACTATTTCTGGTAGTCTCATTTGATGAAGCCAATGGTGGAGTGATTGGAGTCGCCATTTCTTTATAGTATGCATACAACCTGTGGAGTGTCTCTTCAACTCTTTTTAACAACATTTTTGCAATGTCTACATCGTAAATAATTTCAAACCCGACTTTAAGAAGTTCCAACTTGCACCTTGGGTCAAGAACTGTTGCAATGAACAACAACTAATTAAACTTTTCAACATTGCCCAAATACTTATCATATTTTTTCCGCATACTAATTGCCATGGATCCCATCAAAGTGTTAGGCTCTTTAGCTAATTCATTTAACTCTCCATGAATTTCACATATTTCTTGAAAGAAAGAGTTAGAAGTTACATACTTCGAGCCACTAAATTTTAAAGTCATTTCATGGAATGTCCTCAAGAACCTCACAAATACTTCTGCTTGATCCCAATCGACGTGTGTTGGTGGTCCATTTATATTTCTTCCATCGGATTTACCTTCATTAAAATAATTTGTATAGTTTCCATCGCTTTCCAAAACAACAAATGCTTTTTTAAACTTCATAGCAGCTTGCAACATCAAATATGTAGAATTCCATCTAGTTGTGACATCTAAACACAACAAAGCTCGAGACTCAATATTTGCTTCCTTATAACTCTCCTTGAACCTTTTTAGTCGTTCTGGGGAAGATCTTACAAACCTCACTGCATTACGAATAGTTGAAATAGCATGACTTATTTCTTTCAAGCCATCACAAACAATAAGATTGAGTATATGAGCACAACACCTCATATGAAGCATTTCTCCACCCAGTACTAGACCGTTCTTCTTCTCCTAAAACAACTATTCAATCTCAGCAATGCTACATCATTGGAAGATGCATTATCAACAGTCACATAAAAAATCTTATTGATTCCCCAATCTTTAAGACAAGAGATCAACTCCTTTCCCACCATATCTCCCTTATGGCTTGGGACTTGAATGAAACATATAATCCTTTTTTGAAGCCTCCAATCATTATCCACCCAATGAGTAGTTAAACACAAATAACTGACATTCTGTATTGATGTCCAACAATCAGTAGTCAAACAAACTCTATGTTGACCCAACTCTTTCTTCAATTTCTTCTTTTCATTTAGGAACAAATTATATATATCTCTTGCTATTGTAATCCTTGAAGGAAATACAAATTTTGGAAAAAAAAAATCTTGTATTACACCGAAAACCTTCATCTTCCACATGTCGAAAAGGTAACTCAGACAATACGAAGTGCCTTTAATCTGTTCTCTAACTTCTTTTTGAACAAATTTGACAGGTTCTTCGTGGCTATCAATACCCTTGGAAAGCTCACCAGTTTTAATCGTAGTATAACCAGTCATTCTCTTTTGCTTTTTGTCTTGAACTCTATATGGATACTTCTTGCACAAATTCGTGAGATGATTCCTCAATGTACTAGTTCCACAATTTTTTGCATCATGCTTATATGTTTGTCCACAATAATTGCATTCTGCCCTCTCATCTTCTCGAATTTTAAAATGATCCCACACCTCGGACCTTTTGTTTTCCCTTTTTACCTTTTACATCCATTGTCATATCTTCAGGGTCATCTTGTAATGGAATTGCATCATTGGCTTCTTCTAAAATTGGATCCATATTTGAAAGAAAGAACATAAGGAAATTGGAGCCTTACAATCATATTTATAAAATATAACACCATACTATACTATTAGCTCTATTCATCGCTTATCCTATTGAAAGACTTGATCTAGTTCAATTAAATGTTTAGACGTATGACAAGTATGTGACCTATACCACGTAAAACAGTTGTAGTTTGTACTACATAAAGTAGCAAGAGTTAAAAGAGTTGTTCCCAAACTTAACTGTTTGCCCTCTCAAACCAATCTTAAGAAATACCTATAAACTAATGGAATACTGACCCAATCAGGTATTGCTCAAGCCTAGTAATGACTGTAGAAGCATTCTCTTTCTCAGATAAGTGACTAAAATACATGCCGGTTCCACATTGAAAGATGACTAGTTCTTAGAATACTGCTTTATTTTTCAAGGAAAATGACTTTTATCACAATGCTCCCCCCAAGTCCAAGCAAGGACAGATGTAAAAGATCGGTAGTTCTTTCAATTCTTTTTGCTGGCCTAAGATATTTGATAAAGGCTTGAAATGTAACATTTTGAGGAAGGTAGTAAAGTAGACAATCAATAAATCGCAACACTCTTTTTTTCACCCCCAAATTGACCATTTCCAAATAAATGAGACAACCCAATTAATAGTTCCTCTCATGAATTCAAGAAAGCAACAACCAGCTAACACTGAATTTGACAACCAGATTTTGTCCAAATGTAGTAGATATGAAGTTTAATTTCATGAAAAACACATCTTCCTTAAAATTCTAAATTCATTACTTGAGAATTCATCGAAGAGTAGCAACAAAACAAAAGGACAGTAGCAGCAGAACAAGTCTTAACAACAAAAACAGAAAGTAATAGAATGACTAGAAACAAAGTTGAGCTACTAGCTCACTTAGACAATAAACACATGAAACCGAGCACTATTAGACAACAAAGTAGAATAGCCATTACAGAGAAATGCAAGAATATACTACATGGAGAAACCAAAATTCTAAAATCCTGAAAAAGAAGTTAAAGAAAAAGGGAAATGGGATCCATGTACCTTTTGATGGAAATGGAGAGGAAAATCAAAATCTAGAGAGGTTTACGTGAAATGGACTATGGGTAATTGGGTTTGGGCCATACCGATTTGGGTAAGAAACAATATTAATGGGCCTACTTAAAACAGAGGTCCAAAGCAAAAAAATATAAAATTTTAAAAAAACTATACTTTAATAAAAAAGATTGTATGATAATTTATAATTTCATAAAAATATTTTTTTAATTAAAAAGTGCGGTTCGATTTGATTTTTTGCGATTTTTGAAAATTAAAACCTAAACCAAACTATTTTGAAACGGTTTGGTTTGATTTGGTTTGAGAAAAAAAAATCGTGGGTCCACGTGGACCCAAACCAACGGCTTAGGTTCGGTTTGTGGTTTCGCGATTTTTTTGTACAGCCCTACGAAATAGTACATGTTTCGAAAAAAAAATTATTTTATATCAGTGTTTATCTTGAAGGAAAATACACAACTTATGTGTGTAATTGATTTTGTAATTGGGTAAAAATCATGTCTAATTATTCATGCATTGAAGCTACCATCAATTCATGCCTAAAAATTCGTGTCTAAGAGGTTGTCATCAATTTGTTGCATTTGCCTTCAAAGATATAAAATATAATTTGTACAATGTCTTTGTTGTCTGCCTCTTTAATCACTACTAGGAGTGTAAGTGGTTCAATTTTATTAATTTTTGACAAATTTTCAAAGCAAATCGTTTACACCGATTTGAGAAAAACTCAAACCTAAACCAAACCATTTTGAACGGTTTAAAAAAAAAAAACTCAAACCTAAACCTAACGGTTTGGTCCGGTTTTAAACCGCCGATTTCCCCGTATATTTTTTTTGCCTGTCATCCAATTTTAAACCGTCGATTTCGCCGTATATTTTTTTGTCTGTCTACTTTTATGCTATTAATTTAGGAGTGGGCATTTTTTCCAGAACCGGTGAAACCAGACCGGAACCATTTAGAACCGGTCGACTTTGTTTCGGATCTTCTAAAAAATAATTTGATTTTGGGACAAATTATTAAAAACCAACCGATTCTAGTCCAGATCCCTGTTCTAGTATGGGAACCACCGGGAACCAGACGGTTCTTATAAGATTTTTTTTATTTTTTTGGTAAAATATATTATTCAATCTCCAATCACTTTTATATAAAAATAAAATGGTCCCTTCTTCATTTTAGACCCCAGCATTTTCATTTTTCTCTTTTATTATTTTATTCTCTCTTCTTATAATTCTTTGATTAACTGATTCTCAAGCCAAATTAGAATATTGGGTAAATCTATACATAAATAAATTTATTTACAATATATAATTTCATTTCTAAGATCCGAAATTTTTATTTTGTTTTCACTTTGATTACATAGTGTTGAACCGATCAAAACTTTTCATCTAAATTTCTACAAATTATAATCGACAGAACCAGAAATTGCAATAATTTTTTAAAGGATGTCCAATTCAATGTAGGATTTTGATTTTGATTGAAGTTTGTTTAATCGTTGGAGTACTATTCAGTTTATATAAGTTGATGATTGTTTGGTGATACTAATTTATATGGAATACAACGTGAGATTGCTTGATGAATTGTTTCGGACTTTTAGTTTAAGAGCCTATGAAATATATGAGCATCATTTAAAAATAAATAAAAAGCCCAACACAAAAGTCTTACAAGTTACAATTTAGAAATTTTTCATTTTTTTTTTAATTTTTAATTTTTATATATATTTTTCACCGGTCCGGTTTGGTTTTAAACCGCAATAAAAAATTTCAAACCTAAACCAAACTGTTTTTGACCGGTTTGGTTTGGTTCAAAACCATTTTGTTGACGGGTCTACGTGACACCAAATTGGCAATTTCCAAAATCCGATTTCGGTTTGATTTTTCGAATTTGACAATTTTTGTTTGCGGTCCTAATCACTGCAAATTTTGTCATCACCTTTGCTATTTTTTTTATTCAACACCCACTTTTCAACACTTTCTTAGTCCCCAAGTTCTTTGCCGATTCGACCCCACATGTCACGGTCACGGACCTGGCTTGGTCCATACTTGGTATTGATTTGTACATGGCTCAACTGGAAAGGAAAACCGCGTGGCCAATTTGATACTATGACTCTAACTGTCGACAACATGGAGGTAAAAAAAAAAAATATTTACTACGAAGAAAAAAAGGGTGTAATTACTTCATATGCATTCTAAAAATAAAATAAAAAAATCAATTTTAAGTCGTCTTCGTATCACAAACGAACTCGAGGAAAGGTAATAATTTTTTTTATATATTTATAATGCACGATCACACATTCAGTATCCATAGTAAACCAAAATCTATTTCTGAACTCCAATTTTTGAAATACGTGCAACTTGATTTGGTAATTCATAATTGTGCGTACTAGTTCCATATTTGATTTGAGGAAAAATATGATTTTGATTTTATCCTCCCTAATTGTGATTATTTATTGAAAAACGAGGCCGTCGCCACGCATGTGAAAAGCTAATTATTTTTTCTCTTTTACTCATAGTTCGATTAATTATCTCAAAAAGAAAAGAATAAGAATTTATAATTTGTCTATTATAAAATATTGTTGTTGCTAAAGTAGCACTTTCTTATTAATGTTCTAGTTAGATGTCACTTGCTCATCAAGAGCATAATTAAATTAAATCTAACGTGAATTATGTTTTTACTCTTGAGGAGTAAATTTCTTCATAATTTATTATTCTAAATAATAATATGTTATTGTTCCTGAAGAGTGTAATATTATTTTCAATATTCTAGAAGAATATTGATGATAATAAAATATAGCGTGCTCTTGAAATAGCACACATTTCGAATAATATATATATATATATATATATATATATATATATATATATATATCATTGTGTTTATGAAGAAACACAAATTAAACAACTCGATACTGATTGTAATTTTTAGAGGAATCTAGTTTCCTATATTATTAATATTCAAGAAGAATATCAATTTACCGTTCCTAAAGAGCATAAATTATAATTTTCAATATTTCATAAGAATATTGACTTATTTCTCTTGAAGAAGCAGTAAGTAAAGATAATATGCTCTCGAAGTAACATTTTTTTTTAAGAATATATCATTTTGAATTCAGGTTTATCCTAGAAGGAAAATATATAATGTCACGAGGACATTGATTAGTTTGACTACTTAAATGATATATGGTTAGCTTTAATTATATTCTTCGAAATTAAATAAATGAATTATATCTTATATTGAACAAGAAGTTCAATTTGACCGTATTGTTTGGCATGACCAGTAGGATTATCACTGGATTAATAATGATGCGAAATTAAAAATTCAAATGGATATTCAATGAAGAACTAGAAGATTCTTCAATCCAATGAAATCCAATATATGATGCTTGTTCTCTTTTCATGAAAAAAAAAAATCATTTGCTACAACTAGTTAAAATAGAGATTGAATTCCCTATATTTCTGAAAATTAATTAGGGTGATAAATGGGGCCTCATCATCCTCCACGTTGATAATCTATATATTATTTGTATTTAATAGATTTGATACATATACTAGATGATTGCATGGTATTCGCAACATGAAGTTTGTAAAATTACTGCTCAAATTTTAAATCGTGAGCCTAATTTTAAGATTATATAATAAAAATTGTGTCTTGTTAATGCTAGTGGGCACAAATCTCAACATTTTCATACGTGTTAGTTTGGATGTCGATAAATGGTTTAACACTATTGTTTGTTAAACACCTCAAATTAATTGAGAACAAAATACTTCCTATTTTTGTTTTGGGAATTCTATTATGTTCCATGCCAACACTATAGTTCCCCATATTATAATTGACTAACGGTTAGAGCCTAATTTTTCCATCTATTTATTTTGATAGTGGAATGTATGTAAAATTGATCCACAACAATGCACTGAAATGGAAAATAGAGAATGCTGTGAATAAATGCGTAGTTTTAACCCTTATCCTCAATGGGTAATATTTTATAACGCAATTTAATTATTGTCAATTTTGATTGGACAATTCTCTCAACATTTGGGAGAGAAATTAAGAGATTGAAAAAATCAATCATTTGCAAAGAGTTGCAAATCATTTACCTGATATATTTGTTGACACTAAAAAAAATGACAAAATCATACATACCAGCAGAAAATATTCCAACAAAAATTGATGTCTCTGCATGACAATCTGCTGTAGCAAATGAATTTCACATACGCCAGAAGCATGGTCGACCAGTTGGTTCAAAAGATTCTGTACCTCGAAAAAAAAAAGTACAAGAGAAAAACCAATCAAAAACTTCGGAAGAAGTAATATTAAAAAAGATTGATCAATCAAATATTGAAAATATGGTTCTTGAAGAACCACAAGTGTCCGAAAATAATGAGATTTCAATAAATTATATGTTATCTCATAAATTATGAGAATGTGATAATGTTGTTATAGAAAATATCTTCGCCTTTAATGAGACTCTTAATATTATGCAAAATGGAGATTCTGAACCACGGTCAGTTAAAGATTGTCAAAATAGAAATGATTGGCCAAAATGGAAAGCTATACATGCGGAATTAAATTCTTTAGAGAAGCAAAAATTGTTTGAACTTGTAGTTCGAATACCCGAAAATGTAATCCCTCTATGATACAAATGAGGTTTTGTACGAAAGAGAAATGAAAATAATGAAATTACAAGATACAAAGCCCGACTAGTAGCTAAAGGTTTCTCACAAAGACCAATAATTGATTATGAGGAAATATAATCTCTCATAATGGACACCATTACTTTTAAATTTTTTATTAGTTTGACCATGTCACAAAAACTTGATATGCGCCTTATGGATGTAGTAATTGTCTATTTATATGGTTCACTTGATAGTGACATATATATGAAAGTCCCTGAAGGACTTAAATACCAGGAACGAACGATACATGCCCAAGAACTAGGGGTGAACACGGTTCAGTTTGGGCGGTTTATGCTATATTTTCAACTCAAACCATTTCCAGCGGTTTGGAATTTTTCCAAACCAAACCATTATTTGCGGTTTGGTTCGGTTTTAATCCGCGGTTTACCCATTGACATTATAATAATATATTTTAAACAAGTTAACATATAAATTTAAATGAACACTAATAATATTAAATGTTAAATTACATTCATATTTGTCTGAAATTCGATATATAACAAAAAAGCAAAAAAAATATGGTATTAAGCTAGCACCGCTCAAACTTTTACAAGCAACAATATCAGAATACATACAAAAGTACTAACCTCTCATTCAATTTACACTTGCAGGTTGAAGCATAAAAATTATCAGAACTTGCAAGTATAACCGAACTCAAAACTTCCTTTCTCTAAGCAGGTTCTTCAGCACTCTCATATAGTCCTTAATCCCCTAAAAAACTAAAATGAGCCACGAATAACTCTTCCTGGTAAAATCACAAGCAGGAAACTGAGACCCACAATTGCAAAGTGGTGTACTCTTTTGAAATAGGTGATTATCACCAGATTGAAGGGCAAATTATTATCCCAAATCCATGTAATGCAAATTCTTGTGATATAGCAACATCTTTACAAATAAATGTGTAGTACTATTGATAATTAGAGTTCTATGATAACAATGTCAGATAAAATTATAACACATTATGAGTTTAGTTTAATTAGTTGTACGTAGCCATGTCGCAATTACCAAAATTATAGTCTACCAAAGTTTTCAGGGTAGTAAATGTATCTGAAGTTACAAATTTTTATTGAATGTAAAATTAGAATGAGCACAATAAATTTACAATCAAATTTGAAACTGGAAATTGTAGTACCTACAGTGTGGCTCACTGAAGACAGTATAGTAGCTAGCTCCTAGATCCACTGCTTTGGATGGACTGAATGCCGAATATCAAATTGATCTACATTCATCAAAGGAAACAAACAAAAATAAAGAAAAAAAGACAAGAAGTCTAAATCTAGGTATGCAATGAAAAAAAAGAAACAGCGGACGAATCTGAAGGTGCTGAATTAGATTTACTAAAGAAAGAGTTGGAAGATGAACAAGAAAGAGAACATACGCTTAGGGAGAAGAGAACTATACCGAAGAGAGCCAGAGACGACAATTCCAATTGAGAGCCAGAGACGTAAAAGTTAAAACTAAAAATAGAATCTAGGTTTTGGTTTGAGACTTTGAGTTGGGTTTTGAGTTGTTTCCTCCTTTTTTTTTTTTTTTTGCTTGGGTTTGGACATAAATTCGAAAATTGAATTTCAGGGTCTACTTTGGAGGTATCATTTCTAATAAAATTATAATTTAATAAAATTATATATGAAAATTTATAATTTCATAAAAAAAATTAATTAAAAAGTGCGGTTCGGTTTGATTTTTTGTGATTTTTGAAAACCAAAATCAAACCATTTTGAAACGGTTTGGTTCGGTTTGAGGGAAAAAAACCGTGGGTCCACATGGATCCGAACCAACGGTTACGGTTCAGTTTGCGATTTCGCGATTTTTTTGTACAGCCCTACCAAGAGCTACATTCTGAATTAAATTGCAGAGATCATCATATGAATTAAAATAATCCGAACATATGTGGTATAATCGTCTTAACGAATATTTGTTGAATGAGGGTTATAAAAATGACGATGTCTGCCCATGTGTTTTCATAAAGAAAACAAACATTAGATTTACAATTGTGGCAGTTTATGTTGATGATTTAAACTTAATTGGAACTCCTGAAGAGTTCAACAAAACTGCTAATTATTTGAGATGAAGGATTTAGGAAAAACCAAATTTTGTCTCGAGTTACAAATTAAACACTCACCAGAAGGATTATTTGTTCATTAATCTACATATACAGAATAAGTTTTAAAGCAATTTTATATGGATAATGCACATTCACTGGCATCATCTATGGTTGTTCGATCACTTGATGTGAAAAATGATTCATTTCATCCACTTGAAGATGGAGAAAAGATTATTGGTCCTGAAGTACTATATCTTAGTGCAATTGGAGCATTAACCTATCTTGCAAATTGCACTCGACCCGACATAACGTTTTCTGTAAATCTCCTTGCAAGATATAGCTTTACACCAACTCAAAGACATTGATGTTGTTAACATATTTTTCGTTACCTAAAGGGTACTATGGATTTGAGACTATTTTATTCTCAAAAATCGGGATCTACTTTAGTTGGATATGCAGATGCAGTTATCTATCTGACCCACATAAAGTAAAATCACAAACAGGATATGTATTTACACATGGAAGAACAACTATATCATGGAGGTCTGTGAAGCAATCATTGACAGCAACATCTTTAAATCATTATGAAATTATTGCAATCCATGAAGCAGGTCGATGATGTGTATGGCTAAGGAACATGACCCATCATATCCAAACATCATACGGGTTAACTTCAACAAAAGATAGTCCAACAATTTTGTATGAAGACAATGCAGCTTGCAACTCAAATGAGGCTTTATCAAAGGTGATAGGACGAAGCATATTTCTCCAAAATTCTTTCATACACATGAGTTTCAGAAGAGTGGCGACATCGATGTTCAACAAATTCGCTCAAGTGACAATTTGCTCGATTTATTCACAAAAGCACTGTCAACATCTACATTCAAGAAATTAGTTCATAAGATTGAAATGCGCCGACTCAAAGATTTGCAGTGATTAACATCAGGGGGAGTAACTGTACTCTTTTTCTTTCGCTTAGGTTTTATCCCACTGAATTTTTCTAGCAAGGTTTTAATGAGGCAGCATTTATTTTTAATACTCCAAAATAATTGTACTCTTTTTCCTTCGTTCGATTTTTTTGTCCTATTGAATTTTTATCAAACAACATTTTAACGAGGCAGCTATTTTGTAATATGTCATTCAAGGGAGAGTGTTGTAAAAGGAAAGTTTACTAGGTTTGTAGTGAATGATAATTATACCCCTGTAGCCCTAAAAATTATTATTATTGTATCCCTGATTCTTACATATAAATATAGGGCTTTGGTCACTAATAAAATACACACAGGTATTGACTTTGATTCTCTCTTCTACTTTTTCTCTCTTTTATAACAATAAGTAATTTATAAGTAAATACTTTTAAACCAGTAATGTATTAAAAAAGTTTTAAACCAGTAATACTTTTATTCACACAAGGTTTTAATTGTATTAAAAGTTGTATTTTTTTACTTATTGTCACACTTCCATTAATTAACGTATTTTGTTTTCATTGATATTTTCATCCAAATATTGTGTTTTAAAATAATAAAGCAAATACTGGCTATACTTTTTTATTTATTTATTTTATTTATTTTTGCTTATTTAGAAATGAAGGACTATTAATTCCTTTACACTATCTTAACAAAATTCTTGGACACAAACAGTCATCAAAGACAAAATGTGCTGATTAAGAAAAGATTGGAAATTAAATAATACAATTAATATGAAGTTGTGGACATATATATGATAATAAGTAGATGTTAGAAACATTTAATGCAACTATAATATGGGGTAAACTTTTAACAAAAAATGTGGTGTCAATACAAAGAAAAACATGTCCACTATAAAATGAAATTGAGCCAATACACAAGGACTTGATGTGAAAATAAATGTGCAATAGTTAGAGTAATTGGCGCATTTAGTCCCTAAATGTTGTTCCTCGTGTCTAATTGGTCCCTAAGGTTTCATTTTTGGTGATGAGATCCCATACCTATCATTTCATTGCATAATCAATCCTTATGGACGAATTCCATGTTTCCCACAAGTCTAATATTCGTAACATTCCCTTGTTTGCTCAAAGACGCAATTTGTTTGTTTGTTTTCCTCATCCTAGTTACTTCAGTCTCCCTAACATTTGTTTACAGACTTACAATGCTAGAGCTAATGGATGTTACATGGGGTTGGCAAGAGCTATTGACCTATAAGTGGAGCAATGGTAGGAGAGTATGTTCTGAGATAGGCTTCTTTATCGTAGTAGTGCACATAATTTAGCGAATCTTTGCTATTTAATTAAGAGGACATCGAAACTGAGCATGAGAAAATTCGATAGTTATTGACCTCTAAACGAACATGTTCGTGTACGGATATCCACCACATTAATCGAAATAGTAGCAAAATTGTTTACCTAGTACTTGTTTTGAATTGGATGGAATCCATCTAGAAGGACTGATTGTGTAGGAAAGTTATAGGTTAAGGACCTCAGTACCATAAATAAAACATTAGAAGACCATTTTGCATAGGAAGAACAATGCAGAGGACTAAAGGTGCCAATTACCCGCAATAGTCACGTTGAGAGAGAGAGAGAGAGAGAGAGTCGATGAAATATCCCACAGAAGTTCAGATGAAATATATGGTTTTGACCTGTTGAAAATGGGGTATTTCCAAATTGACCTTTGACTGAATTTATTAAAAAAAAAATTGAATTTAAAGATAAAAAGCAAAAAATACCCGCCCTTCTCTTTCACTTTTTCACCCAAACAGTGAGAAATTCAAAAAAAAACCACACGTAAAACGCCAACTGTCGATAAAGTCGCCACCATCGTTTAGAGTCCCACAAACAGTCGATCGCCGGCCACTTCCTCTACTTCTACAGGGCAGTTTTTGAGTTTAAAGTTCTATTGGATTATGATAATGAATTTATAGTTTTTGGGAAATTGTTTTTTTTCCCAATTTTGAAGCCATTGTTGGTTATTTAGTGTAGAATGATGAGTTTGGCGGTTATTTTGTATTGTTTTGTCTATGGAATGGAGTTTTTCTCGTCGAAAATGGTGATTCCGACGAGAAAAGGGCACTGAGCATATATTTTGTAGACCCGACTGTTAATAGTTGGGCTTGACTGTTAGTTTCGCTCAACTAACAGTAATTAGGCCGACTGTTACTTAACAGTTGGGTAACAGTCGGCCCAATGTTTTTTTTCCAATTTTTAAATTTTGAACATTTGATTAATAATTTATTATTTTCAATTTTTATAATTAAATAAAGAATTTTAAAATGATAATTACTAAAATTAAATATTCATTATAATTTAATTTTAAATTCTTTTTTTCTTTTATTTTTTAAATTAAAAATCGTTAATTAAAATATTATTTGTAATTTACACCTTAATATTTTCGATTTTAATTAAATAATATTTATATTCTTTAATTAATTTTTATAACTTCCTCTTGTTTAATTTTGATATATATATATAATTAGGTACTGAGTGTTGGGGTGTTTGTCGATTATCCTGGATGTTAAACATGGATGTAAGTCGTGTAATTTAAACCTGGGTGTTACTTAACTGGATTGTAAGGAGTGGTTCAACCTGGAAGTCAAGGTGAAAAGAGACGTTGGTAAGCCGTGGTAAGTCCCAGGGAGGGCAGTAGGTGTTCCCGTCTAAGTAGGTTGGCTTGGTTGAGATTCTTCCTTACATTGTTGGTAGCTTGGTTGAAGATTACATCTTGCTTTGTTCAGCTTGGTGAGGCTTCACTTATCCCTTTATTCTGTGTCAAATTCGTTAGATTATTTTAATTTCATTTTACAATTATGTCTTCTATTTCATACTGGTTTAGTAGAAATAGATTTGATGGAGAAAATAGAAATAGTAGTATTTCAAATGTTTTTCAAAGTGAAGATGAAGTTGATCAAGCATCTGCATCTGCTTCCCATGAATTTCAAATTTCTGAAATAGAACAAAATTTGCATAACTGGACTATTCCAAAGGTAGAAAAATCTTCTATCTATGAAATAGGAAAGTTCGATTTTAGTCAAAATTACGTTATCAAAACCATTGAGCATACTATTCCAATTAAAAATCAAAATTCATATGTCAATTTATTCTCTCATGAAGCTATTGAAGCTCATAGAAAGAAATTCAAATATTTTCATATTGGATTAGTTCAAATTACTGTTAAACCAATGTTTCGGCTTGGTTTAGATATTCCCGTCCTTTTAACTCTTAGAAATAAAAGGCATCTCAATTTTGAAAATTCATTATTATCAGTTATTGAAACAAACCTTGAAAAATGACCTGTTAATTCTAACTGTTATCCAAACTTTTCAATCTGTCTCAATGATGGAGCTATTCTCAAAACTCTCAATCTTCATGTTCAAACAAAGGATTTCGATTTTGATGAAACTTCAAGTCCTTTTACGGTTATTTATCGAGTTTATTATAAACTCATGAATACTCATCTCAATATTCGTGCTCTCAATTCTTCTCCAAAAGACGAAAGTCTTCTTGTTGAATTCAATTCTATTCATTCAACTACTTTAATTCCAAAAAGAATTCCTTGGAATTTTCAAACAAGATCTTTAGAATGGAACTTCGATAATGTTCAAAATCCAAAACCTTCGGATATAAAGGTTAATCCAAGTCAAATTATCAATTTGCCTGATGGTAGTGTCAGGATGTCTTTCAAAGATTCCTCTTCAAAATCCTCTTCAAGACCTCCTACAGCTTCATTATCAAATCTTCAAAGAACTTGGTCTTCAAGAATAGAAGAAAGAAACAAAGAACTTCTTTCTGCTAGAAGATCTACTTCTTCTCTTCAAGGAGTTGATTTTACTCCAAATATTCCAAAACCTCAATATGGAACCTCAGAAAAAGGATGACGGATCAGATCCACCTGGTTCTCCTACTTTTTCTGACACGGCTCCTTGAAATCCTTCATATATTGATCGTCTTAACAAACAGTGTAATGTTATTTCAAAAACTATCAATAGAAAAACTGAATTCAAAACCGAAGAGACTCATGATGTCAAAAAATTCAAAAAATTATTTTACAAAACTTTTTCAAAACAAGAACGAGATTCTTACTGGAAAGATTTTTATGATTTTCCAGAAGATTTTAGTTTTTATGATTGGGCTTATTTCAAAGTTTTCAATAAGAATCCTAAACTCTCAAAAACATCAAAGTCCAAATCTTCAAAAATTTTATCCAAAAAATCTTCCAAAGACTCTGATTCAAACAAAAAATCTATTCAAACAAATGATATTCTTCAAAAACCCTCAAAAATTATTATTTGTTGGAAATGTCAAAAATCTGGACATTATTCTGATGAATGTCCTATGAAAGTCAAGATTAATAATCTTCAAACTAATGAAGTTATTAAGATTGATCCTCTCAATATTTTTTATTCTAGTCATGACCTTGAACAGGTTTATCAATATCAAGAAGATATTAATTCTTCTTTCTCATCTCCTCCTTCTTTTGATCAAGAAATTTATGGTGATAATACTATAAATGTTCTTACTAAAGAAGAAGAAATTCTCAAAGACATTATTGATCAAATTCAAGATACTAAGCTTAAAGATAAGTTTAGTAGTCTTTTACCATCTTCTTTTAGACCCTCTAGACCTCCTGAAGATGCTTTTTCAAAATGTTCTTAATCGTTTCAAAAATGAAAAGAATTCAAAAATCTATTCAAGTACTTCTGATTTAAAAGCAGAAGTCAATCATATGAAAAATCAAATTTCTGATCTTCAAACTCAAGTTAAGAATATTAACATGGAAGTTACTAGTCTTAAATCAAAATCTGATGATTTAATTAAGTCATCATCCTCATCTTCTTCTTCAGATTCTGAAGAAAAGAACTCTGTTCATCATTTTAGTCAAAATTCTGATCATCCTTCAGATCCTTTCAATGATCTTTACAAAAATGATCTTTACAAAGATTCTTTCATAGAAAAATCTGATGATGAAAAGGTTAATGTTATTAAGCATATTCAACTTCAAAAATGGTATTTTCATATGACAATCATTGTTAACAAAGAATTCAAACTTTCAACCCGTGTTCTTATTGACTCTGGTGCTGATCAAAATTGTATCAAAGAATGTCTTATCCCTACAAAATATTTTGAAAAGACCACTGAGCGATTATATGGGGCCAGTGGAAGAAAATTAGATATTCATTACAAACTTTCAAAAGCTCATGTTTGCAATTCAAATATTTGTTTCAAAAATATATTTTATCTTGTCAAAGATTTAGATCAAGAAGTAATTCTTGGTACTCCTTTTATTGTTCAAATATATCCTTTTCAAGTTGATGAAAAAGGACTTACTACAAATGTTTATGGACAAGATATATTTTTCAAATTTTCAAATCCTCCTTCAATTAGAGATGTTAATTCTTTAAAAGAAACATCTATTTCAAAATTAGTCAATAATATTAATCTCAAGAAAAATCATATTTTATTTCTTAAAGAAGAAATCAAATTTCAAAGAATTGAAGAACAATTACAAGATTCTTCAATAAAAGAAAATGTTTCAAAATTGCAAGATCAAATTGAATAAGAAATTTGTTCTACAATTCCAAATGCCTTTTGGGATAGGAAGAAACATATTGTTTCTCTTCCTTACAATTCTGATTTCAATGAGTCAAATATTCCTACAAAATCTCGTCCAATTCAAATGAATAAGGAATTATTAGATTTCTGTATTAATGAAATTGATGATCTCCTCTCCAAAAATCTCATTAGAGCTAGCAAATCTCCTTGGAGTTGCTCAGCTTTCTATGTCAATAATTCTGCAGAAATTGAGAGAGGTGCTCCTCGACTTGTTATCAATTACAAGCCACTCAATACTGCTCTTCAATGGATTCGTTATCCTTTACCTCAAAAGAAAGATCTTTTGAATCGTTTATTCAAAGTTGTTATCTTTTCAAAATTTGATATGAAGTCTGGTTTCTGGCAGATTCAAATTGATGAAAAGGATAAATACAAAACTGCATTCAATGTTCCTTTTGGTCAATATGAATGGAACGTTATGCCTTTTGGTATTAAAAACGCTCCTTCTGAATTTCAAAAAATCATGAATGTTATATTCAATCCTTACTCAAATTTTATCATTGTTTACATTGATGATGTTCTAGTTTATTCAGAAAGCTTATAACATCATTTCAAACATCTGCATACATTCATGTTTATTGCAAAGAAAAATGGTTTAGCCATTTCTGCAAAAAAGATTGTTTTATGTCAAACAAAAATACGGTTCTTAGGTCATAACATTAATTATGGCACTTTGACACCTATTCAAAGAAGTTTGGATTTTGCGGAAAGATTCCCCGACAAAATCTTAGATAAAACATCTCTTCAAAGATTTCTTGGTTGTGTCAATTATGTGGCTGATTTTATCAAAGATATTCGCGTGATTTGCGCTCCTCTTTTTCAAATATTACAAAAGAGTCCGGCCCCATGGTCAGATGAGTGCATCATAGCCATCCAAAAATCAAAATTAGCTGTCAAAAGTATTCCTTGCTTTTCTATCCTTGATCCAAAAGCCTCCATTATTGTCGAGACTGATGCGTCAGACATAGGGTATGGTGGGGATCTAAAGCAGATTCCTTTTGAGTCAAAAGTTGAACAGTTTGTCCGATATCGTAGTGGTATTTGGTCTGGCCCTCAAAAGAACTATTCAACCATAAAAAAAAAGAGATTCTTTCAATAGTTCTCTGTATTTCAAAATTTCAAGATGATTTGATCAATAAAGAATTTATTCTCAAAACTGATTGCAAAGCTTCAAAAGACGTATTGCAAAAAGATGTCAAAAATCTTGTTTCAAAACAAATCTTTGCCAAATGGCAAGTAATTTTGTCTTGTTTTGATTTCAAAATAGTATATATTCAAGGTAAATCTAACTATCTTGCAGATTTTCTTACGAGAGAGTTCTTAGAATATAAGAACAAGTGAGATAAGTGAGATTTACATCAAAAGTGTTATTCAATGGCAAGCTCGAGTTCTGAATGTTCATCTGTTCAATCTCAAAGTTCAAAAAGGTTTATTTTCAAAACTTTCAAAAAACTTACAAAATATCAGAAGATTAATCTTGATGATATCTTCACTGCTTTCCATCAAAATATGAAAAGAGATCTTATTAAATCTCTTAAAGATACAGTTGTTATTTTCGACAGTTGTAACAAATTAATCAAGAGTTTAACTCTTGAAGAAAAATTGGTTTCAAAATCTTTTCATTCTTCAAAAGATTCTTCTTCAGAATCTTTTTCTTCAAATCTTTGTCTTCTTAAAAAGGAAAGGAAAGAAAAGAATTGATGAAAAAAGTTATTCAATTACCAATAGAGATATTTTTCAATATTTCTAATAGAGATCATTCATGTTCTTTCATTTTCAAAGATATTATCTTTAATATCTACAATGGTTTCAAATTTGATAATTTTGTGATTAGTGAAAGCTATCATGATTTTCACTTTGTTCTTCATGGTATTTCAATTATCAAAAATTTTGATATGTCTCTCAAAAGACTTCTTGAATGGGGATTTTTATCTTCAATATATCTTGATTCTCAAACAGATATTTCATTACTTCCAAATCCCTTGCAAAAGATTATTCAAAATATGATTAAAATTGGTGCTACTACCTTCAAAATTGAATGTTTTACCATTCTTCCTGAATGGATTGTTCAAAATTATCAAGAAGATTAAAAATTATTCACTGAAGAATATTATCCAGCAAAACATATGTTTGTTATCTGGAGTCATTATCTTCATGGATTTCTTCCAAGGCCCGAAGTTTCTATCAAACTCAAGATTTATCAAGCTGCAGATATCAATACCATTCGATTCTATTCATCAAGGGAATTGATTTCGAAGATCAGACCTAAATCAATTTCCATGTTCAAAAGAAAAATTGATGGATTGTCTTCAAACATATTCGTTGATCTGAAATATGAAGATGGTAATTATCTTATATTTTCGGATGAAAGAAGATGGATCAAAAAGATTAAGTTAATATCTCAAATTAATGAAGACAAAATTCAAATGTCTGATAGCTGCTATGACACAGTTATCAATGATCTCATGGATCCTTACTATCAAGATGATCAAGATGATAATGATTATGATGCTTTTGATGAAGAAGCTATCCATAATCTATTGCAATAATTCAATGATTCTCCTTTATCAAAGTTGGATATTACTTTCGGCAAAAGAAAGTATCAAGATGGCAGACAAAGTCAAGATCGTGGGTCCTACCACTTCAAAAGAAGATATTTTTTTCAAGATTCTTTTTCAAGATTGAAGAAATATTTCAAGTCCGTGACTTCAAAGTCTTCAAAGTGGCAGACAATCCAAAATGGAGGGACCTTATATATATATAATTAAATAAAAAATTTAAAATTGATAATTACCAAAATTAAATATTCTTTTTAAAAAAATTTGGAATTTTTTTTCTTTTATTAATTTAAATTAAACAATAAATACGGTATTTAAATTCAACACATATACATTTTGCTGCACGTACAGTATTTAAACCAACTGCAAATACAATAAGTCACATATACTGTGTCTAAGTCGCATATATGGTATGCACAGATATGATGAGTTGCATATACGGTATGCGCAAATACGGTGAGTTGTATATACGGTATGCACATATTATTTATAATTTAATTTTAAATTCTTTTTTCTTTTATTTTTAAAATTAAAAATCTTTAATTAAAAATTCTTTGTATAGTAATCTATAATATTTTTTATTTTAATTAAATAATATTTATATATTTTAATTAATTTTTATAATTTCCTATTGTTTAAAATTGTAAGTGCAGTTGGAAACCGTGGTTTGAAATAGTTTGATTTAAAGGTATGCTTTGAATGGAAAAGGTTATCAATACAAGTCAATCAACCAATCATGGAATGGAAAAATAAAATTAATTTATCTCTATCAAAAACACACACACAGACAGATTGGGTTGATCTAAAATTTCTTGATAAGCCAAAACCTTTAAATATAATCACGTGAATAAAACTATTGGTTCACAAATAATTTGGATAAAAACTAGTTTAAAATAGTGAAATTTGGATTAATATTAAACTGTATCATAATCCAATTAAGATTAACATTAAACCCCCCTTTTTTTAATAATAGAGTCAAAACCTGTGTATGTGTATATATCGTATATGTGAACTTGTGAAGTCAAATAATACGTACCACAAGATAAGGTTATGACTACCATTAACCTTATCAAAATAAAATAGGACAACACTCCATTCTTCTATACATGGACGTGGCAACCCCTATACATTAACTCAACAAACTTAAATAATTACAAAAAAAAAAACACACACACATACCCACACATTCTTGTAATTAAAATATCTTACTGGGTGTTTTTAAAATATTCACACTTACAAATTTTTACAGGTTATATAATTAAATAAATAATTTAAAATTGATAATTACCAAAATGAAATATTCTGTTTAATAAGGGAAGGACGGAGGAGGAGGTGGAGGTAGAGGAGGGGAGGACAGAGGAGGCGGTTGTGAGTGGCAATCATCGAGTCTGAGGGGTAGAGGACGCCGACCGTGACTGAGGGTAAGAAACGTGTTGTTGACGTGCCGGAGCAGGTGGTCGGCAAGAGGCCGAGGATACCATCACAGTACGTCGTTCTCCCACGGTCGAGGTCAAGAGGAGGAGCTTCGTCGATGGAGCGATCCCAAACATGTTCAGAGAGGTGGACCACGCCAAATGGAAGACAGTGGAGAAGAATGTTGCCCAGGTAAGTATTGTCTGATTTCAGTGAAGTACGATACGCTAACTCATTATTTATTTATTTAACATTTTATCTGTTTCTTTGTTCAAAGCCAGTCGCATGATAGCTAGAAGAATGATCCAGGATGCCTGCAACTGGTTCCACGACATCACCACTTCGGGATCTTGGCTCGCCGACGATGTAAGTGTTATTTATTATGTGTACACAATTTTACAACTATTAGATGAAATAACTCTCTGTTTTTCTTGACACATCTTGGCTCGCCATGGATCTATTGCGCGATCGAGCTGAAAGACACTCGAAGTCATTTCGCATCCCAGACCGACTCATTTTGAATATGAAGTTCATTTAGGCCATTGACATTGAGTACGCGCCACTCTGACAAATGAGGAACGAGTACGTAGTGCTGGATTATTTGGCCGATTGAATTTTCGGGATGTCGTTGAGGGTCGAGAAAAGTCATAGGCTGGTTGTACACATATGTACATAACAATCTATGTGAATCATTACTACGTTACACTGTAGGTCATTTTCGCTGAGTTGATCGTGTATGTGTATGACCCCGATCATTCGTGTTTGGCACAGAGTCAGCTCGAGTAGATGTTGGAGGCGGTGGCTGTGATCGTTCCCCTGATGGCTAGAGTAGCGGAGATTTTTGTGCAGGACAGACTAGTCATCGTTGGGGGACACAACGACAACGAGACAACTAAGTTTTTATATACATGGTACCAAACTAACACGTTATTATTCTATTGCAGGGGCGATTGTGGCATGTACATAATAAAGTATATCGAGTTTTTTTAGTATAACTGATAAGGTTGATTTCATCAACCAATCATGGATGCAAAACTGGAGGAATAAGTTAGCAGTTGATTTATATGATTTTAATTGCAATCCGTAAATTTTTATTTTTATTTAGAAATACTTGTAACTATTGTAAAAATGCATTTTTTTTATTTATGTACACATTGAAAAGTGTAAAGTTTTTTTTTAATGGGAAATTAATCATTTTTAGTCATTTGTAATTTTAAATTCTTTATGTAATTATATATATTTAATCTTAAATTCTTTATTTAATTATATATATATAAAAAAAATTAAATATTAGGAAATTATAAAAATAAATTAAAGAATATAAATATTATTTAATTAAAATTGAAAATATTCAAGATGTAAATTACAAAGAATTTTTAATTTAAAAAATAAAAGAAAAAAGAATTTAAAATTAAATTATAAAATAAATTTTCTAATTTCTTAAAAAAGATTATTTAATTTTGGAAATTATCAATTTCAAATTCATTATTTAATTATATATTTAAATAATTAAATAATAACATTTTTATAATTTAATTTTAAATTATTTTTAATTTACCCCTTTAATATTTTCGATTTTTATTAAATAATATTTATATTCTTTAATTTTTTTATTATTTCCTAGTGTTTAAATTATATATATATATATATATATATATATATATATATATATATATTTATATAAATGAAGAATTTAAAATTTGATAATTAACAAAATTAAATATTCTTTTTAAAGAAATTAACAAATATTTTTTATAATGTTTAGAAGAATAATAACATTCTTATAAAAATATTATTCATTTAATACATCGGTTTAATTGTCACTTAAGGAAATATGACTGTTACAATTTTGGCGAGTATGTCCAATGGTTCTGCACCTTCCGCACCTACGCGATTAATGAAACTCTCCGGTAGATAGTATTCTATACGTACGTGAATGTTCAGGACCACGCGGTTGAACTTCTGGTGGCAACACACTATTAAGGCGGAGAATGTTGTCGGGAACTTCCCATTCAGCTTCATTTGATAGAAGAAATATAGTCTCTGCATACGCTGCTATCCAAGAATCAGCTGTGTAATAAGGAGAGCATAATGTTCTCCCTGCAAAGCCTCAATACATAGTTACCGCGACTCCATGCTCACATGAAAAACTTTCCAACTGAAATTGACTACAAGTGCATCTGTTATCAGTCAAGTCAACCATGTATGCCGTATTACGTGCATATTTCACAAAGAAGTGCGACCCATTCAATGGTTCCACATTCAACTTTCTCGCAACATTTGCACCTTTAAAAAGTTTCTCCTCTTGAGCCGGCGCTAGCACGCTCGAACAATTACGTGATTTCGCACGTCGATCGTGAAACCACTGTTGCAGCTTGTTACGAATGTTCTCAATCATTGCGAGGATGGGTGACTCTCAATTCTTCTTGAATAATGCATTGAGAGACTCCGCGTTGTTCGACGTCATAATATTGTATCGACGGCCTGAAAAATGTGAGCGACCCCAATGTTCAATCCCTAATTTTGTTAGATACTTCCAAGTTTCGAATGATTTCGTTCCTATTTTATCCATGAACCTATTACACTATTCAACACTCTGCACATCAGCCGCTCTTCTAAAGAATGAAACGATGTCTTTGCCCCGATACCTGGTCTTCATGTTGCTTTGTATATGGTACATGTATTAACCATGATGTGTCTCGGAAAAAACTTCAGCGATACCATTTCTCAAAGACTGTCCCCGATCAGTTACAAATGCAAGGTCCTCGACTTTCCTGATTACTTCCCTCAACTTTGTGAAAAACCAACGCATCGACAGATCATTCTCACTATCGACTGTACCGAATGCAAGATGGTAAATTTGGATATTGACATCTTGACATGTAGCAATAATCAACTTGCCTTCGTATTTAGATTTCAGAATTGTACCATCAACTAGAATTATGGGTCGCATGGCATTTCAAAATTCCCAAATGCATTGTCCAAGAGCCATGAAGAAAAATTTGAAGCAATTATCGCCCTCCGTCTCAATAAAATATGACGATCGAGGATTAGTTATCTCCATATTGTGGCAATACCTTGCCAATTTAGCATAGCTCTCCTCTGTCGATCTCATTAAATCCTCAAATGCGCATTCTTTGGCTTTTCAGTCCTTCTGGTAGCTCAAGACCACTCCGTACTCTCGACGGACGTCGTTAATGATGTTCGAATGTCTGTAGATCGTCCGTAGGTCTTGATACTTGTGCATTATCTGTCGATCAATAAACCAAGCACGGGCTTCTCTGTGATCACTTCGTCCAATTCTCACTTCAAACGTATGTTCTCGTGTATACTTGCGAACGACAAAGTAGTCGTTTGTGTCCATCTTCGCTGCTCGCAAATCTCGACTACAATTTTCGTCGACGCAGGCGATCGTCAACAACGACTTGGTTGATTTTTTCACTTTGAACTCAAAGTTGTATTTCATTGCAAGTAGGTGTAGAGATTTCTGTCAATCTTTCTTTGTTTCAAATAGTTGCTCGACATACAAATCATCATCATCGAAAATCAAACGCGAAGAGTTAGAGGACGGTCTACTCATTTCAACCCCTGAGGTCCCACCTTGCTTATGTCTCTGACGGGAAGCAAACAAATCTTCATTTGTAAATTTATTCTGATTCTCATTGTCGTGAACTATGGATGAAATTCTGTGCGTATCGACGATATCACGATGAGGAACATCTGTCTCTGGAATAACCACACCATCCTCACGAGCTATCTCCACAGCATCCAAAAAAGAATTACCATTGTGATCTCCTCCATCTGAATTACCTTCGACGACATCCTTCCTCGCTAAAGTCACGCAAAGAGGAGTCACGTGCTTTTGGTTCATAAGGACAGATATTCACTTCAGCATCTAAATCCTTATAAGTGACATGGAAGTTGATTCATGCTCGTTGAATATAAATTTCAATTCCATATCGTTCTGAGGGATCAACATTCATCTTGTTCTGTAAATCCCTATACAATTCTGCATATGATGTTCTTGATGTTATGGCAACTGTGACAGTACCACGTCTTTCGCTTGTATATTTTCATACCCATCAATCTCTTCATCTAGTTCGAAATCATCAATGTAACAAATCGGAACCAGGATTACATTCATATCTGCATGAAGAAATATAATTTTTAATTATAAAAAAAAATCAGTGGAATATCAATAAAAAATGTCTCTAACAGTTTAAACAACCGGTTGAAACAGCCGACTGTTGAAACAACTGACAAAACAGTCGGCTGTTTTCGCGTCTGTCCGACAATTTTCCGTCAGATCCATTTCGTCTGAACGATGTAGATGAATTTTTCTCTTATTCATTCTTATAAAAAATTATAGATCTATTGAAATTTTTTTATCTACGTTAACTAATATGGAGAAATAAATTTTATAGATTAAAAAATATACTAATTTGACGAAAACGAAATTAAACATGCGTAAGTATACTTACTGCTTCGAAGTGATTGATATAAAAAAAAAAAAATTTAATCTTCAACGTTCGATCGATTATTCAGATTTTAAGATTGAAGCAGATGAAATTTGAGAGAATTTTTAAGTGTTGAAATAAACAGATAATAAAAATTAGCTGATTTTGAAATTTTACGTAGAGAGTGTTTGATTTTTATTTGTTAATTAAATGGCAATATTGTCTTTAAATAAAATAATATTTTATTATCAAATTTTTGAAAAGTCAAGGTGAATTTAACTAGGTTGTTTTTAAAACAGCCCCAGCATTCGTATCCGTTATTAAACTGGGAAGTTGGACTGTTGGAGCTCTTAGCAAGACTGCGTTACCAAATAAGTATCAGATTTTTGTTTTCTATGGATTATTATCTCTGCTTCAAGGTTAGTTCTTTTAAAGTAATTATACTGCAGTCCTTTGTGCGTGAAGGATACGATTATCTCAGGATATTTACTCATTTGCAATTTGCTTTTCTCAATTTTAAACGGTGTTGGAATTATATTTGGGAAGTTTCTATTACAGTATAGTTTTAGGATTTTCATTCCTACGGATTGATTATTATTGGGCTGTTTATTATTGACCTAAATTAAAACTCCAATGGCATATGATTGAGTGAATTATCCGAATATATATGATTGTTCTGTAGTATTATTGGCATTTGATTCTGGTGTTTTGTCCATGAAGATACATTCTTGTGAAGAAAATTAGGTTCCTAATGTAGGAGATCACACAAAAAATTTCCGTATTTTCTTGAAATAATTATTAGTTCTCAATTAAAGAAATTTTCAATTGTAATGAATTATCTATTTGCATGATGATGGTTATCATCATAAAAATTAACAAATGGCTGGTAGAAAATGAGAAATGTAGATAAACTGTACATCTCTTTGTTAACAAACCTAAACCATTCTACAGCATCCATTTCGGTTACAACTTCTTTATAGGACATTGTATTCTCTGAGGTTTTTCAGAAAGTTGTCTCCAATTTTAGAGGAGTCTTTGACAAAAATGGCCGGGTATCCAATTGGAGCTTCCACCCAAGCCTCAGAAGCTTGTTTGGAATATAGTTTTCCTGTCGAAACATGCTTCCATGAACAGTTTTCTCCTTCTGGAAAATAGGCCCTAACCATTTCCTTGCCTTTATCTAGAACAGGCACTACTAGGATCTCTGTGCCTACTAGAAATTGCTGATATGTTAATGTATGCACGTATTCATCTCCTGGATAGTGGAGGAATAGATGGCGACAAACAGGTAGGCCCTTTTCAGAGGCTTCCTGTACAATAAACATTAATGGAGACAGTTGGATTCATGGACGGATCCAAGATTGGATTTGAGACCGGTCTACAAAATTTCAAGCCGAGCTACTATGCGAATAATTAAAAAAAATTACACATGAAAAAATATAATTTAATTTAACGGGGCTAAAGGGCTTAGGCCCTGTTTGAGCCATTCAGTTGGATTTCAGTTCCAATTGCTTCGAGTTTTTACCATCAACACTGAAATTACCTTAACTAGTTGGATTCTGTAAAACTTCAAAGCTTTGTATATCTTGGCATAGCGTGTGAAATGCGATAAAGTTCTCTGGTTGGAGTAGAACTGGCCGTTGCTAGTTGGTTTGTTTCCCTGATTGAAATGTCAGTAATTAGCAAACAATTGTGAAATCTCATGGTACTAAAAAATGAAGAATAATAAAATTTAAAAAATCAGAGGTAATGCTATGTACAGTGATGATAAGATGCCAATTTATTTGTTAAGTACAATTAGATTTGAAGTTGATTTCCCACTTTCCCTTTGAGCAACAACATGTACAATATGCACTGAAACGAGCTCCTTGCATGATGATATTAGAATGTGTAAATTTTTTTATACATTTTACAGGGCAATCTTTCAACTTACTTCATGTGTCCGGAAGACAACGGAGAATGCATTCAGCTCCATCCACTGCAAGAGTAGTTCTTTGCTCCTTTGATACTTAAAAAATGTTAATTTCACAGACAGTAGCCTCCAATAACACTATGATTCAAAGCATACCCTGAAAGTCCACTGCTCTGAGCAATCCTACCACCGCACTCTTTATCCCATCATTAAGCTTGCCAACTTACCATTTGATCACCTTCCCAAAATACGGTCGCTTATTTTGGAATATTCCTGAAACCAGCCCTCATGAAGAAAACCAGGGCCTCTTCTGGATCTTCCTTCTCCTTACCCACGAGACTACTTTTTTCATTCTTCTTCAAATTCCCTGTCTATTTTTGCCCATAGCTCTGGGTATCTATTATGGGTCATAATTGGATCTTCACCTATGAAATTGTAAATCAACTTGGTTAGACAATGGATTTGAATGTTTGGACTAAAGGTTCGGTCATAAGTATGTCATAATTGCATTTTTCTCAAGAAGATGTAATCATTGTACACATTATTATGAGAAGCAAACAGAAGAAATTTATGAAGCGGAAAAAGAGTTGTGATATGTAATTGAATTTTTTCTAGTTCTATTTTTCATTTTTACCTAAAGACTGAAGTGAGGTGACAACATAAGTTTGACTTCAACCTGAATAAAGGCAGGCATCAACTGGCAGGCCTTCACCAAAATCAGCCATCCATCCCCGCACTCCATCATCCACCATTTTTTGCTAAATCTGTTTGAACTAACTTTCTGTCTTTGAATGGGTCAGATCCTGCATTCCAACATTAAAAGCTGTATTAGGAACCATATATGGGTCTCCATTTTTCTCCTTCACTAAGAGTGTGTTTGGTGCACATGTTTGGAGTAAAAATGCATTTTCATTGTTGATGTGATGTGGAATATGTGGTTGAAAAATAAGGAAAAGTTATTGATGTGATGGAAAATATTATTTTATTGAAGAATATGTGATTGAAAATGAATAGAAGAATGAGAATGAGAATGAGAATGTGGCTCAAACATATCCTAAGATGTCTAACTTCATCACCTCCTCAAATAGGTTTCTTTTTGCATTATGCTTTTTCGCATTTGTGAGTTGGAGGACCGTCATCAGACATATTATACCTGATATTAATTATAATTGCTAATGATAGAGTTGCATACCAGAGATAAACAAGGATTGCAATATGTCATCACTTTAATATCCCATGCACCTAGATCTTTGATTAATTGGCACCATCCTGAATACCTATTTGAATCCACTTCCGAGTTCCACCAAAGTTGTGATCCAATAACTGTCTTCCTCTGCCCTACCCAGTCCTGCATAACTCACATAGGATGAAATTTTTAACCCATGATCCCTTAATCATTTCCAATATTCATGATCATATGTCATCCCCCAACTTCAAAGTAAAAATATAAGGAAAAATGACATATAGTAAATGTTGGAAATCGGTTAGACTTCGTGTCAACTTGGCCAAATATTCGACCCGATATGTTTAGGCAAATAGTTTGCCGCTCCGCCGCTTCGGGGCTCCTAAACAGGGATCGACCTGCTCGGTCAAGTCACGGGTTCGATTGTCCCCAAAAGGAAATTTTGATTTCCATGTATATTTGGCATGTTGAAACCAATTTCGAATGAATGAGAAATTGCGGTCTAAAGTTGGAGGAAATTTAGAAGAAGCCATATAACACCGTCGCTCGAACGACCAATTCTCTGAAAGTGTTGCTCGAGCGAGAATCTAGCGAAGTGAACCGAGGCTTCTTTTCGTAAAGTTGCGTGATTTTGTTCGCAATCTTTCACCTACACCTTTTCATCCTCTATATAAAGGACCCTATGCACGACCATTTGTGCACACCATCTCATACTTTATATTGAGAATCATTCTATCTCTTGCAAATCATCTTCCTCCTTCATTTCATATAATTTCCTTGTAGAGAGGGAAACTCCGTCGAAAGTTCGTCGTTTCTTGTGGTTTGAAGTGCTGTCACCACAAGAAGAATCCGTTGTATCTTGGGAGACAAGTGTCGTACACCGTGAGCACCATAAGCGGGCAATATTGTTTTAAGGAGAAAGTGCCACCACTTGCATCGGATTGCCATTTCTTCTTCTTCTCCTTTTCTATTTTTATTTTCTGGTTTTGTGCAGTCACATTTCTACACTCGTTTCCTTCATATAATTGTGGTTTGATTACGCTCCTGCGGGTCGAACCTTTAATCTTTGTTCATTACTTACAAACAATCATTTCCTGCTACTTATAAAGCCCACATCCAACAGTAAATATATAGATTCTAGGTTCAAGTTTATTAAAGACATCTTAATGAAATAATTCCATTTCTATATTAACTTATAGGTTATTGTTCAACCTGCAACCAAAATGCTGATACTGGAGTTTCATGAGCCTGCAGCTCCTTCCACATATGACGTACTGTTCCAGTGCCGCCTTGCAATCCCACGACAGCACCTGAAATTATCCAATCAGGAAGTTTTTGAGGTCTCCCAATGGTTTCTGTGAAGTGTTCAATAAGCTCAGTAGGTGAGTTCCCATGCAGTATTCTACCTTCAACCAAATCTCCATGTATCTACAAGAATTTCCTATAGTTGCAGATAATAAGAAAGCGAAGATTGTGGTTCTTGAGTAAACCTTATCTGAATGGAAACTCAATATGCAGGGAATATGTCTTTCTTCCTTTCCCTGGGGAAAGATGCAGTTACAGAGACTCGTGTTCTGTTTCATGTTTTCCTTGTTTGTACAGACTTTAAAAATTAGATTTATGGCGTGCAGGAGTATCTTTATTCTTAGTCATCAAGGTTTTGAACTACACATACTCTTTAACACCTCCAGGGATCATACCATATCAATAGACATAGTAAGGTAGCCATCGTGGAGTTTTGGATTATGCTTATAATCCTGAATGCCAACTGCTATTTATGATGACTGTACAATGTATTGATGAAGATTTAGATACCTGTATCTGGACTCTTTCATCTTTTGTTAGATCAAATACTGAATAGTTGTATCCTTCAAGGTAAAGTGACCTCATTTTTGATGTCATATAAAAAGGTGAAGGAGCCTAAGTTGTACTTTCATCACCCCCTGCCCTGCATTTAGACGAAAGCTCATGTTAAAATGGTGATTAATCTGATCATCAACTATTAAAGATATTTTATATGTAGTTTACCTGCAGCTAACCAAATTCGTTGCAAATGTGATGGGTTGATCACCTCTCCCTATGCCTTGCTCTTGAACAAATATTGGCACCCTCTTCCCCTTGAAGTCCATATGTGAAAACTGCTCACCAAAACCATAGAATTTTTCGCTTTTTTCACTAGAATATGTAATGCATATCCTATTAAAATCAGTAATACCTTCGTTCTTCATTACTACGTTTTCCTCTTCTGCCGGTGAAACTGTTATAATTCCTCTCTTCCTCGAAAAATATCTACTACATCCAACTCGAAGTCTTCGAATTCGACCAAATTTTGAAGTGAAGCTCTGTAACTATAAGTTCGTGGAGAAAGCTTTTGCCGATGTTCCACTTTTGGTTTTGCTAGTCTCACTTCGAATCCAATTTTGTTTTTGTTTTTCTGATCAAACAGCATCCAGTACTTAGCATAAGTGGACGGTTTTTTTTTCTATTAATTTAGAACTTTGTATATTGTTCTTCCTTTTCTTCACACTGAAAATCTTCCCAGTAATCAGAAGAGCAGGTAACTGTATTACTTTGTTCTGTCTTTCTTGATCCAGTACTTAGCATAAGTGGACGGTTGTTTTTCTATTAATTTAGAACTTTGTATACTGTTCTTCCTTTTCTTCACACTGAAAATCTTCCAAGTAATCAGAAGAGCAGGTAACTGTATTCCTTTGTTCTGTCTTTCTTGATCCAGTCTATTGCTAAAAGACGTAAAATCTTGATTATTTGCACGTAAAGCGATATCAGATGTATCAATGGTCCTGATATTATCAATAGTTTGATGATTGGATGTCAAGTGGATATCTCTGTCTTTGATAGCAATTGATCCCACTGCTGCAGAAACAAAGGATCGTCCTGGGACAGTCGACCACATGGATCTTGAAGGCTGAAACTTGTGGAATATACAGAGACCCGCCATTTTTGGATGACCACTTCAACTGAAAATCCTTTCCAATGTCATAGATCAGTTCTGAAGGGGCCGACAGAGAATCGAATAGAAGATTTCCATGAATACAAGGGAGAGTTTGCGGGTTTGAAGGAAAGGGGTTGTTGAGGTGTTTATGGTGTTTCTTGGTTATTTTCAGGGATGCCATATGGGATTATAAGAATTGAAAGGAATATACTATTAGCTATATATACAGATTCAGGGAGTATAACGTTTTTGTGTTTCTTTTCAAGATTCTGTTAGTTTTTAGATGGAGGACAGGTTCCCCTTTCGGACGTAATGTGGGAAACTGATGATTAAAATGTGAAAATGGAAAGATGTGTATGAATTTACCATTCTATCCTTATTTATTGACATTTAGGGTCCGTTTGATAGGTATGAATTTCATGAAAAATGTTAAATCCGAGAAAAATGAATTCCACTTTGACCGTTTGATACGAAAGTAGAAATGAAATTCAAATTTTAAAGTACAACCACTTTAAGCTGCATTCTTTATTTTCGTGGAAAACGAATTTCTATGGATTTTGTGGGTTTTTTTTTTTTTCCAACTAACATGGAATTGCAATTCATTTCCACATTTGTCTATCAAATGGACCCTTATAGTAATCCAAAAGTGCATTAGTTTTCCAATTTTGACCATTTAGAAAGAAAGATTCAAGACTTTGAAATTTCGATTCTGGGTTCTGAACAAATTTTGAATTGGTCATATGAAACTAGAAGATGAGAGTAGAATGAAAGGGGTTCACTTTATCGACTCTAAGTTTATTGTATATAGAACTTAATTTGTTATTCGTTTATCTTCATATGAGTTTGTGTAGAAGTTTTATGGTCTTTCAAATTGCAATTATCTGAAATCGAGATAGAGATTAGAGTAATAATCTATAGTTGTGTACCAGGAAAAAAAAAATGCAATTTGAGTTAACATAGCCCATTTTTCTTTGGTAGAATAAAACTAGGCGGGAGGGCACCTAGACGATTTTCTTGCAATATTCAAATGTGTACTCAAATAATAATAATAATAATAATAATAATAATAATAATAATAATAAAAGACTGATAAAACTGTGCATCAAGATGTGAATCAGGTCACACTCACTTAAATCAGTAGCATTTTTTACATAGAACAAAAGCAAAACTCAAATTCCTTTACAATACGGCATTTTATTTTGTATTCATTTGGAATTTAAGTGTTTTAGATAGCATAGTGATGTGAACTCACGTCGCAGTAGTAGCTTCGAGATTCACAAAAGATTGAATCACAACTCAAAAAAGTTAAAAGTCTGATTTGAAACTTGACCCAATACTTTATTGAATCAAGAAATCAAAGTTATGGAAGAACTTGACCCTTTAATTACAAAAATTATGAACGTTGTTATGAATTTGTTGTACATTACAAAGAGTATGAATCTTTATAGTACAATTAATAAGCTTTTTATAGGCATAAAACAAACTCCTAATCAAAACAAAACTCCAATTCTAAAGACAAATCCAATTAAACTAGAGAATTACAAAACAAATCTGAATAAAGCTAGAACACTGCCAATAGCGAAAATACCATTAAACTAATTCAAAACATAAAAAATGCAAAAATAGACCCCTAAATAACCGATTTTGACCCCCAAAGTTTGAAACTTGTGCAGAATCGAAAGATGTTTCCAAATTGTACTCATGACAAAAATTCGACAACCGACCAGAAAGTTATACGCATTTTTTGTACATCATGTATGTTTTTGCATATTCTTTCCAATTTTTAATTGGTTTAGGATCTTCTCTTCTAATTAATCCGGATCAATCCGAAACATGCAATAGATCCTTATTAGCTTGCCTTCCATGATTCTCATTTTTCCCTCTTCAAGAAGATCCACTCTCGAATCTTGACACTGAAATTGAAAATATATTTTCTTCTTGAACTTTCTTCACCTTTTTTTTTTTTTTTTTTTTTTTTTTGAAGTTTCTTGATTTTTCTTGACCCTTCTTTGCTCTTTCTTTCACTCGAAAATAAAAAGAGAAAAAAAAATAAACATGATTTTAGAGTCAAAGCTCTGATACCAACAAATCTGAACCCACGTAGTACTAGTAGCTCCGAAACTCACTAAAGATTGAATCACAACTCTGAAAGCTAATATTCTGATTTAAAGTTTGACCCAATAATTTATTGATTCAAGGAATCAAAGTTATGGAAGAACTTGACCTCTTAATTACAAAAATTACAAACGTTGCTATGAATTTGTTGAACACCACAAAGAGTATGAATATTTGATAAGTTCGGAATGTTTTAATGCCACAAATATTGAAAATATTTGATAAGTTTTGTTCAATAATTAAAAACAAGATAGAAAGTGAAAATTTCACATTATCATTATTTCTCAAAATTTAATGTCTTTATTGTACAATGAATGAGTCTTTTATAGGCATAAAATAAACTCATAATTTAAAAAAAAAAAAAAAAAAAAAAAAAAAAAAAAAAAAAAAAAAAACTCTAATTCTAAAGACAAATCCAAATCCAAATAAACATTTTTTGTACATCATGCACATTTTTGCACATACTTCATATTCCTTTCATTTTCTAATTAGTTTAGGATCTTCTCTTCTAATTGATCTGCATCAATCTGAAATGTGCAATGGATCCTTTCTAGTTTGCCCTCCATAATTCTCATCATATAGCATTCAATTGGAATGATTTTTCAAAATGAAATAAAAAAAAAAAAAAAAAAAAAAACTTAAAATGTTATTGAAAACATGCCAAACTAGACAAGATCGAAAAAAGTAACTTATTCACTTGAAGATACAACGGTTTATTTAGCTAAAAATGTTGATAAAAATTTAATTCAAAGTCAACAATTAATTTTAACAATACATTTCATGAAATTCATAACTTTTATTAGCCTTTCAACTTTACATTTTATCAGCTTTTATGAAAATCAGATATCTAGCAAAATAAAACCAGGTCATAAACATTAGTTTCTATATTATGGAAGGGCCTTATAATTCGTGATTAAAAATAGAAACATTGCTTGAACCTAAGTTTTATAAGTAATACAATGTTAGTTAGAGGTACAAATCTTTGTCACCTTAGGCATGTAAAGTGGTCAATTAAATGACTTGTTTTGAACACGTGATTACTCGCATTGGTATAAACCCATCGGGAAATTTGTTATATTTTCAGGATCCATGCAACATTCAGAAATTGAGCTCTTGTTACGTACATAGTCGTATATACAACCAGATTCTTATGATTATGAACCTCTTTAATTTTAGCCAATTTTCAAGCTATTTGTTTGTTTTTTTTATTAGAATAGTTCTGTAGTTCCAAAACCATTAGTTTGTATGTATTGTTGGGCATGAATTGGAATTGTGTTGAGTCATGACAAATTTCACAATGTCTGGCACACGAAGATTCAAGATCACGTTGTGCCTAATAGGGAGGGCGTTAAAACGTGTAACACAATCCTCTTTACACCACTAATCTTGCATTTTAATTTCAAAATAAATATAAATATGGTTTCAAATTTTAACTTCAAAATAGATATTAATATGATCACTCAATAGATATACAAGTATTTAATATTGTATGGACGTTAAATTTGGTAATATCATTGAATGCAATCATGTACAAACGTGATCAAGAATAATAAATCAGTTGTTCAAGGGCTCAAATAGAGCAGACTAGCTAAAGAAGCATAACCAGTTCATCTTGTCCTAGTTTGGTTAGGGATTCTTGTTTTTTAAACGTTGCGGTAGACAATATTGCAGCGTTTTTTCAACGTTGCCATAGACCCTTTTGCAGCGTTTTTTAAACGTCGCGGTAAAGCATTTTGCAACGTTTTTCCAACGTTGCGGTAAACTCTTTTGCAACGTTTTTTCAACGTTGCCGTAGACATTTTTGCAACGTTTTTTCACCGTTGCGAAAAGTTTTTTTGAATTTTTTTATTTTGTCAATTGACCAACAAAATTGAAAATGTGAACAAATTTTGGAATTGCATAAAAATTGATAATTTCATTACAAATTTTTGAATCAATACACTTAAATATTATAATGTAATATAACACAATCTAATTAAAAAAAAGTAGGGATTAAAAAGTTTTTGTTGCATCATCTATAAAGTAACATGTCAAACACACGACCAGGGGTACCTACTACAACATGGACCCCACTCGAAAGAATACGCTGATCTTCACGTACACCAGTACCTCCAACACAAGCGAGAACCTTAACCACGAGATATATTTTATCCTGTGTCTGCATCTATTAGTACAACATGAATTGCAGCACCCTGCTCCCCCTTTACCTTTCCCCCAGTGAAGAGAGGAAGAGAAATCCTATACTTAAAACAGAGAAAATGACAAAGCAATATGATAAGGATTTGCGATGCATGAACAACCTTCAACCTTCCTTATTGTTCATGAAGTAAAAATATTGCCACCTGCCTACACATTTTCCTTATTTAACCTTTATAAACAAGGTAATTTATTTTTTACAAAGTTCAAATATAGGCTAAAGCAACTCAGTTACATTGGATATAGCAAGTAGAGAAGGCCTGGCAGGGGAACATGAAATAATTAACTGGATGGTTCATTGATGAAGGTAATCGTGGTTCTTAGCAAGCTATATGCCAGTTTGGTGAAAAGCCACGGGTGAGAAGCAAATCCAAGGTGAGTAGTTGATAGAATTTTATAAAGCTGAAGCCCAGTGGGTTACACCCTATTTGTACACAAACAAGGATATAAATTTTTAAATGGTTATCATTTATCAACATTGACACGACAAATAATAGGGAAATTTTTTATATAAAGACTATTAATTTGGTGACTCCAGTGATTAGGTCTATTCATCATAATACGAATGAAGAAATTAAACCCCAAATAAGTTTAGAAGAGTCATCCCCGTATGATAATTTCAATACAGCCATTGTTTGCCTAAATTAATACCACAACTCCAGAATAAAGCCCTTATGATTTAAAAGAATCTATTCTCTACTTAGAGTCTGTTTGGGTCGGATTAAAATCTGATTTTAATTTAAATCAAAGTCAAACAATCAATATTAACCACATCTTTCATTGGTCCCACAACTTTTCAACCACGCATTTCAAAAACTTCTAACACAATCTACTAAAAAATCTAATTTTAATCTCAATCAAACACCCTCTTAATTCGAAAGGAAGAAAATTTGGTTGACAATTACACACATGGGAAGGAGGCTCACGATGAATAAAAAAATCGTTGGCCCCCTCCTGTGAGGACGTTGTCAACTGAGATTGTCAACCTCGATTGTACAACTAGCAAAACTCTATTTGGTAAAGATGAATAGGCTATGTTAAAATATAATAAGATAGAAAAGTTATATATTTATGGAATAATACCGTGAACACTGTTAAGGAATAAATCACACATTGAATATGGATAAATCTAAAAGGATTTGAATTAGTAAACAATGTTGACTTTTACGATGAAAAAAATTAAATATTTTACGGTTCATATTCCTTTTCAAATATGCATTAAATAAATTTTGTGATTTTTTCTTCCAATTATATATATATATATTTTTTCAAAGCATGCTATTCATCTTTTTCATCTGGAAGACGAGACTCGGTCGATGTAACTCAAATTGGATCTTTTTAAATTTTAAACATAAGTTGATTAACTCAAAATAGGAAAGAAAGAAAGTTGTTTGGAAATATTTTTATAAAATTAGTAACGTCTTTTAAACTACAATTTTAAGTAATGTAAATTTTTAGCTTGCTTAAGGCGAGAAATATCAGGTTCTATTTCTTTTATTGGTCAGTGGCATAATAATGTAGAGGGAAATTATATTCACATCGCATATTTTATTTTTTTACACCATATTTTAATTACACTTAAGGTTTTTAAATATTTACTCATTATAGTATTGATGTCCCTAACGATTTTTTTTATGATATTTTATCCCCGAACTTTCCATTAGTTAACATACTTTGTATTTAATAACAATTTATATCCAAAGAGTTCGTTGAAATAGGTTAATACAACTTATTTTTTCATCATATTTTGAAAAATAAATAAATGAAAAAATACAAACAAATATTTTGACATAAACCGTCATCAAGGATGATGTGTACTAATTAATGTAAGGTTGAAGATAAGAATTCGACGAATAAATATTGAGAAAATAATTGTTACAACGAGCAAAGTTGAGGAACTTAATGCAATTAAAATGTGGTCCAAACAAATAAAAATTGTAGTGCCAATGTCACCACCCTAACATAAAATATGAACTTCATAATTATTTAATGAAGTGTTTTAAAGCTGTTGACCCAAAAAATTTAGAGGGACAAGAATATAAATGTCAAATAGCGGTGAAACTAGGATCAAACCGATAGTACAAATAAATATATCAACCACAAAAATTGACCAAAATTAAGTTAGATTTTCAAATTAAATAATATATACACAAAAGCACCCATTTATGATTAAATTTGGGTAAATTTTGATTTTGATTTTTTCTTATGGTGGAATGTTTAATCTTTTAGTATTTTGTTAGGTAATTGAAATAAATTTGAAATGAAAGATCGAGTAAATTGAGATGGAAATGAAAAATGAAAATAATTTGAAAAGATAAATAATTCACATCAACAGTATTTTTCATTTCTTAATAGAGTTACTACCTATTAATTTATTAAACTTTTATAAACTCTAAGAGTCCGTTTGATTCAAAGATGGAATATGGGTGAAAAGAAAACGAATTGTAGGGAATTAAATTGCTTAGAACTTGTTTTTAATGAGAATTGTCAATTAATTGTATTTGATTGGTATAATTTTTCACCCGAAATATGTTAAAATTTTCTATTTTTTGGTGTTCGTTTGACTTTATTTTTCATGAAAATTGTTAATTAAAATGATAGAATTTCTTACAATTGGAGATAAAATTTGTTTGGATCGATCGCCAAAAAAAAAAGGAAATTTTTTTGTTTTCGTTTGACTTTGTTTTACATGAAAATTGTCAATTAAAGAGATATATTTTTTTACAATTGGGGGGATGAAATTTGTTTCTATTGCCAAAAAAAAAAAAAAAAAATAACCTAAAATGTGGGAAAACCAATTCCACAAAATCGAGAAAAATGTACACATGTGGAGGAAAGTTGGAAAATCAATTTCATGGAAAAAAGTGCTATCAAACAGGCCAAAAGTGATAAATGAAATTAATTTTCCAACTTCCATAGAATAAAGGTCTATTAAACAAGGCCTAAATGTTGCTTCTCTTTTTTACTTTTTATTATCTCACAATGGAATATCTTTAGAAATCGCGCTAAAAATATGTGGGCTAATAGCGGTACATGCAATTCTTATGAGTCTTTTGCTGCTTTCAATGTAGGAAAATGCTATTTGTAATTTGTATATAATAATAATAATAATAATAATAATAATAATAATAATAATAATAATATACAAATTGATGATATGAAAGAGAGAGAAACGGAAAAAGATTGATGACATGAAAGAGAGATAAACGAAAAAAGAAAAAAAGGAGAAAAATAAAATAAAGTCCGTTAATACAATCCACATCATAAAATCGGTACATTAATACAATAATGTACAAGTAGCTTTGAAAATTATAAATAATATAACTTTTAAATCATTCCCACTAGCATAATCGACAAATCGAACACAGGTCATCCGATTAGTGGTTAATAGACTAATTGCTTGTTTTTATTTATTTTACAGATTTCAATTTAAGTGGTTTTTAAGCATTAATTGGATCGGAGATTGGACCGATTCTCCATTTTTCGATTGAATCGATAGGTCCAATCCAATTTCATAACATTGATAAATACACAATCATGTTAATTTGAGAAATACTTTGAAATAATTTCTTTTGAAACTCTCGAACCTACAAGATGTTTAGGTGTGCCGACTAAGAATAACGAAATATGGTGAGATGGTTGTTTATAGAAAATAACCTCGATGTATTCTTGTACTTAATTTTTATTAATATATTAAAGGCTATATAACCACATGACGTTTAAACAAATTGTTTTTACTTTTCAATGAGTCCATAATTCATAAATCGTTTTTACTTCATTTTTTGATACTACAATATTTAAGCCCGCAATCTTAGTTCATTTGTTATTGAAATGTTTGTTGTAATTTTATCATTCAATCACACTCTATAATTCTCAGTTTACTTTATTAATTTTTAATTTTAATTTTTGTCAAGTCAATTTATTATTTATTTGAATTTTATTTTTATAGTAGAAAAATATTATAATATTCATCAACTTTATAATGTATATATTATTTGATAATATAAAATTGTTCTATTTTATTGACTAATCAAATTCATTAAATAAATTGTCATAAAACATGTTTATGGCTAAAAATGACGTGACATGATTAGATCAACTAAAACATGACATGACATGACATTGAATGATCGTGAATGAATTGTGCAATTTAAGAAGTTTGAACAACGATCTCATCCAAGGAAGGCAAATCAATACAGTGTCAAGCTACTCATATAGAAGCTTATTAAAGATGAGTTAATTTTATTATTATTATTATTATTATTATTTTTGGATTACGTTTCATTATTGGGGCCCCCATCTGCTCTGTCCCTAGGCCTTAGTGGAGGGGTAAATTGCAGGTTATGCCTCCAAGGGTGGAAGACTGTCCTTTAACTCCCACTTATCAAGGGTTTCACCCATATTTTAGGATTCAAACCCTCAACCAACAGGTGCAAGCGAGACTAAATTTTTTTCACCCTCCCCTTCACCACTTGGAGATGTGCCATGGGGGCAAAATGGGTCTAATTTTATTTGCTTGAAACTTGATCTTCTTCTTTTCTTTTTTAATAAGAAAAACTTTGATCTTCTACCGGCTCTTCCGCTTGCGATAGTTCTTCGAGGTCATACCTTCAATCTTATGTCAATTTTCAATTGAACCCAGACAACTTTGAAGCTTTTTACAAAAAGGAATAAATTTGGCATACTCAATTTTACTCCCCTAGCTTTGTGGTACCATATCTTGTCTATACCTAATAGGGACTTCTCGAATCAAAATTCATACCTGAACTAAGAGACTGAGATCAAATTTTGATTTCAGTGCAATAAATTGCATTAAGCTTCTCAAGGCTGAAAATTTGATCTTGAGATCGGATGAGAAAAATTTATTGAACCGATCGGATAAGTACTTTAGAGTCCATTCTCGCCTTGCAGGTCAAATTCATTTAAAACTTGTTTTTCGTGCAAATTTTTCATAACTGAGTTATGAAATTGAATTCTAAATTTTCATTCTTACAACATACGAAATAAAAAAAAATACAAATAATTAAATCCATTAATTTGCATTGTATTAGAACTTTACAAACTAATTATTGGATTTAAGATGATACAAATTTATGTATTTGAATTTTGATTTCAACCTCCAGAATAATCAATTAATTTGAGCCGTTATAATTCACTAATCAATGATTCGATTAAAAATTGGAATCCACTCCTCTTCATTTTGATAATTTTTCAACATTCTTAAATTAAAGTATGGTGGTCCGATGGCTCCAAATTAAAGTTTACTGATCTAGTAGTAATTATAGTGAAAGTTGAGTGACCTCGATCCAATTCACCCAAATATTTTCAATTGATATTTACAGTGAAGTGAACGTGGGTAAATTTCATTGGCCAAAGTACTTCCCCCTCTCACAATTATATATATACTTCACTCAAATCTTCCTCTCCAAGTTTGATCTCCATTTTCACGGTTTGTCTCTCTTCCAGTTCCATTTTTGTTGGTGTTAGCTTTCTTCTAGTTCACGTGTTTTTAGATACAGTTTTGAAATGATTTTCACTAATCCTCTCAGGAACACTATTCTGCTCGAGGAAGCAAAGTTTTGGTGAGTACAAAAATTTCAATTCTATTTGGTTTTTTGTTTATGCATTTCTTCTATTGTACTTATGATTACACTATACTAGCTATGGAGGAAGAAAACCGTGGGTACATTATGGACGAGGAGGAAATCCGTGGGTACGAGGGAAGCATGCTTAAGGAAAAACTCCAGAAACTGAATAAGGTTTGAGTTAAAATAGATTTCAAATTTCTTGATAGAACTGGGCAAATGTGAGATTGTATTTTATAATTTAATGAATTAATCACTTATCATCCTTCATTTGCACTTTATTTGTATATATACCATGGCTTGGTTGTTCCAGACAAACTTGTAGTGGATCTTTGGAATATGTAAACGGATTAAACTGATTGTTATTGGAGAGATCTAATGGTTTGATGTGAAAGTAGAAGTTTAATTGGATTGGGTTGGGTTGAAAAATTGAATTTGAGGTTGGGTTGGTACCCGATGAATTTAAAAAATAATAACTAAGATGAATTACTTGCATTCCTTCAATTTAATCGAGATGTGAGGGCGAGTGAGTAATTTCAGGAATATAAATATCATTTGGAGAACAGTAGAATATGTCCAGAAGGATAGTTAAGACATCTCAACTTAAACATTATTCCCCAATGCCTTTAAGAGATTTGAAAAGTGTTGTGTGCATTTGACATATTTGAGGGGTCGTAGAATTCCTTTCTCTGATTCCCAACACCGATTCCTTTCAATGTTAAATAATATTAGATTCCCAAGGTTTAGGAACTGGGGGGGGGGGGGGGGTGATTGAACCCTTCACCAGAAACAATAGCATTTCCACCAAAATTCAGTTTACTTGAGTTTGAGGCCTTAGTTAAATATGAACCAATCAATATGAAAATCTCCATTCAATTGAAACCACTAATTACTAGGCGGGTCTAGATCCACAACCACTAGTTTGTGCATCCAATTCTAGCACTAGGAATTACCACATATGTGCTTCTAATAGAGCCTACTGTCAATGTTCCTGCTACGAGATCAGCACTGGTATATGATCCATCACCATACGACTAATAATAAAAGCACGTTTTATTAGCCTTGCCACATGTTACTCAAGATATGCCTTATGTAGGAAATGTCTATTTGTGCTTGTTTCAATCATATTTTTATTTCCAATTTTTATATCTTAAGTAAAATTCATTAATGAAATTGTTGTTTCTGGTCGACCTGAACACCTTATAGGACCGGCAAACCAAGGAACAACTCAATGATCTATTATGTCACATGGTTGAATTTTCTGATATGTGATTAGTTAAACTAGTTAGGCAGGGGATGTAAAAGTTCTACTTCTGCTTCGATTTAATGTGAAATCATTGTCATTCTCTATTTATAATTTCCATATGAAGTTTTCTTACCAAAGTACATCACAATTTAAAATATTTTGGAGTCTACGAAAATAGTTAAATTAGATAAAATTATAATAAGTTAATGCCTTTTTAAGTCCCAAGAGATTTAATTGGAAAAAAATGCCTTTTAATTCAATTACAGCTTTATTAGCTTACAAGAAACGGTATTGGTAAGCTTAGTTCTTTATTTGCATATGAAATAACACATGCCAACAATTTAAGTGTAATAACCTCCGGTAATAATTTTAAAATATCCGAAATTTATGAGATGTTATATATAGGATAATCACCCCATTATTTCATTTTAAAATATTCTATTTCAAGATTTAATTTCAGTTAATCTAAAATAACATAGTCTTCCTATAGGGAGATGAACGTAATTCGATACTAGGCATACATATTTTAATAAGTGGTCGTCAGCAGCTGCTGCAACTTCTGGTCGCGATGGCTACTGCTGCTGCTTCCTACCACAAGCTTCACTTTGGTTTTGTCTTTAGTTTGTTCCATCTCTATCTCCTACTTCTCCAACAAGATTTCCATGCTATGGGTTTTTCATCTCTAAAATCAAACTCTCTATTATTAAAAAAAAAAAAGAACAGCAACTTTTAAAAAAAAATTGGAACCCGAAAACCTATCATCTTCTCTTGATACACAAGTGTAGAAAAATTGAAAATAAATACATAAAACCTAATGCCTTATGGTTTACAATTTTTCTAAAGAAAAGTACATCGTATTACAACAATGGAAATAAATAAATTCTAGAGCCAAAAGTAATTATATATTAACATCTACTTTAAAAATATAAAGTAATAAACATGTCAAATCAAATAACCTAACACCACACATACTAAAAATGCATTTTAAACTAAGATTAAAAAATTAATCCTACTCAAGGCTCTCAATAACCATTAGCTCTGATATCATTTGTTGGTTATTGGATTTAATCATCACAATAGAAAATTAATTTTTATTTGAAGATTAAATCCAAGTGAATAATGAATCTTAGATCATCTTGAGGTCATTGGATTTTGTTTTTAAATCCTCATACATAAAGGTGACATGATAACCTTAAAGGAGCTTTTAATGGGTAGCCAAATGTTTCCTCCCTTAAATCTTCTCCATTGTTCTTTTTTAGGTGCCTCCCTTTTGGGGAATATGAGAGAATGTGGCTAACCCTAAAATATATTTATAATACTCAATTAGCGTTTCATAATTGTACAATTTTCCTTGGATTTTATTGTAGTAGACCAATTAAGTCACACACTATTATTAGAGCCAAGGGAGGGACCTAACGGGGCTCACAAGATTCAAGCTCCAATAGATGTTTTTAATTAGGTCAACTGTTGACCGATTGGATACATCTATGAATCCCAGCTTATTCTACCAAAAGATTGAAATTGCACTCTCGAGTTGAGTGATAATTATGGAAGCAAATTATGATCCGATAATAATATCCTTCGACCATTGTTCTACAAGTTAACCCTCATTTGACCGCCAATATGTTGAAATCGACAAAATGACCATTTTGCCCTTCAACATGTATTACCCAGTAAGTCCCATTTTTATAATGGTAATTCGTTGTGAACTAATCACAATATAGAGTCTAGCGATCCCATCATCATACTACTAAGCTCAGATTCAACTGCCTATAGAAAATGCCTCCGGGTGACGATTGTCTCATTGTGATGATTAACGAATTTCATTATTTAAAGTATATGATCTCTAACCGCTTCGCTCCGATTCCTAAAGCACCGAAATCAATCTTCTAATTAAAACTTCACTCATTGGTACCTCAAAGAACTTGAACTAGCAATCGAATGTACATTACTCGCTTAGGATTTAGGTGACTCGCTTCATAATCGAGTAGAGTCTCATTCCGAGCGGCCACAAATGAGTCATCTACTCGGTCCCGTTCGATATGCATCAAATCACATTATCTTTTTATTTTCAAATATAAACAAATCTCAATCAGAACAATACAATCTTATCAACATAAAGCGTCCAACTTTATGTACAGATTGTGAACGATATATTTTGATCACGTCACAAATTGTGTGTCACTATACTTGAACCATCGAGTATAGAACATGTGACATCCAATATGATCATGGAACCTGAGATAATTTTTCAAATTGCACGCGAATGATCGAATATTAATTCATAATATTGTTTTACAAAATACTACTCAAAGGGTATCAAACTAATAATCTCAGTTATCCATTATGTCACATGATTCGGTTTTATAATATGTGATGAGTTAAACTAGTTAGGCATGGGATTTAAAAGTTTTACTTCTGGTTCAATTTAATGGGAAATCATTGGCGTTCTCTATTTATAATTTATGTATAAACTTTTCTTACTAATCACATCACCATTTGAAACATTGAAGAGTCTAAGAGAATTGTTAAACTAGATAAAATTATAATAAGTAAATGCCTTTTGAAGTCCAAGAGATTTAGATGGAAAAAAGTGCCTTTTAATTTAAGTACAACTTTATTATCTTACCAGAAATGGTAATGGTAAGCTGAGTTCTTTATTAGCTTATGAAATAACACATGCCAACAATATATTCGTTATCTTTTCCTTGCCTAGAAACACTTCGGCCTATAAAAGTTGCCAGATTTTCAATTTTTACCACATATTCGACTGTTTGAATTAAATGTGAAGCTCAATGATTGGCTCTCATATGTTCTAGGATGAATATCCTTTCTTTTAGATATCATAATGGGATTGCTGCCATTTTTTTTTTTGTCTGTATATATCTGAAAGTTGCTATATATATATATATATATATATATATATATATTCTGTTTTAATATCTAAAAGTTGTTATTTATATTGTTGATAAGGGGCCATTGTGGGAATAAATGATTAGTTAAAACTGTAAAATGGAATGTATCCCAAAAACTTAAGAGAACATCTTATGGGATTCATTATACTATAAATCTGTTCTTCTTGCGCAGAAAATTGAAAAGACGCGTGCTAAAAAGGAGAAAGTAGTTTCCAAGAAGGAGAAAGCAGTTTCCGAGGAGGAGAAATTAGTCTCCAAGGAGGAGAAACTAATGGCAAAGAAGAAAAAACTAACCGTCAAGCTGGAAAAACTGTCAAAGGTAAAGAAATCAAAGGTTGAATCTACATTTGATTATAACCTTTCAAATTTTATTTTAAACCATTATTTTTAACATAATATATTAATTATCTTTATGTCCGTAAAAAAACTCAAGGGAAAGGAAGCTCTTCGGGACCCGATAGCTCGAAAAAGGAAGTGAGATAACAAATTTACATAAATAAAATGATTTGTTAATATTTCATTTGCATGTGACATATAATTTGACTCGTATACAATTGAAGGAGGGTGGAGTCAAGGAGAGGAAGATATATTGGCTTCGTTTTGAATGATCTTCGAAACGAAAAGAAGGTTTGACATATTGCTGTTTTTGGAAGCTTAAGAATTTCCTTTCAGTTTCATTACATTAATAAACAATTGTGTAATGCAGAAAGTTGAAGAGCTGAAAGTGTCGGTGCATCTTCGTTCCGATTTACCCGTTAATGACTGGTAATTGATTGATCTCTATGCTGCATTTTATCTTTTGGTATGCTAGAAGGATATTTACCATGGTTATCCTATATTGTGAAGACAATGTCCGAAATAATCGAGAAAACATTATTTTGAAGAGAATCTATAAAATCAAAAGTATACTTATGTATATGTTGTCATGCTTGAACATAATTCATGGCTCATAAAAGATGGATTACTCAAGAAAAATAATTGGACTATCTTGTTTCCTTCCCAAGTTTCTGTTTACAGATGTGTTGCTACATTTAATGCAAAATAATCAACCTTAGCCCAAAATTATAGCCTGCAACTTATTTTGTTCATCAAATGTTTAACCATTTTTGGGTTAATGTGAAGGAAGAGAAAGGAAACCGTAAAAAAATCTGAAGAGGAGTGAGGCCAAAGTGAAGGAACTAGAGTTGGAATATAGGAAATTGGCTTTTCCAGAAGAAATTGCTGGTAATGTTTAGCTTAATGCATTTTTATTTGATTATGAAATGTATCATTTTACTGATTTGAATACTTTTTTTCTTGATAGAAGTAGGGGAAGATGCGCAACTGCGCGAGGATTAATCTTCATACCACAAGTAGGCTCATTTTCTAGCGGAGACAGGAAATAAAACGTGAATAGTAGGAGGGAGACTTTAGATTTACTATCTTTCGTATGATCTCTAAAAAATTCTAATATACTGTTTAAAATCATGGATGTTCCTATTGCCATATCCTCCACTAGTGCCGACTTTTCCATACTTTACCTACACCATTTCCAGCAGCTCCTCCATAACCAAATGGATCCGGCTAAGCATGACTGGTCCACCGACTTCGTAACCATATGCTGATATGCATATCCATCGTAGCCTGAATAAAATCCTATAGCAGCTCCATAATATCCAGCAAAGTTTCCAATACCACTTTTAATTCCTCTAAGTCGGTAAGAAATTAGTTACTTTCATCATCTTCTTCTTCTTTTTTGGTTGGTATTCAAGCCAATATGCATGAAATAGTTTCCATCGTCGATTTGAAGACCGTAGCATAACAGGTTATATAAGGTACTTTATTTTACAAAAATGCATATTAAATTACAAAATTGAACTGCGTGCGACTAAAATTAGTTTTTTAATGTTTTCGAGTTCGTGAAAAATTAGAGATGTTGATATAAATGTAAAAATATTATTACCTTAAATGTTTCATTTCTTATAATTTTTCTCAAATTGATTTTCAATCATCTATTTTCAGGAAAAAAAAAATATTTTGTACATAAACTCAAATTTTTTCTACTTTTTTAACAGCACATTCTTTAAAAAAATTACTATTACAAAACTCATTTTGATGAAATACAATTGGTTATGATTTATATTTTTGAGTTTATGAAAAATTAGAGATATTGAGATAAATGTATTAAAATTACTACTAAAATATTTTAAGAGAAAAATACATAAGTAGGAGGCTAAGCCCCTCGATTGAGCCCCATTAAATTTATAATACATTTTTCTCTTTTCTTTTTAATCACACTTTTTTCAATAAAATAATATTACACATAAACAAAAAAAAAAAAATTCTTATTTTTCAATCACATTCTCAAAAAAAAATACTATTTCAAAAATTATAACATCAAATAATGTCAAATAATGGGGCTCAAACGGATCACCTGATTCAAAACTTCAAAAATCAGATTTTTATTAAAATTTATTTATGATTTAATTAATTAAATATATAAATGTCACAGATCTATACAATTTGGTTACAAATTAATAATTTAGTTAATCACATATTTTTTCAGTCACAAATTAAAATTTTTATGTCACAGATTATTTCATGGTCATAATTCAAAAAATTTATAGGTCACAATTTTTTCATCGATCATAGGTAAAAAAAAAAAATTGTACATCATAATTTCTTTATCGATCTCAGATCATGAACATTATTAGTCACAACTTAACAGTCACAAATTATCAAAAAATCGGTCACATTAAAATTTTTTTAGGTCACACGTTATTTCTTGATCACAATTCATATTTTTCATTGGTTACATATTATTTATTGGTAATAGATTAACCAATTTAATAGTCACAATCAATCAAATAATTTGTGACCACCACCTCGCCACTGCCTCCAACAGTCGTCGTCGTTGTTGCCGTTGCCACCAGAACCACCAAACTACCACAACACCACCAAAACTACCACAGCACCACCACACACACAACACACCGCCACCGCCACAGTCTCTCCATCTACACAAGACCACAACCATCACCCCTACCAAAAAAAATCCACAAACTCCCCCAACCACCACAAGTAGCCTCCACCACCACGATACCCCAACGCCGACACCGCTGAAAATCACAGTAGCTCAACCCACAACCACTACACTTGACACCGCCATTGCTGAAAATCGCACCGGAAATAATATTAAAACTAACTTTCACCGCTAGATCTACCATCGCCATTAGACATACCACTATCACCAACAATTGCCACGTCATCCCACCAGCACCAACGTGACTACAACATCGTAAGACATCACCACCACCGCCGTTGCGTCGCCGAAACCAACACCACCACCATTACAACATCACCACCACGGGAGAACACCGCACAGATCAGCGCCTTACAACGACGTCGTGAAAGTCGCTTCCATTTTCAGATCTACTGCCCCCAAAACCACGATAATCGTGGCGATGAACACCGTATTGCGCTGTGAGCGCAATGTCAAGCGTTGCTGCGAACGGTAGCGCAACGCTGCTACTGCATGCTCGATTCTGTGATGACGCCGTCGCAATGCAGCTGAGGCTATGACGTCGCTGTGGTGGTCTCTCGGTTGTGATAAAGAGACAAAGAGTTAAGTCGCCGGAGTGTTGGTCTCTCGATGGAGGTAAAGTAGGGGTGAATGGAAAACTGAAATTGTAAATTAGTTTTGTGGGAGTGGGTAGGATAGAGTAAAGGTGGTAAATTAATTTAATTTTATAATAATATTATTAATATTAAATATTTGAATTATAATATGATTTTTGAATAAACAAACTTTGCATTTGATTTTTGAAGTTGGATCTTGAAAAGTATGGATGGGTGTAATTTCCACATATTTTAATTGTTGTAATTCAAAAATTATAACGTGTGCGAGTTTGCTATTTTATTTTTAAATATTATTATAAACTTAGGCTATTTTGAATTTTTGTGAGCTGTTTGTATATTTTTTTTCTTTTGTTGACATTAAGTCTTCAAATCAGAAGTCGCATTAAACAAGTTATTCGATTTTCATAAAAATTGAAACAGGCAAATATTGATGGAAAATTTATGCTTCCTGAATAAATGGGCCTTCAGGGATCTACTTAGTTAAAGCAAGATTTAGCGTAGGCCCGTCATTTGGGGGGTTTTCTTTTTGGGGGCAAATTAGACCTAATACCCTAAAAAATTAACTAATTTGATTAATACCCTGTTAATCTTGAAGTGAAACCCTCTTACTCAATATCAGTATAGATTGCTCATTTCCAGGTTGTTACATTGCAATTAATGTCACCGAATACTTCACTTTGGATGAGAACTTAGCAATATTCCGTGGCATCTTTGAATTAGCGATGGATAATGCAACTTTTGGAAATGGATCTTTCGTGAATACTACGGGGTGTAGAGCTTCGAAATTGGTGAAGGATCATGAATGTAGAGCTTTCAAATGATCCTAATTTGACATGCGGATCCCAGTGGAGTGGTGGTAATAGTAGTGATGGCTGTGAGGATCAATGAAAAGGGTTATGCTCATTTAGGTAGTGCGACCTTTCTATATGTATGTGCCACTATAAACTCTCGCACTATCTTTTAACTTTGACCGTCTTTGAAGGTAAAAGCAAAAGCTTTTGGTTTAAAATAGTGCACGTACCCCTATAAAAATCTCTTTTGGATGTATATAGCACCACTTTTTGTCATTTTAATATTCATTAATTTTATTATTAGTTCAGAAGCAACTTTGGAAGGATGGGTGGGAAAGAGAAATAAAATGTGAAGGCAAGAAGAAAATGTATGTCCGCCGGCGTGTGCTACTTTTTTGAGTGACAAACATAAATTTTGATCGATGTTTTGTCATTTTTTTTGGTCACTTTTTGAATATTTGTCACCTTTTTAAATAATGATTGTCACTTTTTTAAAATTTGTCACTTTTTATTGTTTGTTACTTTTTTTTTTAAATTTATGTCACTTTTTTGAGCGACAAACATATGTTTTGATTAGTGTTTTGTCAATTTTTTTTTTTTTTTTTTTTTTTTTTTTGTCTACTTGTCACTTTTCTGAATTTTTGTCATTTTTTTTGAGTATTTGTCCTTTTTTTTTCACAGTGTTTGTCACTTTTTTTTTAGTCACTTTTTTTCGAAATTTTTGTTACTTTTTAAAAATCTCGGTCACTTTTTTGAGCGACAAACATAGGGTTTGTTTGGAGTTTTCTCACTTTTTTGATTTTTTGTCACATTTTTTAACGTTTCACTTTTTTCTGTCACTTTTTTTAAATTTGTCACTTTTTTATTATTTGTTACATTTTAAAAATTGTCTTTTTTTTTTTGAGTGACAAACATAGGTTTTATTTGGTGTTTTATCACTTTTTTGAGTGTTTTTTTTTTTTTTACGTTTTTTTTTTTAGTTACAAACATAGGTTTTGATTGGTGATTTGTCATTTTTAGGTGTCACACTTTTCTTTTTTAAAATTTTGTCAATTTTTGAGTGTTTATCATTTTTTTTTAAAAAAAAAAATTGTCACTTTTTTATTGTTTGTTACTTTATTTAAATTTTTGTCACCTTTTTAGTGACAAATATCACTTATTAATAAAATTGACATTGTATGTCTTTTTTTAATAAAAAAAATGACACTTAACTTTATACAGTATTACAAGTTTTGAAACCATATTCATATTTAAACTTTTACAAACACACATGTATGTATCTAAATAATTGATTCAAAAGAATTCACTATTTAATTGATCAAAAAATTCAAATGAGGTAGATTGCAACTTTCTTAAAAAAAAGTGACGGACAATGTTACTTTTCTCATTCTCATATTTGTATTTATATTTTCAAAAATACCCAGCATAAATCATTTGAATTGATTCAAAGTTGAATTTTCATATATATGAACTCAATTCAATTCATGGAAGTTTGAATTTCAATATATAATAACTAAAAAAAAATTAAGTGAAATAAAATACGAATTCTTGTCAATACAAATGAGTACACGCTATCTAAACTAAATGTGTGAATCAAATTGTGTGGTTTTGTAGGGGTGGAGAAGGACGTTGCGTGTCAGGATGGTAAAATGGAAGGTGGGGTTATTGGTAAAGAAAAATAAAAAAAGCAGACATTTGTTGATACAAATTGACCGTAATTTTTACTTCGCAATAACTTTTAACATGATTTTTCTAAATGCCTCTAGATTTATGGGTACTTATGTAATTACCACTTTTTTTACCCACTAATTAGTTAGTCCAGAGCCCAATATAAATCAAAAGTCCTAAATCCGTCTCCGACTATTTTCGATTGATATATAGGAAACGTAAGATTACAAGACATGATGTATGTGCTCTTGGAGCGGGAAAGATTACAAGACATGACGTATGTACTCTTGGAGCGGGAAAGATTAAAAGACATGACGTGTGTACTCTTGGAGCGGGAAAGATTAAAAGACATGACGTGTGTACTCTTGGAGCGGGAGTTTTGTTAAGTCGTGCTCTTGTATCATATAGTTTCGATATAATAAAAATAACTATTTTGTAATGAATAAAATCTATTTTTATTCATTTTGTGTTATTGTACTTTATTTAGCCCCTCCTTTAATTTAAAAAAAATATATTTTTTTTCATATTTATTTTTAATCATACATACACACAATAAAATATTCGGCATGCAAATTAAAAAAAAAAATTCCTATTTTTTAATCACGCGTTCTTAAAATTCAAAACATCATTTTCCCCCAATTTCCTTTTATATGATCGTCAAACAAGAGCCTAACATTAATAAATTTCATAGATTAATTAATAGCCTTCTGTCTCACATATTTGAGTCATAATACAAAAACCCAAAATTGGTGAACGCAAATTAAAAAAAATAAATTCCTATTTTTTAATACACGTTCTTAAAATTCAAAACATCATTTTCTCCCAATTTCCTTTTATATGACCGTCAAACAAGAGCCTAACATTAATAAATTTCATAGATTAATTAATAGCCTTCTGTCTCACATGTTTGAATCATAATACAAAAACCCAAAATTGGTGAATTTGGTATCAGCCTCGGTAATAGCCTTGGTTTACTATTTTTTTAAAATAAATATTATCATAAACTTAGGTTATTTTGAATAAATGTGAACAGTAGCATATTATTTCTTCATTGACATTAATCATTTTTAAAAGTCTTCAGTTGATTATTGAACTCGAGATTCGGTCCATTAAATAATATTTTAAATAGAAGATTTTAATTTACGTCAAAGTCAACAATTCATTTCAATTATCCTACAACTTTTTAACCACAGATTTCATCAATTTCTATCAAAATCTATCTGATTTTAATTCTTACCAATTGGGGGTTTAAAGTGGTAGAATATAATAATAAAAATAAAAATAAAAATAAAAGTAATAGTAGTGGTAGTAGTAGTAGTAGTAATAATAATAATAAGAGTGGAAGTCGTTTAACAGAGGTCGCATTGAACAAGATATGCAGTTTAGCCCCCATTTGGGCCTCATTATTTCGAATTTTAATGAAAAAAATGGTATTTTTTTTTTTTTTGGAAATTGTATGGTTGAAAAAGACAGATTTTTTTTTTATTAACGTGTAACATTATTTTATGGAAGATTGTGATTTAATTTAACGGGGCTAAAGGGATTAGGCCCTGTTTGAGCCATTCGTTGGATTTCAGTTCCAATTGCTTCGAGTTTTTACCATCAACACCGAAATTACCTTAACTAGTTGGATCCTATAAAACTTCCAAGCTTTGTATATCTTGGCATAGCGTGCGAAATGCGATGAAGTTCTGTGGTTGGAGTAGAACTGGATGTTGCTAGTTGGTTTGTTTCCCTGATTGAAATGTCAGTAATTAGCAAACAATTGTGAAATCTTGTGGCACTAAAAATTGAAGAATAATAAAATTAAAAAAAAATCAGAGGTAATGCTATGTACAGTTATGATAAGATGTCAATTTATTTGTTAAGTACAATTAAATTTGAAGTTGAATTCCCACTTTACCCTTTGAGCAACAACATGTACAATATGCACTGAAACGAGCTCCTTGCATGATGATATTAGAATGTGTAAAAAAATTTATACATTTTAAACGGCAATCTTTCGACTTACTTGATGTGTCCGGAAGACAACAAGAGTGCATTCAGATCCTGCATTCCAACATTAAAAGATGTATTAGGAACCATATATGAGTCTTCATTTTTCTCCTTCACTAAGATGTCTAACTTCATTGCCTCCTCATATAGGTTTCTTTTTGCATTGTGCTTTTCGTCCATTTGCATTTGTGAGTTGGAGGACCATCATCAGACATATTGTACCTGATATTAATTATAATTGCTAATGATAGAGCTGCATACCAGAGATAAACAATGATAGCAATATGTGTGGGCTAATTATAAAAGAGGAAATTACATGGTTCCAGGTGTTTAAAGTTCCAAATTCAAAATTCATGTGTGAAACTTATTTGAGCAAAAATCAGGTATCAATTAATTAATATATATACAAAAATTAATTTAATTTACAAACCCTAAATTCATTTTCAATCTATTTTCTTCTCTCCACTTTCTCTCTCTACATCTCTCTTCCCTCTCTCCCTCCTCTCTCTATGGCGTCAGCGCGACTGCCACATACACTACAGTGACACGAGCGGCGGCGACGACGACGTAGTCCCGTGTAAGAAGATCTAAGAGCGACAGGTAGTTTTCAACAGTGGCGATTGAGAATTTTCTTGGGGGTGTGATGGTGGTATTGATGCTATTTGGGGTGGTGGTAGTGGTGGTTTGTGGTAGTTTTGGTGTTGTTGGGGGGTTTTTGTTGGTTGTGCAGGTAGAGGTGCGGCGGTGGTGTTAGATCTGACGGTGGTGATTGTGCAGGTAGAGGTGTGACAGTGGCGTTGGATCTGGCGGTGGTGAGCGTGTCGATGAGGTGTTGATGTTTTGTTGGTGGTGCAAGTGGAGGTCGTGGCAATGGTGGTGGTGACGGCGGAGGCGGTTCTCTCATCCCCCATCCATTCTCTCTTCACTAACGTCTCTATATTCTCAAATCGAAACCGTCGCCACTGGAGCAACCCACTTGATGTGACGGTGGTGGAGGCGACGACGACGGCTGTGACGCGATGGCGGTTGTGGAGGTGTTGGGCGGTTTTGGATCTGTTTGTTGGTGCTGACAGTGATGGTACGGTGGCTGTGGTAACTGTTGGTGGCGATTTTGTGGTGTATTTGCAGTTTGGGTTGATGGCAATTTTGTGGTGGTGGCTGTGAGGCGTTTGTGACCAACTATTTGGCTGATCTGTGACTAAATATTAGTTGTATGTGACCAACAAACTGTGACGTATGTGACCCATTGATAAAATGTGACCTATAAATTGAATGATATGTGACGTCGAAATAATATGTGAACTGCAAAAGTTTTGATTTGTGACCACGAAATAATCTATGATCAATTAATTTGACGATATGTGACCATTAAATAAATCTGTAACCTATAATTATGAATCTGTGACCATTAATCACAAACTGTGATTTTATTATTTTTATTTAATAATTTTTTTTAATTAATTAATTAAATACATACCTAATTTTTGAATTTTTAAACTAATTATCTGACTTTTGAATTGGGGGTAAAGAATACCCCTGAGTTATGAATTCTTGTGAGAATACATGTAATTGGTCTTTTGACCTGGTAGAAAGTATTTTTTTTGTCCTTTGACCAATTTTTCCAATTTAAAAATAAAAAATAAAACTTTCATTTTCTATTTTTCATTTATACACTTCAACCCTAAACAAAAACTAACGGCTTTCAAATTGAACCAAGTAACCGTATCAACGAAGGGACGAAGAAGCGAACGAATGGCGAATGATTCAGGCATGAGTTTGATTCAGGCATTTTCTTAGAGAAAGAATACGTTGTTGTGGTTGCAAAAGACACAGTTTTCCCAACTGCTGATTTTGGTATGTGTCCCCTTTATCTTATACTCGCATTTAGTTTTTGAGAACGAAGGATAATTGTGCAGCTGAAATGTATCCCCTTCATCTTTTTATGGGCACGTTGATGATAGAATATTTAGGGTATGATTTTGCTGAGAATTATTGTTTGGGGTTCTATGAATTGACGGACTCTTTTTTTGAATTTTTGGTTCTTTTATATTTTGGAGAAGGGGATTTTGAGGATTGGAGGAATATATGGATGATTGAATTGATATAAGATAGGTGAGGATTGTAGCTCAAGTGTTTTTTACCTTAACAGTTAAATCCCATTTTTGTACTCAATTCCGTTTTTGGCAAAGAATTGATTGTCACTTTATGTTGTTGGGTGGGTGGGGAGGTGGGGATAATTTTACTGCCTCCTTCTGGTAGTTTGCTGGTAGATTTTGTTTAATGTATGTTTAATCATGTTTTCAGTACCATCAAGATAGAGTTTGTTCATCATTTGGTTTGGATTATACAAAATGATTATGCTGTATGAAAACAATTGTGAGAGCTTGATTTGGGAGGATAATTTTTTTAGAACTCAATAGATAGTAATTTATTGGTGTTGATGTTCTAGTTTATCGTCTCTAATCTTTTTTCCCTGAAGAAGTACACCAACACGTAGTCCACCACCAAGTATTTCTATCATTGCTTCCATAACTGTCCTCTGCAGCAAAGTAGGTAATAATGTGTTAAATTACTGAAATCTTGTGAATATGAACTGTATTAACTGTGACGAACATAAATGACTGTGGTTAGACACACACACACACAAACATATGACTCATGAAATTTCTCTTCAACTCTTAATTGTAGATAAGATCTCAAAATTGATGTTAAATTACAATTTACTCAAGTTAATACTTTCTTTGCTATTGTGAACTATCTTAAGTAGATTGGAGAATGTTGTTAATATTGGAATGTTAATAATCTCTCTGAATTTGAAATGGAGTTTGGCTCATTGGGGGTGCCTGGTCAGGATTGATTCAACCCTAAGTCCATTCGTCATAACCATTGTGAACATAAGCAGGTAAATGATGCACTGGCTTTAATTAAGTTACATTTTCAAATAATCTCAATCTTTATACTCCTTTTTCTTCTTGATTATTCTTCTTGATTAATTGCACTTTGGGTTTACATCTTCTGTCCTTTTCATTCTATATTTAATGAAACCATGCTCTTCCAGCAATTTTGGGCTTCCATTTTCTAGGGTGTTATCTTGGCGAAGCTTGTTGCATTGACCATGGATGAGCAAGGAAATGAAACCTTTGGTTTGGCACTTGAGATTGACCCTTGGGAATTCTTGATGTGTATTTGTATGTTGTAAGTTGTGAGTGTATACTCTAATTTGATTTCAACTTATTACAATGTATGTTGAATGTTGAGTTTTAAAAAGTTTCTCATATTGTGACATACTTTGCTTCTTTGTGTCCATGAAGGTGGCTGAAAAAATGAGTTTTGCCGAATAATACAAGATATAAAGGGAGATACGGCGAGAGGTTAACTAATTTTGAGAAGATTTTACAACCAATTCTTGCATTTTTTTTTTTGACAACTATTTTGACAGTTAGTTGGCTAAAGAAAAAATTAAGAGGCTAAAGAAAGAGCCCATCCCAAAGGCTCGACCTATGACCAAATTATCAACTTATTAAATCTAGGACTTTTTGATTTGTATATATATGTTGTGAGTGTATACTATAATTTGATTTCGACTTATTATAATGTATGTTGAATGTTAAATTTTTTTTTGTAGCTCAACATACCCAATTTACTTTAAAATCCGTGTTTTGTGAATGTTTGCTTATTTTTTTCAGGTTGATTTAGTTCATATTACAATTTGTCGAATTCTTTCAAAATAATTGGCTCTAATTATTTTAGAAAGAACACACTTCGTTTTAGGGGGAAAACGACTGCAATCTTTACTAGAGTCGTTTAGAAATACTATGGTCGTTCTAAAACAATTATAGTCAACAATTAATATTTTTAGGAAAAAACGACATTGTCTCCGATGTTATATAAACTAAATCAACATGAAAAAATAATATGGGAAAAGAATGTTTTCATTAGCCATTTCCTACTGCATGTTATGGTCTTTTTAAACGACTATAGTCGTTCGTAAAAAAACGACTCTAGTCGTTTAAAATGACTATGACGGTTTTCCTAAAATGACTCTAGTCTAATAAAAAGACTCCAATTGTGTTCGATTTGCTTTCAAAATATTTTATTTACAAAATGTATAGAAAAACTAGTATATAATAAAAAACGAAATGTGAGTCTAAAAAACGATTGCAGTCGTTTTCTTGTTATAACTAAAAACGACTTCGGGCATTTTAAAAGACTGTAGTTGTTTTAAGAGAAAACGATTGTATTCATTTTTCATTCATCATTTGTTATATGAAATAAAGGAACATGAAAAAAAAATGTCCAACATTCATAAAATACAAATTAGGTATGAATTATGACAAAAACTCACAACATAGAGCATACCAATATATATGGGATCGTGCTTCACTATACACTATTCTAGTATACCGCATTCTATTTTTAAGTATACGACTTATAATTGATTTAGATAAGTTAAACCATCATGGATAATGAAAGAGCTAATTGAACTTCTAACCTTTTAGAATGAGTTTGATTTCAACATATTTCATTCAAAATTTAAAGGAAGACTAACTTTGTCATATACAACTCATCGTGCTCAACTATGCGCAGTTCAATTATACCATATTCAATTTTAAGTATACAGTTTACAATTGATTTCGATAAGTTAAAACATCATTTAGAATGAAAGACGTGCCAATCAAATTTATAACATTTTAGACCGTGTTTTGATTTTAACATATTTGTGTAAAATCATATAGGAAGGTAAACTTCATCGTCATACTCCACTACACACTGTTCAAGAATATCGCATTCGATTTTTATGCGTACGACTTATATTTTGATTTCATAAGTTAAATCATCGTGTATAATGAAAGATGAGATATCAATTATACTTCTGAACTTTCAAATTGTGTTAGATTTCAACCTATTTCATTTAAAAAGAAATATAGGAAAATGAACATCGTTCTATACAATTCATTGTGCTTCACTGCACACAATTCAAGTATACCATATTTGGTTTTTAATTACATGACTTACAATTGATTTTGAATAAGTTTAAACTATCATTTATAATGAAAGACAATACGTCTTTCAAATTTCTAAATGGTATATGCTTGATTTCAACGTATTTCGTTTAAAAAGATATAGGAAGGTAAACTTCATCATTGTACTCCATTACACATTGATCAAGTATATCATATCAGTATTTAAGAAAATGACTTACAAATTGGTTTCGGTAAGTTCATGTATAAGACGAGGGGCTAATCAAACATGTAACTTTTTAAACTGTATTTGATTTCAATCTGTTTCGTTTAAAAACGTAGTAGAAGATGAAATTCGTTATATACAATTTATCGTGCTCAACTACATATTGTTCAAGAATACCATATTCGATTTTAAGTACATGGCTTACAATTAATTTTGAATAAGTTAAACTATTACATATAATAAAAATGTGAGATATCATTCAAATTCGACAGTGATAAATTAAAAACGACTGTAGTCGTTTAAAATGATTGAGTTTCTTTTAAAAAAGGTTTTTGATCGTGATCTAAATGAATTTTCTACTTGCTGTGAGTTGGAAACAACCATGCAAATCACAACCCGGGGTTTTTGTGAAATGTTTTTCTCATAAAACGACTAGAGTCGTTTTTTTTTTTTTTTTTTTTTTTTTTTCTTTTTTGAAAAAAAAAACAACTGAAGTAAACGACTTAGAGTCGTTTTTTGTACTTCTCTTTTTCTTGAAAATGTTATAGAAATGGTACTATAGTCATTTTATGTAAAGGACATTTCAGACATATCAACCATATAAAAAAAGGATAATTTAGACATTTTAACATAAAAGAGGCCTTGAAAACTTATTTAAAGTAAGTTAGGCCTCAAAAAATTTGAAGGGTTTGACTAGGACATTTTTAAAAATCCCCCGAATAAATTCGAGTTTAAGTGATGGAAAAAAAACTAGTGAAATTTTGGATCTTCAATCCAGTTTTATGCATTTTAAATTTAATTATTTACAAAATAAAAAACAATAATAGTATTTGACTATATTCTAAAATCCTTGCATATGTTTGATGCGTTTTCGAATTGAAACACCTCACAAATAAGGTATGCGTGTGAAAATACGATCAATCCATTTCGTTGATCACATATACACGCTTAAACGTAAAAATAGGCACTTTGAATATTTTTCTACTGTGTAAAATTCTTAGAAATAGATTATCTATTTTTTCTCATAAAAAATATTTTTCTACTGTAAAATTCTTAGAAATAGATTATCTATTTTTTCTCGTAAAATTCTTATTATGGAGTTGAAAAGAAAATTAGTGTTCCATGGTTTCCTTGTTGACGTAGCATTGTTACACAACTTAATTTGATTATCGTGTCTACAGAATTTACTTGTAGAAAAATCATCCCCAGCAAATCCTAAAAGAATTATTCTCACCACTGCATAAAAAGTTCATAAGCAACGTAAATAAAATTAATTATTTACTCATTCAATGCTCTATTGATGTGTGTACGCCAGTGTTCTAAATAGTGCGTCAAGGCGAGCGTCACTAGTGCCAAGCGACTTCGTTTGGCGCGTAATATGACGGTCAACGTGAGGCGTTGACCGATAAGGCGTGATAAGGCACGCATAAGTGCACCTAGGCGCGCATTATTTATTTATTTATTATTATTTTTAATTACAATTTTTTATTTATTATTAAATGACTTTTTTATTGATTAAAAATTAAAATAATATTAAAATAAGAAAACGTCTTTTTACGCATTAGCCTCGCCTAAACTCGCCTAGCCCTTAACTTGGCCTTCACGCATCGTCACGCATTACGCTATTTAGAACATTAGTGTGCGCATAATCAATTTAATCATTATGAACTTTTAAGTTAATTATTTCTCGACTTTTAATAGTCAAATATATTTTTTTTTTTTATCTTGTGGGATACACACCGTCAAACTTGTTTTTCAATCACAAGCCCAAGGCATATATTCTAATGTTGATTACACAATTCTTTCCTTTATCGCTCAAATTTGGTTGGATTTCACTAATGAAAGTCACTATCTCAATATATGACGATTCTCTCTAGATTTGAATGCCACAACCTCTAAGTTTCAACTAGGATAATAACCCTTACTAGAAGTCTGGCTTCTATATCCCAAGCTTAGCCGGGCAGAAACGTTGTTTATAGTTTGCCACCGTCTCAACACACTTTGATTTGTTTTTCTTTTCTTTCATTGTCTCTTCTTCTGTTTTTTGTCTTTCTTTGTTTCTCGAAAGTAATTTTCACTATACATTGTAGGTAGATTTCTTCATCGTGAGATCATTTCCAACATAGGTTAAATTTACATTTTCCATCCATGTCAAAACCTATGCATGTAAGGTGTTCGATAAATTGGTCCAATGGCGTTTTTATGTGAATTTTTGCATCATTTTTGTATGGCACGTAGAATATACACATATTAACACTCCCATGTAGTTGCATTCATCAAATTGCATGAATAAAATAAAAATTGAGGACGAAAAAAATTAGCTTTTAAGTGGAAAATCACATATACTTGTGGAAAAAGAAAAAAAGTCTTAAGGCACGACGATAATTCTCATAATATGTTAAAAATGGGAAAGAATATGAACCATGAATCAAAGCCCTCAGAATTAAGTCAATTTATGCATGTTTTGTAACATATTTACACCGGAAAGAATCAAACTGTAAAACCAGAGAGCTTTCTGCATGACTAACAAGAAGAATAAAAGGGTAGAGCACCAGAGAAACACAAAGATATAAAGATAAAGGAAAAAGATAAAGAAACTGACCCTGTTTCCATAGCATGGTTCAAAGATAAATAATAGTTCAAATCAACACAAAATAATAGTATTACTTCAAAGTTATTAGTTACTCCTATTTAAGAGCCACTTGTCCCTTGAGTTTCTGTAAGGACTCCATCATTGACAAATTGATTTGGGTTCTCAACTGTTGCATTTTCCTTGCGTTTCTGAAAGGAAGTAACATTAATGTAAAAATTTGAATTTTTTTTTTTTTTTTTTTTTTTTTTTTGGAAAAAAGTTTTATACACAATTTAAAGCTGAAATACTATCAAGTACAGATCGAAAAGTTCAAATTTCATCTAAGCAAACACGGGGTTGGAATCGTACCTGTATATCATATAATAATTTCATCAATTCTTTTGCTTCGCTCGTCATGACTTCGATATCGGCATTTACCTCGTCCAGCTCCATATTTATCTTTTTCAGCTCCAGATTTACCTCTTTCCGCTGTAGATTTACCTCTTCCAGTTCCACATCTATTTCTTTAATTTCCTGTATCACACAACAAAGTGTAATGAATCTATTAAAATGTTCTGTTAAGTTCACTTCCCATTTTACCACTTCAAATTATCACTCATTCCCATAGTTCCAGCACCGAATTAAACTGTATCAATAGCATCCTAGAATTCAAGTTATTAAATTGAGCCTCGGGAGGATAATATTGGTGGTGGAGGTAGATAACAATCCTATTATGATAGCTCAAAGAAAGGAAATTGCACCTACTCTGCCAACACAACACACCAATTGCACCATGAGACAACCTTTAAAAAGATAGAATCACTGCAAACCATCATCCAAATTCTGTAACATAACTATAGATGTTGCAATCGAGTTACATAACTCAAGCTATAGGGTCAAGATTGCAAATTTTGTAGATGAAACAAATTAGGTGCAACTGGAGAATGATTTTACACATCTAGATTAAAAGATTGATGATGAAAGTTTCTAGGTTTGCAAGTTTTCTTTTACTTTTGGGTCCATAATAGAACAATTAAGATGAGAAGAAAATGTAACAATGGAAGTGTTAGCCTTGACAAGCTAATAATTTTGTGTATTATGGAAGCATCACATGATCATGAGTTGAGTTCATCGAAATTAAATAGTATCCGTTTCAAGACTAATAACTACAAAGGGGACTTAAGTAGAATGGGTGATGCTTAAAGTAAATAAAAATCTAAACAAATCAAACCTTTTTCAGCAAAATAGATTCCAGATCATCTTCTGGGTACTTAATTGCCCGTCTCCTACAACAAGTGAGGTCCAATTAAATGTGAATATATATATATAGAGAGAGAGAGAGATAAGGAAATAGCAATTAGAGAATTTGTTATCTCACTTTAGCTTGTAGAATACACCGAATTTCTTTGTTTTGATCCTCTTTAAATAAAACTCATCTGGGTTCCTCAATGCTGCCTTTCGTTTAAGTTTCTGCAGGGTCATAGTGACTTAAAACAAATAGAAACTAGAAAGAGGATTTGAAGGCCGAATTCGAATACAGAATTCAAAAAATTACCTGTAAAGCCTGTTTCTTTTTATTATAGGCTTGTGTGAGCTTGATATAATCCTTGTGAATATATTTCCTTAGAGAAGACATTGCTATAATCTGTGACAAAGTTTCACTTTAAAAATCAAACATAAAGAAAGGATCTTGTCAAGGAGTTACTGCAAACTGTAAAAGAAAAGTTCTAGAATTCCCCCGGCAATTAGCAAAACAAAGTTCCGTGCTCAATAGTACAAATAAATAAATAAAAATTAGATACCGATAAAAAGTTCGGTCCATGGCGGAAAGGAAGGAAAATAATTACACAAAATTCAGACGGATATTAACCGATTTAGGGTTTTTGTATCATGATTCAAATATGTGAAACAGAAGGCAATTAACTAATCTATGAATTTTATGGTTCTCTCCAAAACAAAAGGAAAGAAAAGATTTTTACCTTATTTCAGTTAAAGAATGCAGAGCAGATTTTGTGGTGGTGATGAGGAGCAATTTGACGTCTTATACAAGCTTCTTGAGAGTTTTGGCGTCTTATATAAGCAGGGGCGGATGTCGGGGGTAGCTGCACTGGGCAGCCTCGGCCCAGATATTTATGTGTAAATTTTTTGGAAAAACAAATTATATCTCGGCCCAAATTTAAAATTAGCCCACTATCTACCCTTTTTAGTACTTAACCACTTTAGCCCAACTTAAAGGGATCAACTTTTAATCCAATTTTTATAATGGGAAGAGTTTATAACTCAGGGGTATTCTTTACCCCAATTCAAAAGTCAGATAAATAGTTTGAAAATTCAAAAATCAGATATGTATTTAATTAATTAAAAATACTTATTAAATAAAAATAATAAAATCACAATTTGTGATTAATGGTCATAGATTCATAATTATAGGCTGCAGATTTATTTAATGATCACATATCGTCAAATTAATTGGTCACAGATTATTTTATGGTCACAAATCAAAACTTTTGTAGGTCACATATTATTTCGACGTCACATATCATTCAATTTATAGTCACATTTCATCAATGGGTCACGTATGTCACAGTTTGTTGGTCACATATTATTTTTAGTCACATACACCTAATATTTAGTTACAGATCAGTCAAATAGTTGGTCACAGACGCCCCATAGCCACCACCACAAAATCGTCATCAACCAAAACTGCAAATACACCACAAAATCGCCACCAACAGTTACCACAGCCACCGTACCATCACTGCCAACACCAACAAACAGATCCAAAACCGCCCAACAGCCCCCACAACCGCCATCGCGTCACAGACGTTGTCGTCACCTCCACCACCGTCACATCAAGCAGGTTGCTCCAGTGGCGACGGTTTCGATTTGAGAATATAGAGACGTTAGTGAAAAGAGAATGGATGGGGGATGAGAGAACCGCCTCCGCCGTCGCCACCACCACTGCCACAACCTCCACTTGCACCACCAACAAAACCTCAACACGTCATCGACACGCTCACCACCGCCAGATCCAACACCACTATCGCAACTCTACCTGCACAATCACCGCCGCCAGATCTAACACCATCGCCGCACCTCTACCTGCACAACCAACAAAAACCCCCCCAATAACACCAAAACTACCCCCAAACCACCACTACCACCACCCCAAATAACATCAATACCACCATCACACCCCCAAGCAAATTCTCATCGCCATTATTGAAAACCACCCGTCGCTCTTAGATCTTCTTACACGGGACTACGTCGTCGTCGTCGCCGCCGCTCATGTCACTGTGGTGTATGTGGCAGTCGAGCCGACGCCATAGAGAGAGGGAAGAGAGATGTAGAGAGAGAAAGTGGAGAGAGGAAAATAGATTGAAAATGAATTTAGGATTTGTAAATTAAATTAATTTTAGTATATATATTAATTAATTGATACCTGATTTTTGCTTAAATAAGTTTCACACATGAATTTTGAATTTGAAACTTTTAACACCTGGAACCATGTAATTTCCTCTTTTATAATTAGCCCACACATATTGCAATCCTTGTTTATCTCTGGTATGCAGCTCTATCATTAGCAATTATAATTAATATCAAGTATAATATGTCTGATGATGGTCCTCCAACTGACAAATGCAAATGGACGAAAAGCATAATGCAGAAAGAAACCTATATGAGGAGGCGATGAAGTTAGACATCTTAGTGAAGGAGAAAAATGAAGACTCATATATGGTTCCTAATACATCTTTTAATGTTGGAATGCAGGATCTGAATGCACTCATTTTTACACATTCTAATATCACCATGCAAGGAGCTCGTTTCAGTGCATATTGTACATGTTGTTGCTCAAAGGGTAAAGTGGGAATTCAACTTCAAATCTAATTGTACTTAACAAATAAATTGACATCTTATCATAACTGTACATAGCATTACCTCTGATTTTTTTAATTTTATTATTCTTCATTTTTTAGTGCCATAAGATTTCACAATTGTTTGCTAATTACTAACATTTCAATCAGGGAAACAAACCAACTAGCAACATCCAGTTCTACTCCAACCACAGAACTTCATCGCATTTCGCACGCTATGCCAAGATATACAAAGCTTGGAAGTTTTACAGGATCCAACTAGTTAAGGTAATTTCAGTGTTGATGGTAAAAACTCGAAGCAATTGGAACTGAAATCCAACTGAATGGCTCAAACAGGGCCTAAGCCCCGTTAAATTAAATCACACAATCTTCCATAAAATAATATTACACGTTAATAAAAAAAAAAAATCTTTCTTTTTCAACCATACAATTTCCAAAAAAAAAAACATACTATTTTTTCCATTAAAATTCGAAATAATGAGGCCCAAACGGGGGCTAAACCGCATATCTTGTTCAATGCGACCTCTGTTAAACGACTTCCACTCTTATTATTATTATTATTATTATTATTACTACTACTACTGCTACCACTACTACTACTACTTTTATTTTTATTTTTATTTTTATTTTTATTTTTATTTTTATATTCTACCACTTTAAACCCCCAATTGGTAAGAATTAAAATCAGATAGATTTTGATAGAAATTGATGATATATGTGGTTAAAAAGTTGTAGGATAATTGAAATGAATTGTTGACTTTGATGTAGATTAAAATCTTTATTTAAAATATTATTTAATGGACCGAATCTCGAGTTCAATAATCAACCGAAGACTTTTAAAAATGATTAATGTCAATGAAGAAATAATATGCTACTATTCACATATATTCAAAATAACCTACGTTTATAATAATATTTATTTTAAAAAAATAGTAAACCAAGGCTATTACCGAGGCTGATACCAAATTCACCAATTTTGGGTTTTTGTATTATGATTCAAATATGTGAGACAGAAGGCTATTAATTAATCTATGAAATTTTATTAATGTTAGGCTCTTGTTTGACGGTCATATAAAAGGAAATTGGGGGAAAAATGATTTGAATTTTAAGAACGCGTGATTAGAAAAATAGGATTTTTTTTTTTAATTTGCGTTCACCAATTTTGGGTTTTTGTATTATGATTCAAATATGTGAGACAGAAGGCTATTAATTAATCTATGAAATTTATTAATGTTAGGCTCTTGTTTGACAGTCATATAAAAGGAAATTTGGGGAAAATGATGTTTTGAATTTTAAGAACGCGTGATTTAAAAAATATGAATTTTTTTTTTTTTTAATTTGCATGCCGAATATATTTTATTGTGTGTATGTATGATTAAAAATAAATATGAAAAAAAAAATTTAAATTAAAGGAGGGGCTAAATAAAGTACAATAACACAAAATAAATAAAAATAGATTTTATTCATTACAAAATAGTTATTTTTATCATATCGAAACTATATGATACAAGAGCACGACCTAACAAAACCCCCGCTCCAAGAGTACACACGTCATGTCTTTTAATCTTTCCCGCTCCAAGAGCACATACATCATGTCTTGTAATCTTACGTTTCCTATATATCAATCGAAAATAGTCGGAGACGGATTCAGGACTTTTAATTTATATTGGGCTTTGGACTAACTAATTAGTGGGTAAAAAAAGTGGTAATTACATAAGTACCCATAAATCTAGAGGCATTTAGAAAAATCATGTTAAAAGTTATTGCGAAGTAAAAATTACGGTCAATTCGTATCAACAAATGTCTGCTTTTTTATTTTTCTTTACCAATAACCCCACCTTCCATTTTACCATCCTGACACGCAACGTCCTTCTCCAACCCTACAAAACCACACAATTTGATTCACACGTTTAGTTTAGATAGCGTGTACTCATTTGTATTGACAAGAATTCGTATTTTATTTCACTTAATTTTTTTTTTAGTTATTATATATTGAAATTCAAACTTCCATGAATTGAATTGAGTTCATATTTATGAAAATTCAACTTTGAATCAATTCAAATGATTTATGCTGGGTATTTTTGAAAATATAAATACAAATATGAGAATGAGAAAAGTAACATTGTCCGTCACTTTTTTTAAGAAAGTTGCAATCTACCTCATTTGAATTTTTTGATCAATTAAATAGTGAATTCTTTTGAATCAATTATTTAGATGCATACATGTGTGTTTGTAAAAGTTTAAATATGAATATGGTTTCAAAACTTGTAATATTGTATAAAGTTAAGTGTCATTTTTTTATTAAAAAAAGACATAATGTCACTTTTATTAATAAGTGATATTTCTCACTAAAAAGGTGACAAAAATTTAAATAAAGTAACAAACAATAAAAAAGTGACAAATTTTTTTAAAAAAAAATGATAAACACTCAAAAATTGACAAAATTTTAAAAAGAAAAGTGACAAACACCTAAAAATGACAAATCACCAATCAAAACCTATGTTTGTAACTCAAAAAAAATGACATAAATTCTAAAAAAGTGACAAAAATTTCAAAAAAGTGACAACACACTAAAAAAAACGTAAAATAAAAAAAATAACACTAAAAAAAGTGAGTGATAAAACACCAAATAAAACCTATGTTTGTAACTATAAAAAAAAAAAAAGACAAAATTTTTAAAATGTAACAAATAATAAAAAAGTGACAAATTTCAAAAAAGTGACAAACGTTAAAAAATGTGACAAAAATTGAAAAATGTATTCTCACAAAAATTCATAACTCAGGGGTATTTTTTACCTCAATTCAAAAGTTAGATAAATAGTTTAAAAATTCAAAAATCAGGTATGTATTTTAATTAATTAAAAATATTTATTAAATAAAAATAATAAAATCACAGTTTGTGATTAATAGTCACAGATTCATAATTATAGGTTACAGATTTATTTAATGGTCACATATCGTCAAATTAATTGGTCACAGATTATTTCGTGGTCACAAATCAAAACTTTTGTACGTCACATATTATTTCGACGTCACATATCATTCAATTTATAGGTCACATTTTATCAATGGGTCACGTACGTCACAGTTTGTTGGTCACATACAGCTAATATTTAGTCACAGATAAGCCAAATAGTTGGTCACAGACGCCTCACAGTCACCACCACAAAATCGTCATCAACCCAAACTGCAAATACACCACAAAATCGCCACCAACAGTTACCACAGCCACCGTACCATCACTGTCAGCACCAACAAACAGATCCAAAACCGCCAACACCCCCACACACCGCCATCGCGTCACAGCCGTCGTCGTCGCCTCCACCACCGTCACATCAAGTGGGTTGCTCCAGTGGCGACGGTTTCGATTTGAGAATATAGAGACATTAGTGAAGAGAGAATAGATGGGGGATGAGAGAACCGCCTCCGCCGTCGCCGCCACCACTGCCACGACCTCCACTTGCACCACCAACAAAACCTTAACATGTCATTGACACGCTCACTGCCGCCAAATCCAACACTACCGTCGCACCTCTACCTGCACAATCACCGCTGCCAGATCTAACACCACCGTCGCACCTCTACTTGCACAACCAACAAACCCCCCCCCTCCAACAATACCAAAACTACCCCAAACCACCACTACCACCACCCCAAATAGCATCAATACCACCATCACACCCCCAAGCAAATTCTCATCGCCACTGTTGAAAACCACCCGTTGCTCTTAGATGTTCTTACACGGGACTACGTCGTCGCCGCCGCCGCACGTGTCACTGTGGTGTATGTGGCAGTCGCGCCGATGCCATAGAGAAAGGAGGGAGAGAGGGAAGATAGATGTAGAGAGAGAAAGTGGAAAGAAGAAAATAGATTGAAAATGAATTTAGGGTTTGTAAATTATATTAATTTTAGTATATTTATTATTTAATTGATACCTGATTTTTGTTTAAATAAGTTTCACACCTGAATTTTGAATTTGGAACTTTAAACATCTAGAACCATGTAATTTGGAACTTTTTGTAATTATTATAGGAATGCTGGTAATGAAATAAATGAACAAAATGTAAAAAAATTTAGTTGATATTTACGGCGTGTGAATGCACGCCGTAAAAGAAATGTAAGTATATTTACGGCATGCACATGCACGCCGTAAAAGAAATTTAGTTGACATTTTACGGCATTTAGGCGCACGCCGTTAAAGAATTAACTTTTTACGGCATACACATGCACGCCGTAAATAATTAATAATGGCGTACATTGCACGCCGTAAAAAGTGCTCTTTTTTTACGGCATTGCTAAAGAGGTTTTTACGGTGTGCATTGCACGCTGTAAAAAGTAGAGATTTTGTTGTAGCGGTTATACAAGCCGTAAAAAAGTAGATTTTTGTTGTAGTGGTTCCTAATACAACTTTTAATGTTGGAATGCAGGATCTGAATGCACTCTTGTTGTCTTCCGGGCACATCAAGTAAGTCGAAAGATTGCCGTGTAAAAATGTATAAATTTTTTTTACACATTCTAATATCATCATGCAAGGAGCTCGTTTCACTTCATATTGTACATGTTGTTGCTCAAAGGATAAAGTGGGGAATTCAACTTCAAATCTAATTGTACTTAACAAATAAATTGACATCTTATCATAACTGTACATAGCATTACCCTCTGATTTTTTTTTAATTTTTTTATTCTTCATTTTTTAGTGCCATAAGATTCACACAATTGTTTGCTAATTACTGACATTTCAATCAGGGAAACAAACCAACTAGTAACATCCAGTTCTACTCCAACCACAGAACTTCATCGCATTTCGCATGCTATGCCAAGATATAGAAAGCTTGGAAGTTTTACAGGATCCAACTAGTTAAGGGTAATTTCAGTATTGATGGTAAAAACTCGAAGCAATTGGAACTGAAATCCAACTGAATGGCTCAAACAGGGCCTAAGCCCTTTAGCCCCGTTAAATTAAATCACACAATCTTTCATAAAATAATATTACACGTTTATAAAAAAAATTCTTTCTTTTTTCAACCATACAATTTCCAAAAAAAAAAAAAAAAATACTATTATTTCTGTTAAAATTCGAAATAATGAGGCCGAAACAGGGGCTAAAACCGCATATCTTGTTCAATGCGACCTCTGTTAAACGACTTCCACTCTTATTATTATTACTGCTACTACATACTACTATTATTATTATTATTATTATTATTATTATTATTATTATTATTATTATTATTATTTCTATTCTACCATTTTAAACCCCCAATTGGTAAGAATTAAAAAAATCAGATAGATTTTGATAGAAATTGATAAAATCTGTGGTTAAAAAGTTGTAAGATAATTGAAATGAATTGTTGATTTTGACGTAGATTAAATTTTTTTATTTAAAATATTATTTAATGGACCAAATCTCGAGTTCAATAATCAACCGAAGACTTTTAAAAATGATTAATGTCAATGAAGAAATAGAGAAATGCTATGGTGCTAGCCCCACCCCCGGGGGTTCGGTCAACCCCTCTGTCAAGGGGGATGACAAAGTGGCAAAATCCGAAGAAATAATATGCTGCTGTTCACATATATTCAAAATAACCTAAGTTTATGATAATATTTATTTAAAAAAAATTGTAAACCAAGGCTATTACTGAGGCTGATACCAAATTCACCAATTTTGGATTTTTGTATTATGATTCAAATATGTGAGACGAAGGCTATTAATTAATCTATGAAATTTATTGATGTTAGGCTCTTGTTTGACGGTCATATAAAAGGAAATTGGGGGAAAATGATATTTTGAATTTTAAGAACGCGTGATTAAAAAATCGAATTTTTTTTTTTTAATTTGCATGTCGAATATTTTATTGTGTGTATGTATGATTAAAAATAAATATGAAAAAAAAATTTAAATTAAAGGAGGGGCTAAATAAAGTACAATAACGAAATGGATTGATCGTTTTTTAATATTATTATTATTATTACAATAACTAAATAAAGTAGAAAAGTATTCAAAGGGCCTATTTTTACGTTTAAGCGTGTATATATGGTCATACGAAATGGATTGATCGTATTTTCACACAAGCATACCTTATTTGTTGAGGTGTGTTTCAATTCGAAAACGCATCAAACATATGCAAGGATTTTAGAATACAGTTAAATACTATTATTGTTTTTTATTTTGTAAATAATTAAATTTAAAATGCATAAAACTGGATTGAAGATCCAAAATTTCACTAGTTTTTTTTTTCCATCACTTAAACTCGAATTTATTCATTAGTGAGGACAAAGTTTAGTACTGATTTTTCAAAATTTATTTTTAATTATACATTCTCATAATAAAATAATTTTATATATGAATATATAACTTTTTTTCTATTTTTTAACTCCATATTCTTGAAAAACAAAAATAGTTTTTCGCAAAATCAATTCTCAAATAAAAAAAGGGTCCTAAGAATATTCACAAAATAAAAATAGGAACTCTATCCCATCAAACAACATTTTGAAAAATGTAAAATGGCCATCTAGCTAAGACGTGAACTCCTCACTTTTCTTCCCCAACAGGCGGTGAGGTCAGACAAAGGTTTTATCTTCAAACTTGTGTGAATAGTGGTAATTGACCTCTTGACCCGGCTGAAGTTTTTTTTTGTCCTTTGACCAGGTTTTTCTTTTTAAAAAAAAAAATAAAATCTATTAATTTTTTTGTTTGCCCTTTTCACCCTTATGTCCTACGTAAAGAAACGGCCTATTTTCTCCACCTTCAAGAGAAAACGAAGCAGCAGAGCTGTGAAGAAGAAATTGGGGACGCCATTTTCAAGCTTCAAACTTCGTTCTTCAAGCTTCAAAGCCTTCAACAATTGACGGGAAATTTCTGTACCTATTTAATTTCAACGGTAACCAGTGTTCACTATCTGAGGAAATATTCAAGAAGCGAGGAAGATTAAGCAAATATTCACATTTTTTTGAAGGTAAAAACTAGAAATTTGAGAACGTCCTTAGCTATGTTTTGTTTGAAATTTGTCTTAACTTGATAATTTTTTTACTTAGGGCCGCTACTTTTAATCCAATATAAGATTTTTCTTGAATGTAAAATAAACAGGTTTTTTATTAACTTTGAACTCTATTATTTGGGTTTTTTTCCCACTTTAAGTTATTCACGGTTTATGAAAAAGACGAATGAGGCATGAAGCTCTTCGAATTTTCAATAATCTGAAGGATAGAGGGTATTTTCCAGATCAGGTCATGTATACAACAATTATTCACGGTCTTTGTAAAGTGAAATGGCTTGGAGATGCTCGAAAATTGTGGTTTGAGAAGATTAATAAGGGAATTGTTCCAAGGGAGCATACATATAATGCGTTAATTAATGGGTTGTGGAGGACTGGTGGTACTGAGGAAGCTGTGAAGCTTTAGAAGAATATGTGTGTAAGAGGTTATAGAGAATCTGTTGTGAGTTTGCAACACCATGGCCTTCGTTTAAATGGAAAAATTAGACGAAGCCATCTTGTTCGACCAAATGCTGAGAAAGGTATTGTTCCTGACACGATCACTTATAATTTCTCTGATTCTAGGCTTCTACAAAAGAGGGAAGATATCGGAGGGTAGATACTTTCTTGATCAGCTTCTAAAGCAGAGTTTGCAGCCTTTGATTGTTGTGTAGAATATGGACATGTCTTGAGTGTAGAATATGGTTTTCTTTTCTGACCTCAATCTAGGGCAGAATCGAGTCAGCTCGAGCTCGCCTTCGGTGAAAGTTAGCCTTGTTCACTAAGGGGGCATGCCTCGCTCAACTTTAAAAAGAATTTAAACACTTAGACTAGGTAAAGAGTACGTTTCATGTGAGTAACACGTTACATGTTGTCCATGACCAAGTTGTGTCGGCTTGGCTGTAGAGGCCAAAGCTCTCACATGTGGACCTATGCATGCTTTTTATATTAAAGTGAAAGAAATGAAAGGATATGCTGGAGAGGGTAGGATGAACTGTGTTCATAACGATGCTAACTCCTAGTAAAGGTGTATGATCATACGCAACCTTGTGAACTTTCTCATTGTTTGAAAATAAGGCAGGGCAGTGGCTTCTGGCAACCATTAGAATGAGTGGAAGAAAAATCCAAGATAAAACTGCAACAATTGACAGTTCCACTAATGAAAATTGTGCAGATCTTGGATGACCAGCCCAAATTTCATTTGATACACTTACACTTCAAAATTAGCAAATTATGCTCAAATTAATCGATTTAATCTTTGTTGGTACTTCTGATTATTAATGTGCAAAAACCATAGGGAAATTAAACAAACCTTATGGCTGCAATGATTCCAATTGCTAGCATAACTTTTAATTTTAATATGTTTTCGCTCTTATAACTTGAGTTGCTTTGATAATTTTGTTTGTCAAAGTGGCCATCCTCCTTTTAGTTCTTTATTGCTAAAGAAAGGTTAGATCAATACAGGTATCATTTTTTTTCCCCAAACCTTGCAAATCATTTTAAGTTGATTTATTTATTCTATTACTCGAATGTAGAGAAAGTATATGAAGCATTAGATAATGTCCATAGGGAGATTTTTTGAAGTTGTGCTTCGGTAAGCTTTATGACGTCAAGAATATAAAAAATATCTGCTCAAATGTATATGCATGATCTTGATAAGGGGTTGCATTACGAAGCGATCAAAACTCAAAGAGGACTTAAAGGGCTGCTAGTATCACCGTCCCCGTTACTTCTGAGGGAAAAGATGGCTGCTGATATTTTTGCCATTGATTATGAACCTTAGAACCTTTTGATGTGTTTGTATGTTTTATAAGCGTTTATGTAACTTTATAGTGTATGATAAGATTTGAGGTTTATTTTTTTTGTGATATGAATACGGTGTTAATACATGTTGATTTTAGTTTATATTTATAAGGGAGATAATGTCGAATTTTTTTTTAAAAAATATTGGTTGTTTAATGTAATTGTTCAAGGAAAATGACATTTTAAATCGTGTTTGGTTTGATTTCAAATGAACTTATTTGTTCTCGTAGTTCCCCCAAATCCAACGCTTTTGCCACAGTCCTAACCAAGTAATTTAGTAACCCACTTTTGATGTTCAGCACACACTAATCGTTGCTCCAACAGAAACATTAAACTCTTCTGATCGGTGCGCACTATAAAATGCCTCCCATGGATGTAGTATCTCCATTTTTGAATTGCCAAGACTAATGCCATAAAGCTCTGTTCATAAGATGGGTTTAAGCCGAGCTCTGGAGGATAAAAGCTTGACCGAAAAAAAGCAGTGGGGACTCTGTTGTTGAGATAAAACAGCCCCTGATGTATCCATCTCAACAATGAAGGGTACAACAAAATTTGGGCATTACCAACACCGGAACCTTAATCATGGCTTCCTTCAATTTATCAAATGCTGACTCTGCCTCAACATCCAATGAAAACTGGTCTTTTTTTAATTGCCGGGTAAGAGGTTCGCCACCATAACCAAATACCTCCACAAACCTTCAATAATACCCTGTTAACCCCAAGAACCCTCGCAGTTTTTTAATATTCCTAGACACTGGACAAGATCTCATTGCCTGAAAAATCTTTTTAGGGTTGACGGCTACTCCATGTGAACTGACTCTAAATGTCCCAGGTACTCCAAAGTGGGACACCCAAATTCACATTTCTTCCTGTTGGGCGTACAGCTTCTGATCTTGCAAAATCCCTAAACACCCTTCTCAACTGCTCACAATGATCCTTCAAGGTTCGGCTATAGATAATGATGTCGTCGAAGAAAAACCCAATACACCTTTTTTGCAATATGCCTTTGAAGACTCGATTCATTAATGACTGGAACGTAGCCGGCGCATTAGTCAGCCCAAACGGCATTACCAAGAAATTCGAATGTTCCTCCTGCGTTCTAAAAGTTGATTTATCTTCATCTCCTATTTAATTCTTATTTGATGATAGCCAGATCTAAGGTCTAGCTTGGAGAAGATCGATGGAACCATGCAAATTCATCAAGCAACATCATCAATGGCTGGGGATGGGAAAGCGATCAGGTATAATGGCTCTATTTAGTGCTCGATTAATCCACACGAAACCTCCATCCCCCATCTTCCTTCTTCACTAGCAAAATCGGGCTGAAGGTTAAATGATCCCTACCTCAAGCTATTTCAGTTACTAATTAGTAATTTCCCTCCTCGATTTCAGTTTTTTCCGTGCATGAGGATATCTGTAAGGTCTCACACTAATTGGCTCACTCCCCGCCTTAAAAGTAATAGCGTGTTCGTGGTCTCGCGAGGGTGGCACTCCTACAGGCAAATCAAACGTTGCTTATAGACTGTAGTTACCTCCTTTATGGTCTCTGTGAATGTCCAAATTTCATCACTTCCCTTTTTCCACCTTCAACGAACATAATTCAACTACCGTGCGTTCTCCTTCCTTTTGTAGTGTTTTCCATCATTGATTTTCAAGAAATCAGAGATTTTCCTCATCCCTTCTTCTCCTTTCAGTGTGATTACATTATCCCCCATAGGAATTTTCATAAGTCAGCAACCCCCAATTGGACCTGTACTGTCCCTAGGGTACGAAGCCACTGCATCCCCACAATAATAAATAATATCAGAACTTCACAGCTCGAAAGGCAAATAATCATCGTTCACTACCACAGATTGCATCTGCAATACCACCCCTCTACCACCTTCATCTACCTCTTACAGACATGCCAGTGTCCACTTGCACCCTATACCCATTAGTCTCAGTTATCACTAGGTCAAGCCTCTTTATCAATTTCCACGACATAAAATTATGGGTAGCTCCGGAATCAATGAGGACCATTTCCTTAGGGAGATGTTAACCCAACTCCGGAGATGTTAAACCCAACGGCGGAGTTCATAGATAATTCCATCATTCCCTTTCTAGTTCATTGTAAACAGCGATTTTTTGTCCAGTGTACAACTTCCTCTTCAATCGCTTTAAACTCATCATCCACCAATAGACACATGCAATTCTTTGTTACGACATTGGGTGCCCAAATGGTGTGTCTTCTCATCACATTGAAAGCACAACCCTTTTTCCTTCTTAGCTTGAATTTATGCTTGAGTTAATCTCTTAATTCCCAAAGTTGTGGTCTGCCAGTTTGACCCAGCCTTCTCAGGTGGGTTATTTCCTTCAACCAAACATTCCAAGGTACAGTTCGCTGCTCCAAACTGAGCCGGACTTGTAGTGTCAGTTTAGCAAACCTATATTTGTGGTCGCTACTTATCCATCCTCCTTATTGATCGGTTAATTCGATTGTCTAACCTTGCGAGCCATATCCCCAATCTGTCTCGAGTACCCTCTACGGTTTTGCCATCAACACCTTCTGCTGGTAATTCTACTCAAAATCCCTTGATAAAAACTCCATCCAAATATGTCTTCACTCACATTGTTTTAGGGGAGCAAACTTATTTTCAACATGACTTTTGGAGTTTGGCACTGTTCCTGTTGTGCTTTGAGTGCCAAAAAACGTTGGATAGTGTTCCCTATGAGTATCCTAACCTTGCTAACAACGTTTGGTTTCAGTTCGGCCAACTGCGCAATGGTTGCCGTCCATCCTCATTGAAACTATGCTTGTGCAATATCCTTCCATACGAACACAAACTGTTACAGTTTTATCAGTATCAGTGCTATTTGTTGATATTGAAATACCTGTCGGCCTATGAAAATTGAAGAATCGGATCCAGAATCCAATGATCTATTGGTACATTCTTAATTTTGGTAATGGCTTTCCACTGTCTTCGGAATTAGTTTTTCCCTACAAATTATAGGCTTTCACCTCTGCGAGGGCCTCGCGACAATAAGTCTATCGGTTCTCACTACCTTCTCCGGCTATGGTGGTTGAATCTAATTGGTAAGAATCTTTTAGCATTTACGCTAAAGTTTGGAGCCATTCATTCAGTTCTTAATCCTAAAAGCACAGTTGATCTCGATTTTTTCATTCATCTTTCCCA